>JAOXYF010000020.1:11671541-11718979 GCA_028565775.1 Sternarchorhynchus goeldii | reverse complement strand
AAGAATGAGAGGGGTGGCTTGTGGGGAGAAGAATACCAGAGTGAGGTGGGAAATAGAATAGTTGGGAAAGAGAAGAGCTATCCAATGACATTAAACAAACGAAGTCTGACAATCACTGGAAGCACAGACGAGTCAGGTTTTTACTCTCAGTTTGTCAGTTTTGGCTAGCAGCTATAGGGAAGGAACTGGAGCAGTTTGGTCAACCTTTTCAGCACACAAGGACCTATATTATTTCAAGACTTGCACGCATTATCATTTATTTTGTCTTTGTGCAGAGCACAGGAACATTTGTTTTCTTCCAAGCGATCCTTTGGTACCTGCAAACCTGCCCATCTTTGTGTGTGTAACTCCAGGCAAAGGGCTTTGAGCTGAGCTACCTCGAGAAAGTGACTGAGGTAAAAGATACAGTCCACAGGCAATCTCTGCTGCACCACTGCTGTAACTTTGTGGTGGAGAATTACACCGACACCACAGATGTCTACTCAGAAGTCTCCTCCATCACCCGATCTGCTAAAGTAGGTCTCTTGTACATGGAAACAAATTATTCATGATGCCCTTTATTAGCTTTGTGTTTTGTACATATTGGTTTTATAAGTATAGAAATACTCACCTTTTTTGTTGTTAAGATGAATAAATTAATAGTGCTCTATAGTACATGCAGTTCTTGTCAGCATGTTGCATGTTATGTAAAAACGATCCAAACCAAGTAGATTTAATTTCTTGGTTTGTGATTCTGTCTGTCTGTCTGTCTTCTCTTGTTACGTTCTGCTCTTCTCATCTTTAATCTTTATATTTAGGTGGATTTTGAGCAGTTGTCCGACAGTCTGGTTCAGCTGGAGAGGAAGTGCAAAACGTCGTGGGACAACCTGAAGGTGACGGCCAAACACGAGACCAAACCCCAGCTGAAAAACAGGATGACTGAGTTTCTCAAAGACTGCACAGAGAGGATCATCATTCTTAAAGTGGTTCACAGGCGCATCATCAACAGGTGACGAAACAAGCTCTTGTTGCCAAGGTGCCCAGAAAAAAAGGGGTGTGGCTTTGACTGCCAACTTGTACACCTTTTATGCAGAAGTTCTGCCTAATTGTAGAATAAATTCCTGGGTAATGACCAGACACTCCTGACATTCACAAGAATGTGGTTTTTTTTTTAACTGTTTAATTATTGATGGGAGGATACTGAAAACAAACATTTCCCAATACTCCCCACCCACCCGCAGGTTTCATTCGTTCCTTTTGTACCTGGGTCAGCCTTCGTATTCGGTCCGGGACATCAAAATAACTCAGTTCTGCAGGATCATTAGCGAGTTTGCTCTGGAGTACCGTACGACCAGGGAAAGGGTGCTCACGCAGAAACGCAAACGCGCGGCTAACCGGGAGCGCACCAAGACGCGTGGCAAGCTGATCACTGAGGTGAGGATCACCCACACCACACTCGCCTGCCAACTCCACCTCGCGCGCACACGTGCTGCAAATCGGGCTGATCTCAAAAAAAAAAAAAAAAAAAAAAAAAATTGTTCTTTTCCAAAGTAGAGAACCTGTGCAGGCCCAGCCTTTAACTAGCTAATGGTGATGTTCTCGCAGACGGAGAAATTTTCCGCAGCCGTCCCGTTCGTGTCCCAGGATAGCCCTGCCCCTGTTTCCACGGCAACGGAAGCTGAACCAACCCAAGAGGAGCACGAGAACATGAAGAATCTCCTTATTGCCAGCAATGACATCATCAAGCCTCGCCGGTCCCGTGCTGTACGAAGTAAGAGCACCTCGTGCCGCTGTGACCAGCTCTGGTAGTTCAGAATCGGAATAAAAGTCGGAAAGTCGTGACAACAGTTTTTAATCAATGGAGAGGATGATTTAGTTGGGCAGATGATGATGTGATGCCTCCAAGAATGGGGCAACAAGCATTTCTTGCATTCTAAGGACCAAACGGGCTTTAACCGTGAATGTTCAATCTAACAGAACTGGTGACAGCTGACTCAGCAATTTCTGCAACTTTACCGAATGACTCTGATGATGAAGGTAGAGAACGAGCTGCATGGTTGTGTTGTGCAGGCATATGAAACCTGGAGAATGAAAAGGATGTTAAACTACACAACTGAGTGCTTTTCTTCTGTCAGATAGGAGACACTGAAAGATGCTTCCTCTGTTATTCTTGTTATACTTGAATGTTCATCAAATGAACTTCTGTTGTATGTGCTCAGTAGCACCACCTACTGAACAAAACTGCTTTAAGCTTAAAGCAAGTGTTCTACGGCCTGTTTGGTGTTTTCAGAGGATTATGGTGAGAGTTTGCCTGCTTCAGCAGTAGAGAGCTTAGAGGCACACGACTTGATTGGTGAAGGTATAGTGCTGTCTGCATGAAACCAGCATGTCTACAGAAACACCATGTGCTCTGATTATTAATGTCGTGGAAGAATGCTGGAAGTGTCGTGGACTAACTGTGATGTGGGTCCTAACTACTTAAACTGGTTGAATTTTTGAATATTGATGATTTATGAAATGGAGTTGGAGGTGTTGCCTTGCTTCTCTCTGATGGTCTTTTCCAGTTGATTTCTTATTGACAGACATACATTCACTGTTCTTTGCATGATACAGTGATGCTTATCCACAATGTTGCTACCCAGGTTTAGGAATAAGCCCATCGCCAGTATCTCCAGGCAAAGATGACAGTGCAAGTTCCCAAGATGATGCGACTGATGAGATCATGGATCGACTGGTCAAGTCTGTTACGCATAACCCCTCGGAGAGGGCATCTAGCCCTAAAATGCGAAAACGATCACGGATGAACAGGAAATCATGTGAGTAACTTTAAAAATGGAATAAATAAAAATCAGTCCTACTCTGAGTTTGCTGGAAAGGTCCACTGACTAAAGGAATGATGTGACCAAATCCAGGATTGTGAATTCTTAAGCATGACTTATTAATGAGCGAGAGCTGCATCGGTATTATTAATAATGAGCGAGAGCTGCATCAGTGACCCTGTGCAAATTTTACCATGACGGTTTTCTTTCACTTCTTATTGGCTAGGAGTTGTTTTAATGTGCTTTTAATAGCTAAAACCTAAACTATTGTTTGAGTTGCCACTAAGTTAGGAATTTTCCAGCAATTTCTGGTGTGTGTGTGTGTGTGTGTGTGTGTGTGTGTGTGTGTGTGTTTATTCTTGGCAAGATGATTGGCTGAACTTTAGTATGTGAAAGTTCAGTTTTGTGTTTTCAAGTTGAGAGAATATTTATGTATGTATGTATGTATGTATTTATTTATTTATTTATTTATTTATTTATTTATTTGCCACTTAGTGTTGTGGGTTTATCTGTCCAAAAAAGATAATCAGGCTGGTTTGTTCATTCTGTTTTCAAAAGCTCTTAAGATAGAAAACACAAACAAGCCTGATCTGACAGAGAGAGATTTCTTTCCTTCACATTTGTCGTGTGTGTGTGTGTGTGTGTGTGTGTGTGTGTGTGTGTGTGTGTGTGTGTGTTGCAGTGCGAAGGACCCTGAAAGGCGGTCTGAGCGTGGAAATGGTGCAGGCGCTGGGCCTCAACAACGCTACGGAGAAAGTGTGAGATGCCAAAGGGTCAATCAAGGATCAACTGTTGCCTGCTATGATGAATACAGCACTATTCTTACTCAGAGATATTGAATTTGTACAGGCCCCAGCAGCCGTTGTGGGAGTGGAGACCTGGGGTATGAGGGTCTGCTGGCAAATTGCATGAAAGTGTCTTCTGTTAATCACTGCTACAGGCAGATCATCATCCTCCTTGAATTACGGGACTGTCTGTCAGAACTGGATGAATGCAAAATGCTAAACCTTTCTATTACAAATATTGTAAGAGATGTTTATTTCTATTGAGAGAAAAGCACAATTCGACTGTTGTTCATTTGGTTTTAATGTTTTAATTGGTACCTAAAGTATTTAATACCAGACAAGGTTTAATGATGTAATTTATATATGATACTACAGTAATGTATTTTTTAGCCTGATAATTTGTACAGGTGCAAGGTTTTTTCTTCTTTTTTGATTGCTTTTTTTTGTGAAGTCTTTGAACTGTATATTAAGAGTATTTTCTTCTGTAGCATTCAAAAAGAAACATCAGTTTGGCTTTGTATAGACTAGAGGTGCATGTTCATAGGAATAGGATGTTTGTTAAACTTACTGATTTACACTGATCTGAGTTCAGTTTGGGACGATGGTGACCTGATGACTGTAAACCAGTAATAACACGGTGCAGGCGGCCTTTGCTGCATGTTCCGTACTCACAAGGGGGTTTTGGTTAGAGGGGTCTATTTCTGTGGTGATTGCTTGTTTTGTTTTTTCCCCTCCCGTTTAATTTATCTCCGTAATCTCTAGAAAGTTTGTAGACACTACATCGTGGGAAGACTGTCTTCTTGCTTGGTCTTTGGTAGTTATAAATCCAGTCAGTTTGCACAGGTGAATGGGTGCCACTGTTGAGCTGAAACTTGATTTTGTCATTTTAAAGTTATTATTCATTTACTTGTAGTAATTCATCTGTTCTTTTCCATTTTAAAAAAACCCCACGGATTTCCGATAGTTTGGTAGGTTTATTCGTTTCTTTCAATTCCAAATCACATGTTGTGAAGCCCACAAAGCACAGTGAACAAATCTTTGTTTCAAGGTTCTGAACGGACTTTATAGCTACTGGTTTTTTGTACAAGTAGTAGTCTAGCTGATGGTCTTGCAGTATTGTTACGGTCTCTCTCTTGGTATGCTGTGTGGCTCGCTTGAATCTTAAACTTCGTAATGCATGTGTTCTCGTCATGAAGGGTTTCATTACAGAGATGCTCTACTGTTCATACCTTTACCATTTTAGGCACATACCTGTCATACCGATGAAAATCTTGTAAACAGTATTTTTATCCTTGGGTGTTTGAATGTATGACCTTGGAAAAAAAGTCTCTGAACGAGAAGGAAATATAATTTTTCTTAGAAAATAAAGTGTTTTAACAGAGATTTTGGTGTTCGAAGATTAATTAATCCGTTATTTGCCCAAAACAATAGATGGACTAAACGGTGGTAATTTTGATTTTCCTTCTTTATTTCCTCATGGGGGCGCGATTAAATTGCGCAATCCACACCAATAAGGGACTTCCTTCCAGTTATATTTGCGTTTTCTAAAGCTAAGCCACGTTTCGTGAGTTGGTTATTGCTCGTACTTTCAGAACAAATAACGTTTACAGATTAAATCCGTGATTTTGTTAGGTTGCGGTCATGATGGATATTTAAGTTTTAATTTCGCAGTGAATTACATATGCCATGGTTTTGTTAATCGGGAAATGTAGAAAATAGGATTATGATTTGGCAGATCTCGAGGATGATATCTATCGTGTGTGATGGCTCTTTAACACAGATTTGGCGCTCCGCTATATCACGTGCCTTCATACGTACCTTTGCGAGTTACCGGCGACTGAGGTGTTGATTTTTGTAAGCGGGTAACGGTGCGTCCCACCGAGGGCTTGTTATCACAACGGCGAATTCGAAATAAAAGATGACGACCGACCATTAAACGCAGCGTGATGATGCTGCTCTTTACTTTCTTGTTGCTCGTGCATTCTGTCGAAGAGACGGTGACTGACCTTTACGTAAAAGAAGCTTCTCAGCCTCCGGAGCCTTCCCCAACTCCGTCCTGCTACAGTACAGAGGAGTACGAACATCCCGGTGTCGCTCTTGCCAGGTCTGCGGAAGAACCAGTTACGACCACTGTGCACAACGATGTGTCTCACCACGGAGGTGGTTACAAAATAGTACAGTGGGAATGGAGCTATGTACAGACCCCATACATCATCGCCATTTGGCTATTGGTCGCGAGTGTTGCCAAAATTTGTAAGTAAACATGACTGTATGTGTTTTCTTTTTTTCCTAAATAGATGTCGAATCAGGGAAAGTTGTTCAGACGGTTTGTTTTCGTTTATAACTTGCCATGCGTCCTAATTTTGCATAATAACTTAGAGAAATGGTTCTCCTACTGCTCTTTTAGAAGATGGAGTGTCCAAAGTTGTATAACCTAGTAAATACACTTCAGTTAAAAGCTACGGGAACAACTTGCCTATTTCTCGCTAACTCCTTCTGAGAATAGGATAACCCAGAAGTTAGTTTTAATACTGCGCAAACCGCTGTGTGTGAAGCGCTTAGGCTGTCCAAACTGCAATCACTAGTTGATCGCAACAGATGATCACATGTGGTATATTTAATTAAGGACGTGTGCTACATTGATTAAACACGTGATAAAGATTTATTTGCCACAGTGACTATGGAATTTCACCTGTTGGACCCTGGGTGGTTCTTCGTGCTTTGGGTAGGCTGCAGGGCCATTTTGCTCTTCTTGTGGTGTATAGTGAACTTACAGTTCCATGCTAGTGTCTCTTCACAAACCCCAGTTGAATTATTATTCTTATTTATAACAATCCAATATTCGTTCGCATACTGTGTTGATGCATCCAGTCTGGTTGTGGTCCTGTCTGTAACAAGGTGAGAGATCTCCTTGGCCCTGCTACATGCACACCGTGAACAAATTTCCAGGAAAGCAATTACTCAGTAGAGCATGACTTACTCCAGCTCTCCTGTCATCACGTTGGCACACAAGTGGAAGAACACTGGCAGTGGAAGGGGCCACATATGTCGGTTTCTCTGTATTCGGTGAGATGGCCACGTTCTGTCGTTCGCCCTGCTCTGCTCGATCGCTTCTGTGAAATGAGTAAATGAACGAATTTACGAATATCGGGATGAACAGTAATACACACACACACACACACACACACAACCAAACTAAGTGCCTACAGATGGAGCACTGAGCCGCTGTGTCTATGTTCAGCATCTTTTGTGTTTATTGTGTTGTTGACCAGCTGATTTGCTGGTGTAGGTGTATGATGGGGGGGGGGGGGTTGTTCCACTCTTGATTTCAAGAACCTAGATATTCTATTTGGAATTTCTCTACAGTCTCTGTTTCCTCAGGCAACAGTACACACATTCAGAGTTTGCCAGTTTCTCACTGTATTTAAATACCTGTTTTTCAGTACTGACAATGTATAGTATATTTGAGAAGCCAGATTTTTTTAATCATTAGAAACTTGGTTGTATTTCTAAAGCAATTACTGTAAAACAAATCAACGGTCAAAATTTGCCGTCCTTGGGCAGACTAGGTCCTGAGCAAGAGTTGGTCAAGTAGAGAATCTCAGTGTTTATGCTGCTTCCCACTAATTTTAGACCTGAGGACATGGCATAGAGTAGCACATACAAAATATAGAAAAATATAAAAATGATTTATTTTGGTACCTTTTTTGGTGCCTGATATCAGAATGTTCCATATCCCATAATAGATCAGCTGGAGAGCCAGGTTAGCAGGAGCCGTAGCGCAAGGGCAGAGCCGGAGGCGTAAAAGGACCTCAGGCAGGGGTGGAAGGGCCAGACACGGAGTGAACACACACCTTGTGCTGCCGTAGGGTTAATACGATCAGACTTCTCTTTTATGGTTCTCCTGTCATCTTTACTCTCCACTGCTTCCTGTTTGAGAGTCCAGAGGGCCCAGGGATGGATGTCAGAGGTATACTCAAACATACACAAACAAACCTGCACAGTCAGAGGTATACACAAACATACACAAACAAACCTGCACAGTCAGAGGTATACACAAACATACACAGACAAACCTGCACAGTCAGAGGTATACACAAACATACACAGACAAACCTGCACAGTCTGGCTTACACCTCTTTCTGAAAGCTCTGATCGCCTCAAGTGGTTCTACCTTAGATTGTTTACTTTCTAGGAGTTTAAACAGTCATTTTATAGACCATTTGCCTAAAGCTGTGTGGGTGCAGCTACACGGATGGTACAGTAAATTGTTGAATAGCGATTATACATCAATCAACACAACATTAAAACCATGACAGGTGAAGTAAATAACACAAATAATCACAGTGTAAAGAGCAGAGATGTTTAGGTGTGAGGATCTGAGAACTTTGATGAAAGCCAAACCGTGATGGCTGGAGGACCGGACAAGAGCATCTCCACAAGGGCAGGTCTGGTGGGGTGTTCCCAGTATGCAGTAGTTAATGAGACAGACGACCAGAGAACCAGCGTCAGGGTCATGAGTGCCCGAGGCTCATTGATGCGTGTGGGGAGTGCGGGCAAGTCCATCTGGTCCGATCCCACAGAAGAGCTACTGTAGCACACGCTGCTGAAAAAGTCAGTGCTGGCTAGGGTAGAAAGATGTCAGACCACACAGTGTATTACACCTGGCTGGAGATGAGTCTGCATAGTCATACATAACCAAAGACCAGGCAGAGTGTCCATGCTGACCAGTGTTCAGGGGTCTGGTTGGAATCACACGTTTTTTTTGTTTGTTTTTTTTTTTACATCATGTGGATGTGGAAGACATGCCACCAGGATGCACCATGGGAAGAAGGCAAGCCGACTGAAGCAGTGTGATGCTCTGGGAGATGTTCTGCTGAGAAGCATTGGGTTCTGCATTCGTGTGGATGTTCCTTTATACCTTCCACCTACCTAAACACTGTTACAGACCAAGTTCAGCTCTTCATGGTATCAAGTGCTCCCTGATGGCAGTGGCCTCTTTCAGCAGGAAAATGCACCCATACCACTCTGCAAAAGTTCATGAATGGTTCAAGGCACAGAGCTCAAGGTGTTGACGTGATTCTTAAATAAAGCTCTTCATAAACGACTGGAAATGCCATGTGAGAGCTCTGCTCAGATCTGGCAGATGCTGATCTCCTGTTCCCTGTTGATTTCTCATTAAACGCTGATAAACAGAGAGGATCTATTTAATAGGGTGTTTAATTCGGCGGTAGCTGTTCATTAGGGCACTATTGGTCTCATTTGGGCTGAGGAAGCAGCCTGAAGTCACAAACCACTCGCTTGTTCCAGAGAAATCTCTGTCCATCTGTCTGTCTGTCTCTCCTTTTTTTTCCTTCTCTTTGTGACTTGAAAGCTGGAATACACAGGAACACAGGCTTTGTAACCTGCACCTTTGAAGGTCTAATGTCTTTTTAAAGCCTGTTCTGCTGTACGTGGTGTCTGTGAATGTATGTGCATATGGAAGTATGGAAGGGAATGAAAGATTGGGTTTGTGTGTGAGAGAGAGAGAGAGAGAGAGAGAGAGAGGGAAGACTTTTTCTGTACTCTCATCAATGACTCACAGTAGGGGGTGATGTGTATGTGGAAGGTACACATGTGTTGTGTTGTGCTCTAATCACTCTGTTTATGGAAAGCATTAATAATTACTACCATTATGCTCTCTCATTTACTCTTTTAATAAGTACTACCATTATACTCTCTCATTTACTCTTAATAAGTACTACCATTATGCTCTCTCATTTACTCTTTTAATAATTACTACCATTATGCTCTCTCATTTACTCTTTTAATAAGTACTACCATTATACTCTCTCATTTACTCTTAATAATTACTACCATTATGCTCTCTCATTTACTCTTTTAATAAGTACTACCATTATACTCTCTCATTTACTCTTTTAATAATTACTACCATTATGCTCTCTCATTTACTCTTTTAATAAGTACTACCATTATACTCTCTCATTTACTCTTAATAAGTACTACCATTATGCTCTCTCATTTACTCTTTTAATAATTACTACCATTATGCTCTCTCATTTACTCTTAATAAGTACTACCATTATACTCTCTCATTTACTCTTTTAATAAGTACTACCATTATACTCTCTCATTTACTCTTAATAAGTACTACCATTATACTCTCTCATTTACTCTTTTAATAATTACTACCATTATACTCTCTCATTTACTCTTTTCCTTGTACATCAGCATCTGCATCTTTTTTCTCCTCACCAACGTTTCTAACTACCTTTTTCTCTTCAGTCTCTTCTGTCTCACTCTCTTATTCTCTTTTTTTGCTCCTTTTGCTCCCTGATCTCAGCTTTGAGACAGGTGCCTGGGGCTTATCTGGTCTGGTAGTACTAGACTAAAATGGGTGGATTAGGCCCAGAGTGCATTTCTGACCTGCACACGGAGCAGAAACCCAGCAGGGTCTTTCATATTCATGGAGCTTATGGAACCCAGAATTCAAAGCAAACATAATGACGCGGCACTTAGCTTTTGTGCCACACATATCTGGAACTCCCAGAGGAACTCAGATGTGCCCTACATGTAACTATTTTTAAATCCAGGTTTCTATTTTCTTTAATAACTGAACACGTGCAGTCATTTTTATAGCACTTTATTTTTCATTGCATTTAAATTTTTTCATTTAGTCTTTTACTTCATTAATTTTTTTTTTCTATTTCAATAAAATACATTTAATCATTCTGTTCTTGTAAATCAATTGTTCTGAAACATTTTTTACTTTTTGCATAACCCTTCCAGAAGGGCTACATATGAGGATATAAGCTGTGTGTAAAAAATGCTTTACAAGTGCGTCCTGATGATCTGTTATCCTGAACATATGTTTACGGATGGATTTCCTGAATGGTTCTCTTTGTACCTGATAAAATCTGTCACTCAAATAGTTGCTCAGAGACGTGTGTGTGTGTGTGTGTGTGTGTGTGTGTGTGTGTGTGTGACACTCCTGGAGGCTGTTTTGACATGGTCTAGCTGCATTAACCAATCAGGACATTTTGCTACAAGGGGAAAATAGTTTTATAAGAAATATAAAATGAGTTACATCGTCTTAAGGCTGCTGAGACAGGCAGAGGGTTATGTCACACTGCAGCAGGGCGGTCTGTGAGTTTTAACGTTATTCTGTATAACTTCATATCATGTTCTCTCACATTTCACCTGCAGTGAAGTTCGACCTTTAATCTTGAACGAGAGACAAAGGTGTCCCTAGTGGCGTGGTACAGCTAACCCACGCACAATGCCGGAGCTCCTTTCCGTTTTATCCACTCTCACTCGCTTTTGTGAATCTACGGTAACTTTGCACTTGCGTGTCCTTTCCGTGAACTGTGCTTGAGCACTTGAGCCAGTCCTCATAGCACATGTATCGGGCGCTGACATCTGTACAAAGTGCAATGGCCTGGTGGGAAGTGGGGCGGGAGGCGGGGGTGTGTGCATGCAGGACCGCTTCCCCCATCACCCAGAAGACCTTGTGTCTGCTGGCCAATGCAAACCAACATGCCAGGAATAAATGCAGAAGCACAGGCAGAGGTCGAACTGCATTGAAGCAGCTCTCCGCATACAGGACTCTGGGTCCTCTCTACTTTTACTTCCAACATTCTCTTGCGTGATCTGCTCTGTAGGGATTAAACTGGGCAGATCTCAGTACAGGATCATCTTCAGACAGCCAACACAAGGAGTGTGAGATGGCATTGACCTGCCCTGCTTTCCTCTGGAAGTCCCTCCCTTTGGATTGGATCAGTCAGTGATATTGCTGCATGATATCAACTCTCCCAGAAAGCAACTGTATTGGAAATTTCATTCAAGTATAAATAGATTCAGAGACGGATGAAGAGGCACAGGAATAGAAGTGTGAACACATAAATAAATGAAGGATAATTTACTGTTAACTGTTAATGAAATGTACAAAAATCCGCTTTGTCCTTTTTGTCACTTTGTGCTGCGGCGCAGGGGTAACAGACCAGGTTAGAAAACGCCTGAAGTTGAGGTTTTACAAAGACAGGCCGCAACGTTTTGTGATGAGACATTAACGCGTTGTGTACGTCTGCATGAAACATCGTTCCACTTGCAGAAAATTAGTTTCTCATATGAGATGCTTCAGCACACCCACGCAACAGAAACATCTGTATTTTATTAGTGTTCGTTTGGATAAGTGGTCATATCTTACTGCCACAATGATTAACTAACGCTGTATGGTGCAGGCTCGTTGTCTATCTACTGTGGTTATCACTGCAGACATATGGGGACCCCAGGCCCGCCTCTCACACAGCCTTGAATGGCATTAGGGCCTTCATTCAGCAAACACGATTACTGCCGCTACACAGAACGAAATATAAACTGGTTTACATTGGTTTTTGTTCAGTTCTTTTTTTTTATGCAGGCTCATTTTACATGAAAAAGACCATTTACCAGCATGCTGCCAATCAACATTCATCAAAATGTTCTCCTCTCGTTAACTTAATCTTCTCCTCCCCTCTGTACGTTGCTTGTGTGCACGTTTGGGTTAACCGTACCAAACGTGAATCCATTGCCGGCATCGAGGCGTCTTTTGTAGTCTGGGAGGTTCAGGGAGATTTTCTTTTTCTCTTATTGCTTTGGATGTGCTTTCTGCTGTGGGCTGAAGCTAACAGCTGGTGTCATATAAATCATATAAATCATGTGAAACTGAACCAAATGTAGCATACCTATGTCTAAAAGGAAAATGTATTGTAAACAGGCTGCATTGCTATTACCCTGAGGATTCTCCAGGACCATTTAGACAGTTTTCTTTCTAGGTCTTGCGGAAGACAACTTCTGCTCTGCAGTTCCCTTACTGTAAAAGTCAGTTTTAAGCAAAAATCTTTAAAAATATGTATTTATTTTTAAACAAAGCCTTGAATAATCAAAAGTGTGTCCTTGTGAGCAGCACACATTCAGATTCCTCCTGAACGCTGGGGACTTTCTGAATGCATTCTGGGTTCATTCTGAGTTTTGGCAGTCATGTGTCTCTGTTTCTTTCCCAAGTTTCCCAATAGGAGAATTAAAAGCTCCTGAAACAAAGTCAGTTCAGAAACTTCTTGTTCGCAGTGCGGGTCAGTTTCTTTAATCCGGTTTGGTTTTATTTGTGAGACATTTCTTGTAATGGCAATAGGAATCAAAGAACAGTTTTGTAAATTTATATGTAAATTAAATTCCCCACTTGCCTCCTGTTTTTTGTCAAGATCAGGTCCTCAGGATTAGGATTGAGGGTCGTCCTGCGTAATGTTTTATCTTAACATATATAATGTGTGTGTGTGTGTGTGTGTGTGTGTGTGTGTGTGTGTAAAGATGCTACCCAAAATAGTTTACACAGAAAATACAGTTTGGTAAAATGTCAAGAAATATACAAATAATTGTTGTTCAATCCTATGTAGCCAAAAACTGTAGAAGCAGAACCAGTAATCTAATGTTTTTGGTCAGAATTTGGTCCAAATAATCCAAGCTGTCTACTGGTTTTATCATGAGTGCATCAGTATTATGAGTGACTGTGGTTTGACCCTAAACTTTTCCAGAGTGATTTCTGATTTCTGAATGATTGTTACACGCTTCTTTGCCTCCCTGTCACCTCCAGTGTTCCACTTCTCTCAGCGATTCACCACGGTGGTCCCAGAGAGCTGCATGCTCATTCTTCTGGGCTTAGTCCTGGGTGCCATCGTCCTCATCGCCAGCAAGAAGCAGCTCTACCAGCTGGACCCAGGGCTCTTCTTCCTCTTCCTGTTACCCACAATAGTGGGGGATGCTGGGTATTTCATGCCTGCCCGCCTGTTCTTCGACAACCTGGGCGCCATCTTGATGTATGCAGTTGTGGGGACTCTGTGGAACGCTTTCTGTACAGGATTCTGTCTCTATGGAGTCAAGTCGCTAGGGGTGATCGGTGAGTTATTATGGGATTGTGGTAGGTGCATAAAACTGTTGAGAAACTAACCACACAAACATTCGAGGCGGTGTTTCTCGCTGTGATAACTCTGTACGTGTGTGTGTAGATTATAGAGTGGAGGCAGGTCTGATGGAGTTCCTGCTATTTGGAGCACTGATCTCCGCGGTGGATCCTGTGGCGGTACTCGCTGTGTTTGAGGAGGTCCACGTTAACGAGATGCTCTTCATTATCGTCTTTGGCGAGTCACTCCTCAATGACGCAGTCACGGTGGTGAGTCAGGTGCCCCCCCCCCCACGAAGCCCCTGCTTCAGTGCACCACCCATGCTCGTGTGTGTCTTCAGTCATCCTCAAAATATCTGGATATCAGAGAAACTCTAAAGGTCAAAGTGTTTTGTTTGGTAACTGCAGCTCACGACCACGGAATACTGTGATGGGTTTGTTTGAATGTGCAAGTTCTACACAGTAAGGCACTCGAATGAGGCTGCTTTCATTGCAAGGATGCACCTTTCACAATTGATTAAAGCACAGAACACAAAACGGGCACAAATCACGAGCCCAGTCCACAAATAACAAATACATGAGTGGTTGAAGTGTAGAACTGAAATTTACTGATTTCTCTGACAGCGCTGACCTGAATGTACTGATGTAGTGAATGTACTGATTCCTCTGACAGCGCTGACCTGCTGTGCTCACAGGTGAACAGACTTTGTTTCTTGTTGGAAGACACATAATATTACATGCAATATTAAAGCTTGTTTAAATAAAATCATTTAATCAGAAAATCTTGTTTTCTGATCACCTATGATCTGCTTCCTGGTTGTTATGGCAACATTATGCTGACAAGGTTTTGCCATCGCACAGAAAGCCGCACTCCACTTTGATCTTTGATTTTTTTTTTTTATTTATTTATTTATTTTTTACAGTTCATGTGTTTGTATAATGTGGTAAAAAAAGCAGTGTGAATCAGGACCAGTACTTCAACAGAGTCTTTGTTGCTTCTGCTGAGTTGTTATCACAGATGCTTCACTATTGAATTAGCTCAGAAAGACTCTTTTTCACACTCTTTTTTTCACTCAGAAATTGTAGTGATTTAATATCTAGAGGTATTACTACTGTTGCACTACTGCGTACTATGACTCTGGGTCCAATAACACACTACACACTTTATTGTACACAGTGATTTTGAGTGATTTTGCTCAAGCAAATCTTCCTTCCAAAAACCTTTACTGATTGTTGCTCAGTACAGTAATGAGCAGTTGTTAAGATAGATCCTAGAAGCTTTTGTGCCAGTGTAATTGTACTTGTACATATAATGCACATCTAAACCTATTCTGATGTTACAAATAGCAGCAGGTTGCCTAGTGATTGAGCCATTTTTCATGCTGCAATATTGATTGTATTACTACACTGCAATTACTGAGAGTACACAATTAGTGACAGTGATGCACTATAGCCCTGGGGCAAGTCATTAGTTGCTACAGCCTGGCAGTACCTGGCTAGTGTCTGCCTCTACAGAGGCTCTGTTGTAGTGTCAGTTCCCTTAAACTGTACTGTTTAGTTCCACTGTTTCACTACACTGTTTAGTTACAATGTTTATTCCACTGTATTACTGTACTGTTTAGCTACACTGTTTAACTGTACTGTCACACTACGGTGCAAGAGCTCCGCAGGAAAGTGCAGAAAACGAAACACGGTCTGTCCAACTGTTTTTTTTTTATTAAGGGAACACAAACCACGAGCGCAGAGTCTCGTGCGCACGCTTCCATGAACTCTGACGAAGACCGACAAAGACGTGGTGACACGCACACACTTAAATACACACACCCTTGACTAGACACAGGTGAACGATAGTAACGAACACAGACGAGCATCACGCCCCCCGCCACAAGCACAGCACGCAAACACACCTCCACACCGACACGCCCACATAAACACTGGACTAAGGAAGAGGTGGGGGCAGAGCTTCTGTTCTGTAGTTCATGGGACTGGCAGCTGGAGGCTCAGAAGGTGAATGAAGGGTCACAAATTCTCAAAGGGCTCTTAGCCTAAGGCTGCTGGGCTGGTTCTCACTGGTCCACCGTTACTGTGCATCACTCTATTACGAGACCCAGCGGGAGAGAAGAATTCAAGCAACTCTCTTTGTATGCTTTTGCATGAGATCTTGGAATCAGTGCCCTCTGCTGTGCTTTCGTAGTGGCTGATGACCAGCCCTTACACGACCTTTTCTCTGGTCGAGGCTTCTGTTCTGCTTGTGAGTTTATTTGGTGCAGTTACACTCAGGAAGTATTATTTACAGGTCTGTATATTCCCACAGAGCTTTGCAGAACAAGAATATAATTTACCTTGCAGTGAGTTGATCTGACATCTTTTACTGCTATAAAGTACTGGAAATGGGAGCTCTACTTAAGAGGCATGTAATATTTTATATAGTGATAATCTAGTAAATTTAATATTTATTTTATTATGTAAATTAGGCATTTGACACAGTGCACAACAACACTCAGCACAGGAAGCTATGCATGCTGGGAATGATTGGACACCCTCTGTTGTCACAGTTAAAGCCTCCTTCTGCTGTCCTGATAATCGTGGCCTCAGCAGAGCAGGCGTCAGCACAGACAGGCGCTGTGACAAGCACAGACAGACGGTGTGACTAACACAGACCAGCGCTGTGACAAGCACAGACACACGGTGTGACTAACACAGACAGGCGGTGTGAAAAGCACAGACAGACGGTGTGACTAACACAGACCGGCGCTGTGACAAGCACAGACAGACGGTGTGACTAGAGCAGGACGAGTCTGAACACGGAGCGCTGGACACCAGCCCGGGGGCATTCGCACGTCGCTGTTAACGTGGCTGCTTGGACCACTGGGGCTTTAGCAGGTCTGGGTGCCTCGCATCCCTGATCCAGGACCCATAACCATGTGTGATGCGGGGGAGGACAGACGAACGCTGTGCGGTTTTTCTTGGGAGGGGGTTGTGCTGTGTCAGTTCGATAAAGCATTTCTCTCCTGAGGAGCTGCAGTAATGATGCTCTCTGAGTGACGTTCTGCCCACCTTACACACACACTGGAGTCTTTATTTTCCCCAGACTGCTGATCTGATGTCAGCTACTGACTCCTCCATGATCCCATATATCCATGCATCTGTTTATATAGTAATTCACACACCCATGCTTAAATTGTCCTTCTGAAAATAGGACTTTAGCAGCCGAAAGATTTATATGCATTAGTAGTGTTTAAGTGTTTATTCTAACTTTATTTTAGAATTGATGTAAAGGTGCAAGTTAATTTGAAGGACATTTTTGTTGTATTCAACATTTTGAAATCAACTTTACACATTTCTTCCTGTACTGTTTTACAGGTGTTATATAAAGTTTACATATCTTTTGTGGAAGTGGGCCCAGGGAATGTGCAAACCGCAGACTATTTTAAAGGAGTTGGTGAGTTCCCACTTTACATTGAAAGTAATTCTTCTGGTAGTTTTCTTCTGGTAGGTTAGTGATTTTAAACTGACCTCTCGGTGACACTTGGAGAACATGCTGTGGATTCACAGTCCTTGATATTACTAGTTGCAGTAGTTGTCAAATGCTGATATATTTTGATATAATTAGATTTTTCATACATAGATTGCAATGGGAAGCAAATCCTAATTGGCCCTACTTTCAGGAAGAGGCTGCTGTGTTACCATAACAACTGTCATTCTTAACATGAACCACCGCCCCCCACCACCACCACCACCACCACCGCACCGTAGTTACTGTTTGGGATTTTCTATCAGGAATACCGGGATATTTTCCACCTTTTTCCCAATTATATATTCCACCAACTTGCTGTTCATCAAGGAACATGTGACCTTGCTGTCCTTCCATGTGACTGCGCTACCAAACTCGCGTGGTCCGGGAATGAGCTGTGACTGCTGTGCCTTTCTTCCTGTCTTCCTCAGTCTCTTTCCTCGTGGTCAGCGTCGGCGGGACCCTGGTGGGGCTGATCTTCGCCGTTATCCTGGCGTTCGTCACACGCTTCACAAAGAAAGTGCGCATGATAGAGCCGCTGTTCGTCTTCCTGCTGGTGTACCTGGCCTACCTAACCGCCGAGCTCTTCTCCCTCTCCTCCATCCTCTCGTGAGTGCACATGCGGGTTTAAAGGTTGTGTGTGTGTCTGCACGTACGCACGTATGTGCTCGTATGTGTGTGTGTGTGTGTGTGTGTAACCTCATGACTAATGTTGTGCTGAGTAATAGGTACAAAAATGAGAATTCAGTCAACAGTGAAAGGATGAATGCAGAAAGTGATTCATTATCTGTGTGTGTGTGTGTGTGTGTGTGTGTGTGTGTGTGTGTGTGAGAGAGAGAGAGATAAAAGCATAAAAGATGATGAGCAGTAAAATAGTGAGAGAAACAAGACCAGGGCAAGTTGGTGAATCTTTCTCATGAGTGTGTATGTATGCTGCCCTGCCACTGTGTGCAGTAGTATTAGTCAGCATTTGTGTAGTATTAGTCAGCATTTGTGTAGTATTAGTCAGCATTTGTGTAGTATTAGTCAGCATTTGTGTTTAGCCTGTTCAGTTCAATATATTGAAATAATCCAGCAGATTCATTTACAGAAGAACTTCAGAAGAACTTTAATCACTAGTAGCATGCAGCTACCAAAATCTGTCATTTGTGTGTACAGTTAGGAAGGATTTGGACGATACATGCAGTACATTCTGTAACAGAATGAAACATTCTGTTAGTAGTCATGCAGTGAACCTTTTCATAGTACTAAAGACAGAGGGACTCTTAAGAACCAGGAGCTAAAACTAGCTGACTGCCATCAATCTGCGTGGAGATGTGTAATCATTAGGTACCAGCTGCTCCACTTTGACAAATGAACCCCTTGTTCACTTTAATTCTTGTTTTGTTTCACCAGATTTCTCAGATTTTAAAGCTTTTTCATGTTTCACTTGCTCAGTATTTCAACATCATTTAAGTGCTAATTTAATGTCAATTTATTATTTAATGTTACCTTATGTTGTGCAGTTATAGGATCCCGATGTATTTTAGGATGTATTTAGTCTACATCTGGAAAATATCTCAAGCGCCTCCTCATGGCTGATAGGTATATTGCACATTCTTGCCCTCGTGTACACTGGCAAACAGTGAATGAGACGTTTTAAACGTACAGACCCAGCAGAATGTCACGTGTAAAATGTCACGTGTGATCTCCCTGTGTGCCGTATCCAGTGCTCTGATTGGCTCATCTGTGCAGTGAGATGACCTCAGACTAGCCATCGTTTAAGGATAAGGATGCTATTGGAGAGGTGCACAGTGCTACTGATCTGGGATATATATGCCCATCGCCTCCATGAGCAAAGTCCAGACAGATCTACATCCGGAAGTTTGAGTAATTTGAGTGTTCTGTATTTTGAGTAATTTGAGGGTTCTATTACTGATTTAGCTCTTATTCAGCAAATAAAAGCTCCATGCAGGGAGTCTGCAAAGTGTAGGTTTGAATGCCAGTGGGGTAATGCAGCAGTGCTGGTGTGAAACCCCCCCCACCCCATTGACCCTGTTTTGTACCCACAAATAGGGTAAGAAGTTGCTTTAATCCCTATATGATATGAGATGGTGCTGTTGGATGTAGTTGTGTAATCAGAAAAATGTAGTGGATGTAATGGGTTTTTTTTCCTTTTGTGTTTTGTTATTTAATCTGGTAAATGTACCCTCAGTTTACAAATGAATCTTCTCTAATGTGAAGACTACACACGAACACACTACACATGACATTAAAGACTGATTAGCTGGGTCAGTATGCTCCAGTGTCCGAGCTTGTATTGGTCAAGTTTTACATTCCATGTGTAAAAAACCACAGAATGACCTTCTGCGGAATTGGCTGCAATAAGTACGTAGAGGCGAACATTTCCCAGAAGTCCCGCACCACGGTGAAGTACACGATGAAGACCCTGGCCAGCATCGCTGAGACAATCATCTTCATTTTCCTTGGCATCTCAGCTGTGGATAAGTCCAAATGGGCGTGGGATTCGGGCCTTGTTGTCTGCACCCTCATCTTCGTCTTCGTCTTCAGGGCCATAGGTGAGTTTTTTATCCAAAGGGCCAATTAGAAGTTTGGGTTAAACACTGTTTAAGATGGTTTCCTGGAGGCCACTGAAGCTCAGTCATGGCTTGAAGCACACCATCAAAGGTGATTCTTCTCAGGAGTTTGTGTTTCAGTTTAGACTCGATCAGTGTAAGGAAAACCAGCTTTTTAGGTTTATACATAACTCTGCTGGTCAGAAGCAGTGTTTGGTTTGTTTATCACTGTTGCAGATAACTCATTTATAATAAATAAACGAAATATACATTATACCATTTATTTCCTATCTTAGGTTGGAGCATATGGCATTACTGATTAATACAAATTTCATGCTGAGTGGTTTAAATAAATATTGCTGTGTTGTTGCAGGAGTAGTTGGGCAGACCTGGATTCTAAACAAGTTCAGACTGGTTCCTCTAGAAAAAATTGACCAAGTGGTGATGTCATATGGTGGCCTGCGAGGGGCAGTAGCATTTGCCCTGGTGGTCCTGCTGGATGGGCAGCAGGTGAAGGCAAAGGATTACTTTGTCGCAACCACTATAGTTGTGATTTTCTTCACGGTCATGTTTCAGGTAAACGGAATATGTGTGTATCTGTGTGTGTGTGTTTGTGGGCAGAGTAAATTCAGCATTGAATCTATTTCTAGACCAGCCCACTACAATCACAATAACTCTAAAATGAAAATACCCAGTTCACCCTGCCAGACTCCCTTCCCTGACAGTTGCCAGGAAAGAGTTTATAGAGTTATGTTTGTGATTTTTTAAATAGTGCTCTAAGTAGGGAATAGGCTTCATTTGAGACAGGGCCGATACGCTGCTCAAGCAGCAGGCTGAACAAGTTACCAAGCTGGCTAACGATATAAAGCCTCTGAAGTACAGACTGTATGGTCAATCTTCACTCTGATAGGTTGATGAGTTGTGCAGTTGTATGTTCAATCTTCACTCTGATAGGTTGATGAGTTGTGCTGTTGTACGGTCAGTCTTCACTCTGATAGGTAGATGAGTTGTTCACTTGTATGGTCAGTCTTCACTCTGATAGGTAGGTGTCATTTCTGTGTTTGGCTGATGAATGTGCATTAAGGTTTCTGTAGGCCAGTACGCACTTCAGTATTAGAATTTTACGCGTAGAGCAGCCCGCTGTGAATTGTCCTGCTCATCTGGATGGCCAGTCCATCTGTGTGTGTGTGTGTGTGTGTGTGTGTGTGTGTCCAGCTCCTGGTCATTTTCTTAGTGTGAGTATGATTAATTGGCTGCCAGCACTGACATTTGCGCTGCCACTGCCCTGATTGCTCCTGCTGACCTCAAATATTGATCCTAATTAACGGTGGTGTTTCAAAGATGCTTTGTGTAGATGTTTGTAATAAGGGAGAAATATCCCAATCTCTGTTTATTTCAGGAATTAGACAGGAATAATAGATATATTCTGCCAACTAAGTCTTCTTTTTTTCATTTATTTGTGACTGATTGCTTTTTGTTTTGTGTCTTCATGTTTTATGTTCATATGTTAATATGTTCAGGGTTTGAGCGTCAAGGAGTGACAGTGAATGGACATTTTCTGACATAAATATCAGAAAATCCACCATAGTAATCATTATATGTGGCTTGGTGTCACTTCGTTGTTGTGGTACCACAGTACCATTGTGCAAGGCACAATTCGGTGGCAAGAGAAGATCTGAATCGATTCTCATTCTTAAAGTGTGAAAATGCTGTAGATTGAATTCTAGGTAATAATGAATGTCAGATACTGGTCTAGAACACTGGGATACATTATTTAGTAAGATTTTATTTGTTAAGTAGCCACTGTGTTCCATTCGCTGCAAGCAGTTTTACTTGTGAAAGACGGTTTGCTGGCTTTCAGGGACCAAACCCTGTTTAAAACAACAATGATTCCAAACACTTAACATAAAAAAACTTTCTGCTTATTGAGTGAAAGCAATTCTTAGTTTTTACCATGTATAATTGAAGTAAGAATTTTAAATATTGTCTCTTACTCAGGGTCTGACCATCAAACCTCTGGTGACGTGGTTAAAAGTTCCTCGAAGCACCAACAGAAAACCCACCATTAATGAGGAGATCCATGAGCGTGTGAGTCAATACAGGAAGATCTGTGGTCTGTCTCTTTAACACCATTCTCTGTCTTTGTCTCATTCTGTCTCACTCTCTGTCTCAATCTGTCTCACTCTCTGTCTCAGCAAATGCAACCATTCAGTTGTGCATTAGGTATTTTCCAGAGTAGCTGGAGCTTTTCGAGAACTGTGAGATGGATTTTAGCATTTCAAGGCATAAACCTTTTTTTGGACTATAAATAAACTCCTTCAACCACCTTCACTGGTGGACCCTCAGTATCTCAGAACATACGAAAGTGTTCAATGTTTCTTTAAGGACAAAATTAAATTATTTCAGCATTTTTCTCCAGACCCCCCCCCCCCCCACACACACACTAGCTGCTCATGAGGTGGTCCCTAGCTTTACTATGATCAATCCCCCTCAAGTCCACTTTGTCCCTGTGTCAGCTTGATCCTGCTCCAACCCTCTTTAAGGTCTGTGTGTCATTTCCTCCTGCGTATCCCACTTAATAAATGTCTGTCTGTCGTAAGGTCTTGTCGCCCATGGCATTTAAAACAGCTGCAGTTACTCCTGTTCGCAAAAACACTTTCCCTGGCCAATTTTAGATCCATTCCCATCCTTCTGTTTTTTTGTTAAAGTGATAGAAAAGGTGGTAGCTGCCCAACATCAACACGGTTTTCATGAGACTTTTCTGTTAGGCTTCCATACTCAATGCAGCACTGAATGTGTCCTTTTAAGAGCTGTAAATGACCTTCTGCTTGCTGGTGATAATGGTCACATTAAAATTCTTCTACTTCATCTAAGTGCTGCCTTTGACATAATACATTATGATATTCTCTCTTGAGTCTCCTCCATTGGCATATCAGAAACAGCACTGGTTTATATCCTATCACACAGACATACAACAATATGAATTGCTGTTAATAAATATAGGTAATTATGGCAATTTTTGCTGATGGGGTGCCCCAAGGGTCAGTTCTTTGTCCACTCCTTTTCATTTTTATATGATACCATTTGGTCACGTATCCAAAATCAAAATTTCCATTGGTATGCTGATAACAGCCCAAAAGACAACCCCTGACTTTCCACCACAATCCCTAATGACATACATCAATGAACTTAAACGTGACAAATGAAATCTTCCTACAGTTAAATACAGAAAACTGATGTACTGTTAGGCCCAAAAAAAGCTGAAATATGTAACTACACTATTGATACAGACACCATATGCATGAGGCCTACACTCATTCCTAGAAATCTTGGCATGCAATTTTATTCCTCACTCACTTTTGAGGCACCCGTTATGTCAGCGATTCGCTTTGCTTTTTTTTCATCTTCATAACGGCACACGCCTCTGGCCATTAGTAACAGTTAGTGATGCCAAAACTCAGGTTCACGCCTTCATATTTTCTCACATTGATTATTGTTGCTCTCTTGATATTTGGTCTTCCAGTCAAAACCATTAACGCCCTTCAGTTTATTCAAAAATCAACAGATACAGTGATTAGCTAATATTTAAAAAAAAAAAAAAATCTGTTCATGTCACCACTGATCTTAGTGAGTTGTACTGGATACTGGACGCACCACGTATCCAGTATGAAACACTCCTCACTCTGTTCACTGCCCTTCGAGAGCTGAGTCCTGCTCATTCCCTCAGATCCTCCAACAGCTGCATCCTTTACATTCCCTCACACTAACAGTTGTCTAATTACAGTCCCTCACAATGAACTCTCCTTAATACATCTCTTATGAAGACCTACTTCTTTCAGCAATATGTTTGTCTTTAAATATTGTTGCATCATGAAGTGACCTTGGATTTATGAAAGGCACTATTTAAATAAAACTTCATTTTATTTTTTATTATTATTGATCAGGATACACACACACACAATCTCTCTCATATACACTAATATAATATTCACACACATCACACACACACACTCCCTGTGTCTGAATGTCATGCAGTTTAGAGGACCCTGCTGAGCCGCAGCTAAATATAGATTGGGGTGTCCGTGTTACTGCATGCATGAAAAAAGAAGATCTCACTCGATTTTGGTAGAACAAAAAGTCTGTAATGAAATGATCCCATTCGTTCTAAGGACTGTTGGCATAGACATTATGGAGTATTAAAGGAGCACCAGACTGTAGGTGTTCTAGGTTGAGACAGCTTCAATAACTGTTATGGCAAATGTAATCTTTATACACACTCTCTCTCCCTCTCTTTCTTTCTTTCTTTCTTTCTTGCTTTCTTTCTTTCTCAGGCTTTTGACCACATTCTGGCTGCAGTTGAAGACATTGCTGGTCTGAATGGTTATCATCACTGGAGGGACAAGTCAGTACAGTCTCAAATTAAACTAGAGACATAACAAAATAAAGGTCCATATATATAAGTACCTTCACTTCTTCACTTGCTCTCTCTCTCTTTCTCATTCTCTCTTGATATTTGTGTTTGTGTGTGTGTGCTTTGTAATTATGCAGGTGGGAGCACTTTGACAAAAGCTACCTGAGCAAGGTGTTGATGCGCAAATCTGTGTATCGTAAGAGTGAGCTGTGGGAAGCCTATCAGAAAATCAACATCCGAGATGCTATCAGTGTAATTGACCAGGTAAAGGTTATTTTCTTTCTCTTAAAGGTAAACCAGAAAAATACAACATTTGCATCTTGTCGTATTGAAGAATTGTTTAGTGTCCGTGCGTGCATAAGTGTATGCGTGTATGTTTGTTCTTTAGCTTAGATGGGCTTCATTCATTGTTAATGCAATGAAGCAATGATTTGCATATTTATTTGCTGCACTCTAGTCGATGATCACTAGGGGGCGCTCCACTTTAATAAATCATATTTGCTGTTCACTGAGCCACTCTTTGTTGCCACAGTCTCTACTCAGTTTACTGAATGGCAGTCACTCTGCTTCATTTTTTATGTAATTTGTAAATTCCTAGTCGTCAAATAGTACGTAAACTGATTTAAACAAATATGAATTTGTTTTTACAGCTTAAGTCTTGATAGTATGAATAAATATCAAAATATAACAAAACGATTGTGAAGCTCTCAGGCTTTGAAAAGACGAAACTAAGGGCTCTGAGATTTGTGGGTCTCTCTGTCAGTCTTTCTTTCTCTCTCTGTCTGGTTCTGGACCAGAGAGATCAGAGGTCGATCTCTGGATTTGTAGAAGTGGACAGAGGTTCTGAGGTCTAGAGAGATCTTGTCTAGAGACAAGCACGCTGTGCAGCCTTGTTCTTTTAGTCCCTGAAGAGGACGGATCAGGAGCTCTGTGATTACTCTCTCTCTCTCTCTCTCTCTCTCTCTCTCTGTCTCTCTGTTTCTCTCTCAGACCTAGGAGAGAGCAGAAGAAAGCTGCTCTCTCTCCCTCTCTCCCTCTATTTCTCAAGCTTCTGAGGGAAAAGGATAATCCTCTCCTTTGTTATCTGCAGTGACGCCAAAGTGTCTATAGAAGCCCTGGCTTCCTGTGAGAACCTTCTACCTGAAAAGCACCTCACCAGAGATACTGATCAGGCTTGCTGCCATCTGATGGAGGGAGGCAGAGAGGGCAGATGGGGGGGGGTTGGGGGTGCGAATAGAGGAGTGCATATAACGGTGCAGACAAAGAAAGAGAGGTGCAGGCCTTTCATTAATGAGTATCATCTCTATAAAGAGATCAGCCTTTTCTTTAAAATTGTACTGGTAAAAGGATTGTTTATTTTTTCACAGCTGGCCACCTGTCCGATGCGGCTTCATATCGTACGAAGAAGAGAACTGCGATCATAAAGTATAAATGGCGGTGAGACTAAAAAAGGGAGTCTTACCTTCAGTGGGTGTACCAACAGGAACAGTCACCCAGCGCTTATGCGGTTGAAGAAAGTCATTTCCTGTAGCCTCGAGTTTTGTAGCACTCAGCTTCCTGAATGGTGATCTCTTACTAATATTAGCAGCACGGAGGACAGGATAGTCAAAGGCCTTACTTTACCTTTTTTGTCTTGCCACCCACAGAATGGGGACCTGAGAAAATAAATGCCTCTATATGTTTTCTACTGGGTTGGTTCGTTCAGGCACTTGCTTGTTCTTGTCACTTTATACCGTTGTCAGCATTATTCAGTCCTGGTCTTTTGTCAGTCCTTGTCTTTTGGATGTCGCAGAGTTATTTTCAGTACAGGTTTGTGATAATGGTTCATTTCTATATGAAACCACAGTAATGCTAAGAGGCAACACAGACACAATGGCGGAAACCGAAGCGATTAACCGTTCCACAAGTTATTGGCTTGTCTTGTACCTAAAAACTAAAAGATCTGCGTGGGTGTATATGCGTGTGTACACAGGCATGTGTGTGCATGCATATGTCTGGGTGTGTGTGCATCTCGGGAGGTAGGGAAGGTGTGGGTTGGGGTGTGGGTTGTGTTTAATAGCTAAGTCTCCATATTCATACCTGTCTGAGAGCTTCACGCATAATGATAGACTTCAGCACTAAACAGAAGTTAAATACAACGGTGGACACTCTTCTTACGATAGGATGAAATGTCCCTAGACATGTTTCCCTTACCTCTCTGTCAGGGTGGGAACGTACTGACCTCTGCTAGACTCTCACTACCCTCTATGGCCAGCAGAGCCTCCTTCCCAGAGGTTACCAACGTTACCAACTATTTGTGAGTAAAAGCTCGGAATTCACAGCTGTCCTGTGTAGGCAGTGCAATATTTGAACATAATAAATAATTATAAGTAGTAAATAAATAGTCTCTTAATTAGGCAGTAGTATTACTGGCCATTCTCGATGAACAGGTTGATGTTCGTGCATGTGTTGTGTCGTTGCATCCAGGAGGGAGAATGGAAGTGGTGTGTGTTTGGATCTTCAGGCGATTGACACAAACCCTGGAGGAAAGGTAGAAGAGGAAACAGAGACACATCGTGTACTAGCTGGAAACCTGTACAAGCCAAGGAGACGGGTACACACACACACACACACACACACAGACTTGAACACAACATATTCTGCACACCCACTTTTACACTTGAGAGCCTATTTTGGCCATCTACTAACAGTCTTCCTGTTAGTAGATGGCTTTTGAACTACCCTGTTGGCTGTAGAAAGTGACATACAGATTCTGTGCTTAAGACTTCATCCATCACACAGGGAGTATAACTCCGCCCTCTTACACTGGCTCCTCCCCTGCAGTACCACGCCCACTACAGCCGCCACTTTATGACAGTGAGGGACCAGGAGAGGCAGGAGCGGGAGGTGTTCCAGAGGAACATGCGTAGTCGCCTGGAGTCTTTCAAATCCACCCAGTACAAGCGGCACAAGAAAGACCGCAGCCAGAAAAAGGCAAGAGATCGGCAACAGGGCTTCGGCCGTCTGTGTGTGCTTGTACTCCTCAGGGTCAAAACCATACTCGCATACCTGAAGCGACCAAGTTACGCCTAGCACAGAGCTAGCAGGTAGAGCAAAGACAGGTGTGTGTGTGTGTGTGTAAGAAAGGTCAGATGAACAGGGACACTGCTTTTTGTGACGTTGTGTCCGTGTATCATATTTAATGTGATTGATTATGGCTGGACTTACCCTGTTGGGCGGGATGTGTTTGTGGAGGCTGTGTGAGGGATAAAGAGAGAGAAGAAAAGACTGAGACACAAAGAGAAAGAAAAATTTTGAGACAAAGAGAGAAAGAGTGAGATGGAGAGGACAGGAGAGAGTGGGTGAGGGAGAGTTGATCGATTCACTGTCCCTAAGCCTGGATAAAGACAAGGCAAGCTCACACCTGTTCTTTTAGGAAGCCTTAACAGAATTTTTCATGCAGAAAAACAACATTTCGTTCAGTTGCTCATTCATTGTGAATACTTTTTGGTCAAATTTGATTCCATTGGTGCAGAAAATGTATAGAACTGAAAATGTATAGAAATAACAAAATAATATGATGTATAGAAACAACAAATTATATCCGCTTTAAATCCTCTTCTTTTTCTCACAGCATAAAGGCTCAGATTCTAAAGAGCAAGAGGCCAGTGACAAACCCCGGAGAAACGTCAGCTGGCATGACAAAGGTGGCCACTCGTGCCTCATTAAAGAGTTTTTAACCTTAGTCCTAGCAGAAGTGTCATACTTACTTGTCTGACTTTTTTGTTGCAAGAATTAAACTCTTGATTACATTTGACTAACTTTCTAAATAAGCATTAAGGTATAAAGAATTGTAAAGAATTTAACAATACAATGTAAAGAAATGAATCTAAGGATACATCATGGGAAATGAAGTTTGTATGCATGTGCCCACAGACCCTGTGGTGGTACCACTGGAGTCTGAGGAGGAAGTGGGAGATCATTCAGAGCCAGAGAAAGATGAGGATGTTGGGATCGTCTTTGTGGCCCGTATGGCCTCAGAAACACCAAAGGCACGACCCAAATCAGGTACAGGAGATTTGAAAACACAGCCATAAACAACCATAAATTAGCTTCTCTGGCACAGTGGATTACAATGGGTCAAGTGAAGTAGATCTTATTTGCCATGTCAGACACACACAGTGTGCAGTACACAGTGAGATGAAATAAGGTTCTGGATTCAGGGGCAACATACATGCATACATGTATGACATAGACATGGGAGTGTAACATGGACGCATGGCACAGTGGTTCCAGTACACTGGGTGGGAGAGCATTTACAGGAGGGAGAGTAGAGCATTTACAGATGGGAGAGTAGAGCATTCACAGGTGAGAAAGTAGAGCATTTGCAGGTCATTTGACATGCCAGTAACAATATGATAATGAGACCTGATGTGATTGGTTCAGAATGTGGTGACATGTTTCTGCTCCCTTTTTGGGGTTTGTTTTTTTTATATGTTTTATTCCTCCACAGTCCCTGCTGCTCTGGAGGTGTGTCAGAGCCCATCTGTTGTCCCTCCGTCTCCCACTTGTGGGGAGAAGAACCTGCCATGGAAGGGAGGTGTGGGCACACTCCCACCCTGCGTGTCTGTCGAGGCCACTAAGATCATCCCGATTGATCTACAGCAGGCCTGGAACCAGAGCATCTCCTCCCTGGAGAGCCTGTCCTCCCCCCCCGTTCCTCAAGAGCCCCAGCACCCACGTGTTAGCGTTCTCTCCAGGCTGGGCGGACCTTTGCGGCCGGCGGCAGTGGCGGCAGGGCAGGGAGGCAGCGGGACTGGCCCAACCCCTCCTGCCTCACGCCAATTCCAGTTCCCTGGGAGCAAAGAGGAGGAGGAGAGCGCCCTCTCACAGCAGCTGCAGGAAGTGCAGCCTCTTATGTCATCTATGAGACTGCCGCTGTCAGCTGCACAGACTCCTGGGAAGAGGAGGAATCCATGTGTGTATCTGAGGAGTCTTGTGACCACGCCGCCATCAGGCAGTGAGCCGCAAAGCAGAGGACCAACGCAGCTGTAGGAACTTCCTCCTTTATCTTTTGGTGTTACTTTCCAGCTTCATAAAACAGCCCTGTAGGCTCATATTACAGCCTGGAGTGTTTCTTTTTTAATAACAGTGTATTCCACCTTACAATATTTCTTTAAAAAAGTCACTTTTGGAAAGTTTAGACTCACAGGTTGGATGCTGACTGGTACGAGCTGTGGTCTCAGTGCCTATAAGGTGGGTTCTTTGACATGGGGAAACCGTATCTCTCTCCATGTTTATATTCTTTAGTTTGAAATATATGCCTTGTTTTATGCACTCCATTGAAAACGCATGTCAAGATATTAGCACTTTGAAAATATATCTGTCTAGACCACATTGTCAGGGCCCTTTGGGTGTGTCTGTCAAACAGTGCTTTTATTTAACAGCCAGCCCACCCAGCCAACCTTTACAGAAATTTCTTTTAAAAGGTCTGGCAGGATATCCAGTTGCTAAACGGCTATAGTTTAACTGCTTAACTTTATTCTTCGACTCTGCCTGTCCATCCAAAAGCAAAACAAAAGTGAGAGTAAGAGGCATTAGCCCCAGCCCGGCTGCCTTGTTAGGGGCCTTGGCTGAAAAAGCAACCCACTCTCTTCCAGCTCTGCACGGAGACTTTGAGGAGCCAGGGCACCATGTGACCAGTCGCCCAGTCGCCCGCTCTTTGCTCCCTCGTTTAACATCCGACAGCGTCGACAGGCTCTGTTATTTTATCTACTCACCACACAGCGTTTGTGAGTTCTGGATGTACACTGATGCCGTGGCTATAGATATGCGTAAATAAATTAGTATGATCTCTTTAGCACATGGGCAGTAAAGTGCTTTTGGATAATTCATAATAATGGTCATGAAGGGGTACAGTATCTGTGCTTCTAATCAGAGACACACAGTGGGGAGACTAGTTTTGCTTTTATAAGGTTTCAGCATAGAACTTCCTCCAAGTTCTCTTTTTTCCTTTGTATTATCAAAAAATGTACTCAGTTTATTTTAGATTGTATTTGTTTTACTTCTGCTTTTTCTTCTCTCTGTACCTGTTGAAAAAGCTCATATTAAACTGTAAAGTCCACAATCGTTTTAATGACCAAAGTATACAGGAGAAAGCAAAATGAATGTCTATACATGTACTCTGTCTCTCATTTGCTGTCTGAAGTCTTTGTCTCTTTCTGTGTTTATGAATGACTTTGGGTCTTTGTGTACTGTTAAGTATTATATTTGTATTGGGGGACTGAAAGGGTACTGTGTATTTTTCATTGTTAATGAAATATCAGATGTGTTGCACAAATCGTTATAAATTATTCTAATTTGGTCATTTGATTGTAGTACTCAATAAACTGTAGTATTGCAAACTATACACAAAAAAAATATTCTTTTATGTCAAATTCTGTCCATTTGGTAGGTGTAACACCTGTCTGCTCTGTGCTTTGTCTATAGACTGCCAAAGACACACAACAGTTAAACGTATGTGTATGAGACAGTACCCCTTTAGTATGAAACACTTATCACTTGTTGATATAAAGCAGTATTATATGCAAAGTTTATGATTTGCACTTCAAGACGAAAAGCCATGTAAAGCACATAGTTGATGGTGTTTAAGCTGCTAACACGTTGTTTTGCTCTGTTGTGGAGTTCTTTGTGTGTGTGTGAGTAGAATATGTTGTGCCTTTAGGATGGGCTACGGTCATGCTGATCAAGGGGCCTTGCTAACATATGTTGTGCCTATCAGACCAAGAAATACAGTGTTGTGTTGTCTTACTTAACCTTGTCATATTTGCCAAATTGTTGCCAGTACATAATTTTTACCATTGAAATTACAAAATGTTTTTATTCACACTCAAATGAGGTAGGAATGTGTAGGTCCATTGTTGTACATTGTAATGGTTGTTTTCATAAGATCTGCTCTATTGCCTATTGTGTGTTGTATTGGGATTTAGACAACTGGTCTGTATGGCAGATGTTAACTGTGGGTGATGGAGGAAAGCTAATAAATGAGAGGAAATGCTTTCTTAAAATAACTGCACAATGATTTTATTTCTACAATCCTGGAAAAGTGTGTGTGTATATATTGTGGAGACACATGCACACGCATGCACACATACAGAGATGCAGAAAGAAATATTAAAATCTTAAGTTATAGTAGAGGAACCAGTTTACACACACACTTTTATGTATTTTTTGTTTTTCTCCTTGCATCATAAAGCAACCTCTCCACTGGTGCCAGCTGGTCCCTCCTGCACTTCAGAGCTGTTGGAGGCCCAGTGAGGGGGACTAGTGAATAATGAAGTGATCTTCCCCGTTTCAACCGCTCAGAGTCCCAGTGGTGTAGGTAGAGAGGGCAGCCCCTCAAAGAGGTTCAGTGTATTTATGTGCTAATGTGCCATTTCCCTCTTCTTCAAATTCAGCACCAAACCCCAGCCAACAATGAGGTCACTAGTAATGGAACAAACGTTATATTTAAATACTCCATTTCCTGGATTTTCAAGTAGGTCAATACATTTCCCTTCCAGTTTTTGTCCATACCAATTACCATTTAAAATGCTACAAAACACCCTTAAAATAAACAATTGTGTTAACAATTTCGGCAGCCTATTTCATAGAGAAAATTATTTTATTTGTCGATTAAAATACAAAAAACAACAAACGATTTAAGGATTGATTTACTGGGAACATCTAACCAATCAAATTTGAAAGGTGAATTTTAGCTAAGCGGTAACCATAGTGTTTTTCTCTGGTGTTTTACTCCGGAGTGTAGCTACTATTTTCTGCTTGAAAAAAATCATCACTGGAAGGGCAGGCAAACCAAATTTCAAAAGTAATACTCTTACATGACATTCTAAGAGTGGACAGTATTATTCATACAATTGTCTTGGGTTCGTCTTCATGAAATTGTCTTCCTATCATGTTAACTTTAGCTGGGTTAGCTAGCTAACATCGCTAACACAGCTCGCTAACTAGCTAAGGTAGGTTAGCTACATAGTATTGCCATTTATAGCTATTTAATATTTTAAAACAGAAACAACAACTGATTTCATAAGCTAAGTTTATAGCTAAGTTATCATATGCAAGAACTAATACAATAATAATCGTCATTATTAGTAATATGTATTACATTTTCCTCCTCGCCTAATGAGGTATCAAGGCGGGCTTACGAGCCAAATTACGAGGCCGAATTACGAGCCTTACGAGCTAACGTTTGCTACCTGGCTAAATTTACGGTTATGTCAGTTAGCTCTCTGGCGTATTGATGCACGTTAACTACTTCTTTGTATAAATTGGCAGTGGTGGTAGTTAAATCTAGATGTTTACCAAGCTCGCAAGAACGACAAAATAAAGCTAGCTGTGTAAAAAAAAATAGCTGCTAGAATACTGCTTTTTACGAAACCTTGCTGGAAGCTAATGCAGTTTATTCGTGCTTTGTTTCGTTGTGGGGTGTTGAGCTTTGTCTCTGTCAGTTGTCGGAAATATATTGCTCTGTAACTAACATTTCTGTTGCAGAATGGCACCTGTCAGCTAAGAACCTCTGGAAGTGGCCGTGACAGTTATTCGCTGTTTCAAACGTTTTCCCGTAGGAAGTCATTGTGCAGCCAAGTTCGCAGTTTTTGTGAGGACATGTCCTTTTGCATTACAGGAGACCTATTTTCATTTTTGTTTATTTTCTTTGTGCAAAAAGGGCATCAGTAAGTTTTTGTAAAATTAAGCCGTTTTGTGCATTTAAAATGTGCATAGAGCAAGCAATTTATTTTAAAATAAGTTGTGGAACCTGCTGACTGTTTAGTATCACCCCAGTTCTGTCCTTTTTAGGACATTGTACCCTCCTGCTGTTTCTGATTCACCTTTGCAGTGCAGGGTAATTAGCTGCATACTGAATGTTACTTTACAGCAAAGAGCAGCCAGACTTCATATGGGAGCAATCTAGTTGGTCCAGCCTAAAGTGCATTGGCCTTTGTCTCAAGTTGCATTTGTGTGTTGTATCTGGCACCTGAAATGTAGCTAGTCAGACTACAGGACCCTTCGAATCACAACCTCTGTGACGGTAAGACAAGATTTAAAATGGCTACACCTCTCGCAGAGGAAGCAGGGGGCCAGCTGAATTAAATGCAGATTATGACCTTATGATTTCCAGACAGATCTAAAGTCCATTGGGTACAGAATGCTGACTGAAAAGAAGCTGTGTGAGACAGTCTGAATGATGGTGACTGCAAAAACTTCAGTTTTGCCAAGCATTGTAACAGCCTTTTCTGTTTAACATATTTAATATATCAGTTTGCTGGCACTGAACAGCCAAACAGCAAGGTGGAGTTACTCACACGTTGTTTACTGATATTTTGGTACTGTGCTAAAAAAAGACTCCTTTGTAAATCGATCTTGATTGTGGGTTTAACCCTGTGTGCAGGGTTGAGTTCTGGTACAAAAATGCAGAGAAGTTGAAACTACAGTGGGCCAGCTCCTGTATTCATGTAAACAATGCACCTAAGTTTCACGCATTTATCCAAGTACAGTTTATTTCATGCATTTATCAGCATTAATTCATGCATTTATTGGTGTACAGTTTATTTATCTGTTTACATGTTACTGATGTTTACGTTTTGACCTGTAAGACTGACCTGCAGTTTGAGGTTACAATACTGTCATCTCCTAGTTTAACTGTACAAATGTCATACTTTTAGTCTGAAGAGTTTTTAAACTTGATTGTTCAGATATCATTATTATCCTAAGAGTCAGGGTCAGATCAGCAGCTCCTTGACCTGCCATCAGTGTTCCAAGAATAAGCCTGTTTTAGGACATAACCTTGGGTCTAGTTTGGCTGGAGTGCAGAGCTTCTTCATGCTTGTTCCTCTTCCCTTTTTGGCCTGGTGAAAATCACTACCCTGGCTGGGAAACCTGTGCTCATTTGTAATGGGTAGTTTGCATTGATATTGTGTGCGTTTGTAATTGGTTGTTTGTATTGACACTGCACATTTGTAATGGGTAGTTTGTACTGATACTCTGCTCGTTTGTAATGGGTAGTTTTACTGACACTGTGCAATTGGTTCATTTATACTCCCCTGCTCTGTTTAAGTGGTTGTGTAGATTCAAGAACAGAATTTTTAAAATAATAATTATAAACTTTAGTTGTGGATAATACATAGAAGGTTAATAAAGGATAAACATTTTTTAAAAGTTAAATATGATCGCTTCAGATCGAAGCATAATATGTGAATTTAAAGAATAAAATGAAACATTAATAAAAGGAACATTAAAAGACAATAATTTCGTAAAAGGAAATTAAATTTTTTTCATATCAGACTGACTTCCCATGTCTAACCGTCTTCCTTACTTCCTTATTACCGATTTATATTACACTCACATTACTGTTATTATGATTTATATTACACTCACATTACTGTTATTATGATTTATATTACACTCGCATTACTGTAACTAAATTTATTCTTAGAAAAACATGACTTTTATTGTAAGATAATCAAATTTTTACCTGTAGCAATAAACATTAAAATGTTTCAGCGTTATTTGAGTACAAAGTTGAGAAAAGTTGCAAGTTGCAAGATCTCTCCTAAGTAGATACTGGTATTAAAAGGAAAGTTTTTTTTCCATTAGGTCTAAATGCTGAAGCATCACATTTAATCCTGAATTTACCTGAAAGAGACGAGACCTGAAGTCCCAGTAGATTAGTGTGGGAGTTGTCAGACCAGTCTAGCATTGAAGCTATTGACTTGCTGACTGTGGAAAATAACACATTTATGAAGCAATACACCCTGTTATTACACTGCCATCACTACAGGAGTTAGAAGCACTTTTTTGTGTGGATAATTGCCTCTTTACACTTTACACTTTACAGCAGTGTTTGTATTTGTTCATGTGTCTGCATGCTGGAGGGAAATGTGCTTTTCACTATTACACAATATGTGTCTCCCTGCCTGTCAGGGCTATGGAGAGTAAATAAGATACTAATCCAGGGCCTAGACAGGATACACGCATTCTCACAGGATCATGCTCTTTATGTTAATGTGCATGTATTTGTCATATGAAAGGGCTTTGGTCAAAGGAGTGACTGAGGTATAGGAGTCTCAAGCTTTTACTTTAAAATAAGCTTTTTTGTTTACTCTTCAGGTTAAGCCATTTTGGTGGTGAGGTTTGGGTGGAAATGGACTTGACAATTTTGAGAGACGCTTGTTTCTGGTGGGAGTTCTATGCATAATCGTCTTCTAAACCAAAAAAAAAAAGAAGACTTTTAAATCTCTACGTTTTGGATATCAAACGAACCAAACTCTGGTCCTCTCCCTTTCTGGGTATTTCACAAAAGCAGAAATGTTTAGTCTGATAAGCATGATTAATATTCTTGATCATCTTAGAATGAAAAACAAACTTACCCTTAAAATAATGTATTTATTATTTTTGTTGACCGGGCACCTTTTTTTTAAATTTGGGTAGTTATAGTTGTGTGTCGGGAGTTAAGGGTCATTAATCATCTGTACTGAAGTCAGATCAATTACTGTAAAGGGATTTAATGACCGTATAGTAGCTCCAGCAGTGAGGAATCCTGGTTGCCAAAATGATTTTTGGCAGTGTTTTTTTGTTGATTGTTTTGTTTTCTTCTCTGCTGGCTTCTTTACAGTTGTCTGCATTATACAGGCCATTTGTAATATTGTGTTTATAGTGTACGTGTATGCACACACATAATAAGAGTGCATTTATATGGTTTATATGGTATTTTCTCTATGTGTAGAGAAAATACCATATAAACCATATATATAAACCTAATGATTTCATTAGAAATCATTCTTAGTAAATTGCTTGCTGCTTTTATGTTCTTTTCACAGGTTGATGGAGGGGCTGAGCAAGGTGATTTGGAGCATAGGCTGAAAATGTGCATCCCACAGTAAGTTAAACTCGAAAACAACTAACACCATCACGTCAAGCATCCATCTACAATGCATTAAAGTGAGGCATAGTATCCTAGGCTGGCGGGGTGGCACCTTTGTCCATAGTCCCTTGCGTGGTTCTGTGTTCAGAGGTACTGGCCCATGGACTAGTGTATGTTTACTGTATTTTGAATTTTGCTTCTGCTTCAGTAGCAGTTTTATCTGCTCTGCCCCAAGGTCTTTTGTAGTTCTTTGGTAGTTCTCGCCTCTGGTAGAATGTGTAGTGTATCCATCCTTTTGTAGTTCTTTGTGTAATGCCTCACCTCTGGTAGAATGTATAGTGCATCCACCCTTTCCCCTATACATCCCTCTCATTTATTTGTTATAACAGCCGTATTGACAGCTATCAAGATTTTTTTTTTATCCCCTGCATTGGTCCAAAAAGAGCAGGTTCATTAATTATTCAAGAGTACTAAAGCATTGAATAGTTAACTCTCATTCTGATAGTGTTTTAATATTCATAGACATTAATGATCTCAGAGTTTTTATCTGGCTGTCACTGAGTGTCTGTTCCCCAAGGAGACGCCTCATTGTGTGTGCTGTCAGGGCTGATGCTTGAGGTTAAAGGGTCTCCATGGAGACTAACCGATTCTCACTGTAATAAAGATATGTTAAATGCTGGTGTTTCATTGTGCTAATCGATTTGAGCATGATCAGGGATGGACTGTAGTCAGATTTTGAGATGCATGGCATTTTGGAACTGGTTTATGTTGCAGAACAAAATTGTCAGTGTTGATATAAACTAACTCAGAGTGTAAAATTGGACATTAAAATTGTTAGTTAATTCCACACTTGGCATTTTATTGCATAGACAAACTCTGGGTTTCCTGTGAAATGCCCAGTCTGAACCGTATAAACACAGTTAATATAATTCATAAGTTCATGCATTATCAAATATTAAGGTGATGACTGACAAGGCTCTGGCAGATATGGTCATCAGTGACACAGTTAAATTGCTGTTGTTTTTGTAATGTGTTATACAACTGGATAATTATAATTATGTAGGGAATGTTGTTTTTGATTTCCCCTTAAACATATTTAAGGGTATACTGAATTTCCGAACCTCAGAAATGTGTGGTCAGTGCTGTTATGGAGTTGTTACTTTTATTCAACCTCAGCCTCGCTTGGAATTTCAGTTGCCATGATTCTGTTAATCTGCTTTGCATGAGGCTTTGTGAGGAACAGTATAGAAATGCCTTTCAAGCCAGAGTTAATACCTCAGCTCAACATAACAGCCTTTACATGAGCTTATCACGTTCATGATGCAAGTTAATAGATTAATGATCAACTTTTCTTCAGCAAAGCACAGTTCTGCAAGTAAACATAATATATATATATATATTATGAGAATGTTTTAAACTATCAGTGTTTTTTTTCAATATTTTTTCAAAGAAATATGAAAAAGTTAGATGGTCTTGGCTAACTACATGGTTTCCTAAAACTTCAGTTAATTGAAATTTAGTCTGCATTTTCTTTATGTTTTCTGTTAACTTGCTATTTGAGGTTCACTGAACTCTGAAGTTTAAGACATCCGGGTTTCTTACTTATTTTGAAACTGTTTTTTGAAAACTTTTTTTTTATTTTTTACAGTGGGGTAGACGAGTGTAACAGTAACACTGTCCACTTGTCTGTGGCTTAGGCTGCCATGCTGGACTGAAATTAGATTGGGATGGTTGCAACCAGTGGTGTGTCTACTCCAGGATTTTGTTTATTGCCATAGCTTCTAATCTGTTGCAAACTCACTGATGTTCCCTGCCAGGAAGCCTCTTTCAGTCCCCACAAATTTTTCACCAGATATCTCCTATTGTTAATACTAGCTAGCAGACTGTCCATGGTGTAATGGCAGAGCTGATGTAAAATCTGGGTCTCACACGGCCTTCTGTCTGCCAAGCAGATCAGACAAGAGTGGTGTCCAGGGTGTTAAATAAGGGAACCAAACAGGATATATTTATCTCTGCTGTAGAGAGAAGCCTACTTGATATGAAGTAACAACATTTTTTGTTTTCTTAAAAAAGGACATATATTCAACACTTCCAGTTATAGTTTGCAGTGGTGCATATTATCTGCTGTACTAATTAAAAAATACATACATTTTCTGTCGTTTGCTTATGTTTGGAATTCATTCTAACCAGCGTTGTAACTGAAAGAAATGTAAACAATAAAAATACTGAAAGGAAATTACAGTAAGGAAGAATGTTCCAGTTCGTGCCGTAATAGGTAAATGTTGTAGCATGTTTTGATGTCGTAGTCATGGGTGAAGAATGTGCAGACAAATATACAGGAAGGGAACTCTACGCAAGTGGCCAACTAAACGGTGTAAGGAAATGAACAAAAACGAAAACTAACTTAAACGTGCACTAACTATAACAAAAGAAGCTGTCAAAAAATAAGCTTTCATAGATGGTGTCATTTTAAACAGTGTCTATATGTGGTTACCACAACCGAACTCACAAAAGTTACAAATTACACAGAAACAGTGTTATACCAGCCAGTGTTAATAAAAAGGTGTAGAAATGCTCATATATATGCAGCTAATAGAGAGAGACTTGTGCTCAAAAAACCCTCGCAGAATGTGTGCCATTTTAGCAAAACTTGAGTGATCCTGGGAAACACAACTGGTTAATTTAGAGATATTGGTCAGGTGAAGTTAATCATCATCCTGGAATTGTGTGTATCCTTTAGTAATGACAAGTATAACTGAAATCACACAGATTGTGTGATTTCAAAGGTGTTCATACTCTTCAGTGTTTGTGCTGTTAGTAACCACACGTGGATATTGTTTGGTTGTAATTACTATTTGTGTATAAAAGGTGCCTTAGCTTTACTGCATGTTATCCAGGGTTGCACCTACTTTGATGGTTACTGAAGCATGATGAAATCACAAGAACTATCGAAGGATCTGTAAGCACAAGTAGTTCTTAATAAACCAGGAAAAGATATAAAAAGTTATCCAAAGGTAGCAGCCAGGAAGCTGAGCATGGGATGTGCTTGGGCCTTCCAATGTAACGCAATGTAAACTATCCAATCAGAAAATAGCTGGGTGATTATAGTTATAATTGTTTGGGTGATTAATGTCGTCAGTGCTATGTTTGAAACATTTGTACCATTTTCAAATGCTGGAGCATGGAGGGAAAAGTTAATATTGTAGTATATATCATACTCAAGGCCATGGTAATATTCACTATTACAGCACTTCCTCTCATGTGATATTGCTTAATGATCAATGATCTGTGAATCACAAGCTCATTTAGTCTGCAGTATGTTTAATTGTTTTTTTTCTGTAGTTTAATATGCTTTGGCCCTCCACCCATCATGAGTGTGTAACTGTGCAGGAAGACTGTTGCAGTAGTAACAGTATTGCCAAGTTCCAACTAAGGAAATGTTCTTTAGTGGATATTTTCAAAGACCAATGACTGGAGGGCACTGGCACCATTAAGTGGCCGTGTGCATATGTGTAGATGAGAGACTAATCTGAGCACAGCTGTCTTCAGCACTTGGACAGGATCAGATAGGAGTCTCACATGCTCCGACAGGCATGTTTGGGAAGAGGGGCGGAGATTTATGCCCTGAGAGAAAGAGGGAGAGATTTGGATGTGTGGTTGGTTAGAGAGAGAGGAGGGGGAGGAGCATTGTTGGGATGAGCTAACAAACCCACTGACATTCCCAGTGTGGAGTTGGACTGTGTGTGTGAGTGTGAGTGAATGTGTCCTTAAAGTGTGCATTATTTTCTCAAACTCACAGATAAAGTTCTCTGGAGAAAACCGTGTGGTGACAGGAGCTGCTGTGAGCTCCTGCTGCTTTACAGGCTGAAATCTTTGGATTTACTGAGAGTTGCTGAGTTTTGGGGCTCTAGTGGAATTCAGCAAGGGTAAGTCTCCCTCTGTCTCTCTGTCTGTCTGTCTCGTTCTCTCTCTCTCTCTCTCTCTCTTCCTCGCTCCACCTGTTTGTGGAATTCAGTCTGTCCGCTATTAAAGCCTCTAGTCATATTTCCGTGTGTCTGAACAAGTCACTCTTACCACTGAGTGCTATAAATTGTCCCTCTCTGTCTGTCCTTCTCTTCGGTCCTTTGTTCCTCACTAAACGTCATTTCTTAATTCGTCTTAGTTAGTCTCATTACCTGACACCTTACATCTTTTCCTCCTTTTGTGAAATGAATTAAGTTACTTTATGTCTTTTTGATTCGAGCATTTTCACCTGTTGGACTTACTCACTCAGTTGGGCATTGTGTTTTACATCAATTGTTTGCTTCAATCTTGCCATATACAATATAATCGCATTCTGAGTTTAATACAAGTGCACCATTTTTTTTATTTATGTCATCACTTTCATTTTGAACAGTGTTCCTATGTTAGAACGCTGTACTATGTCCCAAGGGGAAATAGGTCTAGTACGTGTTTGTGTGTGTGAGTGTGTGTGGTGCCTAAGTGTATGTGACAGATGTATTTGTCTGCTTCATACAGCGCTGATGCTGTTGATGAAAATAAAGCTCCTGAGACTTATTATAGTCTGAAGTGCACAGAACACAGCAGCAGGGCGAGAAAGCTGAGAAAGATAGAAGCCAAACGAATAGGTTGTTAAAATAATCACGTGTTGCAATGAATCTCGGCTGAACCTTTGTATTTGACAGTGGGATGCAGTGGGCCTCTCTTGTGTCATTACTTTCATGGGACTGCCACCCCCTGTTTCACACCTCTGTCTCTCATTCTCGCTCTGTCACTCTTTCTGTCTCTGATTTACACCAGACCCTCCCTGGCCCTCTCCATTAACCCTGAATCAAACCCCCTCTGGCTCTCCTGCCTATGAAATAGTGCCCAACACCCAAAATAGTCACAAAGAGGATCGAACCGCACACCACCCAGTAACCCCTAACTGGCTCCACACGTAAAGGCATGTTGCCGGGATAAGGGAGATGCGGCTCATTCGTTGCACGCATTTGTGAGCTTTTAAGGATGTAATTATATTTGTGTGTGTGTGAAAGGCAAGTTGGATACGTGTATGAACTCTTTATGGGTGTAGTCAGTGGAAAGGAAGGTGGCGTTTATTTGGCTGTGTAATTTATAAAATCCTACAGCTGAATTTTACCACAGAAGCAGAGGAAACCGTGCTCTTCACAATCTGTCCTCTCAGTCACTGAGCTCTCTGCACGCGAGTTCTCTCTCTCTATCTCTCCATCTCTCTACTGTTTCACTCTCTCATTTGTTAACTTTACATTTTTATTCTTCTTTTTTGCAAAACTTGTTATCGTACTATTTGTTAATGTTTGTTTGTGGTCATATTCAATAAATTCATTTCATCATTTGGAGAACTTCCCTTCCTTCCATTTTTTCTCTTAAACCTTGAAAATTGTTCACAGAAGGTTTACTTGCTTCAAGCCCTGAGTCTAGAAGGGCTTCTTAAATAAACAGTAGTAAGAATTGCATTATTTCATGTAATTGTTTTGATGTAGGAGCCATAGAGGTTTGTAATTATCATATTAACTTACCAGACCTAATTGCAATTGAAACTAGTAGGTACTTAACTAGTAAACAGAAGATGGCTCGTTCAAGCCTCACCTCTGCCAAGATGCCACTGTTCCTCATACCCAGATTCTTTTTGTTTTTGGTTTATGCCTGCTCTGGTCATGGTTAGTCTGCCTGGTATTTTTGCTAGTTCATTAGATAGATATATGAGACAGATAACAGTAATTGTTACTCAGTTGGGCACTTAAAGGAAAAAAGACACCTTAAAGTTATATAAAAGAAAAATTCACCAGCCGTATTTCAAAACCCACTGTTTACGTACAGCAGGGGTGTCGAGGTCTGGTCCTGGAGGACAAGAGTCCAGCAGTGTTTGATGATTGCTCTGCTCAGACACTTCTACTAAACCTGGCAGTTCAACCTGATTCAACTCGTCAGTCTGATTTAACTCGTCAGTCAATTACCAGGTTTAGTAGGTGTGAGCAGAACAATCACCAAACCCTGCTGGACTCAGGCTCTCCAGGATAAGACTTTGACACCCCTCGTCTACGGTGACAAAATGAAATATTTTTCAAGTTTTGTTCACAGATTGTGAACATGGTATTCACATACATACATACACACTCACACTAATATAATTACATCCTTTAATAATAACAAAGATTTTCATTGAGATTTAGATTAGGTATTTGACTAGGCCCCTCTAAGACATGTTCCTGGGATGTTACAATATTTCATAATAGTCATAAATAAAGACACTGTTGTTGTGTTCTGGTTTACTCTGGGCAAGAATCATGTTAAAGGGTAAACACATTTTTACCCATAATCCAATTTTCAGCTTCCTGATTGAAGGATGCAGGTTTTCTTTGAGATTCTGGCTGGGGATTGCACCAGCCATATTCTTCCCTATTCTGGAAGTGCCCAGCAGAAGAGGAACACCCCACAACACATGTCCCCATCCTGTCAAAGGTGAAACTTTGGCTTTTGTTAAGGAGTGGATTTTTTTTTTTTTTTAACTTTACCTCCTTCCCACACAGCCCGGATTGTGATATATGTCACATGCACACAGTGACCAGCATTTGCCATAATGACCTCTAGCTCCTCAAGAGTTGTCATCATCCTCTTGGTACCCTGCCATATCCTATCAGACTTCTTCCTACTCAATCATCCAGCTTGGACGGAGAGTCTAGGTCTGCGTGCTGCCATATTCTATTCGCTTCCTTGCTGTTGTCTTGCCGTTGGTCCATGGGATACTCAAAGCTTTGGAATTCCCTTTGAACTCTTTCCTTGACTTGTGTCTTTCCTCAGCTTTATCCCAAAGATCTTTTGAGAGCTCCTTTCCGCACTGAATTCTTTGCTTTAAAATAAACTACAAAGCATTGGAATCCTCTAGATAGAGATGCTTTTGTTTTTAAATTGTATACAAGTAGGAGCTGTTCAGTTGGTTGTGTAATCTAAAATTATAAATTCAGTTACCATTGCAGGTGTAAGAGGTCCTTTTACTGTTTCGCTTTATTTAATATTCAGAACATTTTATAATGTATTCAAACAAACCTAATTTCCATTGGGTTTTTTGTCTAGTAAAAGTACACATTTTTAAAGTGTGTATTGATGTTTTATAGCTACTAAATAGTAATTGTGCACAGTGAAATAAGTTTGGTCTCATGAAGGTCAAGCTTAAATGGGTGAAAGGGCAAATTTATCCCCTAAAAGTGATGGTTCATTCCACTTCCTCTTGCAAATGTAAATTTTCTCAAGACTTGTGCTTCTTTCTCTACCCAAATCAATACAGTCCATCTTTTTAACTGACACAGTTGATTTCATGTTGCTTTCAGCTTTACAAATGTGTGCACTCCAGTGTCACGCTACGGTTTATCTCACTTCTGTCTGATGCCACTTTATCATGAGCTTAAGGTCTGCATCTGACATATCTTGTATTTTGCCCATTACCTCGGAGATGAATGTATTCATGTCACATGCTCAGTCAATAACATAACAAACACTCTATGCTTGTCTGACTAGGAATGCTCATGGAGATCAGTGGGCAGAGTTCAGAATTTTCCATCCTGATGGGTGAGGTAATTCTTTCCTGCAAGTAATGATTTGCAGATAACCTAAATAAACCAAATTTTTTATATGCATGTTGTTCAGCTTTTTATTTACCCCCATTTACAAAATGCTCTTTTCATAAGCTTGGTACATGGAGCCTTATTCTGGTAACAAGATCATTAATAGAGGTCTGGGACAAGTGTGTATGTAGTTCTTTTTTTTTTTTTAAAGAAGCCACATGTAAAAACATTACTTTATCTCTTTGCATTTGAAGCCTTGGTAAGCCCCAAAATTCAAGTCTCCTTTTGTGAAGTTTAATTGGATGTTACCTGCTTTTGCTGAAGAACAGTCTTTGTAAGTGAAGAGAACGGCAAGCTTGCTTGTGGGGTTTTTTTTTCAGTTTGTGAGCTACTGTTCTCTTGTGTGAATCTTACACTTCCCATACATCTTCTGTTCTGTGAGTGTTTGAAATCTTCATGTTGAAAGACGAGTCAAAAATCAAGGAACCATGTTTTCCGAGCCATCATAGAAGGTGTGTAGAACTTTTTGGAGAATACATTTGTAGTGCTTTTTTGCATTAACATTTTTGGGTGTTTGTTTTAGCATTTATTTGTATTAATATTATATACTATATATTATATATTAGCGTTTGTTATATAGGTTTGTAAGTTATATAGATGTTTAAAGTTGCTTGTATGTTTTACATGTAAATTTAGACTGTCCAGATAAATAATTACTTGGTTTGCAAAGTATTGTTGATGCCGAATGGAAAACGTCAATTAAAGAGATGGTCCATGACTATTTCCGAATGGATATAAAATTCATTTTGGTCTTGGTGGACTCGTTTCTTTCTCAGTGATTATGCAGCCTTGTTCTTCTGTATCCACAGATGGCTCACGTGTCTTTCTTTTGTTCTTGTCTCTCTATCTCTCTCTCTTCTCTTTTTTCTGGTCGTCTTTCTACACCTTCCCCAGTGAAAGTTTTCCTCTTCCTGTTCTGGTGTTCTGTTTTATGAATGCACAAAACTGTACCGAGTTCCTAGTCATATTCCTGTGCTCGCTTCTTGGTTGCATCAGGGGAGGTTATTTGCATGTATTTGCTCTTGGGTTTTTGGTCAGTGTTATTTTCTTATTGTCTTCTCCCTGGCTATAAGTGCTTATGTTTAGACTTAATTTTCAGAGTTTATCTACAAGATACATTCAGTATACATACATTCATATCACGAGATTGTTTATTTATTTAGTCTAGAATAAAACTAAATGTTTATATCAAGTGAAATAGATTTTGCCCTGTCAGCAACAAAAGATTAACATTTTTGCCAGATTTTCGAATTTGCAGGAAATCACATGAAATACAATTCTCCTAGGAACAAAAATCCCCTACAAAACAATGAAGCTGACTTCCATTTAGTCTGAGCAGAATAACTGGCATCTCCTCATAGTCACCATTCAAAACCCACACAATAACTACCCCCATGCCAGACAGCATTCCCTTTGCTCTGAATACACACAGCATTTTCTCTTATTCTTTCTCGCTGATGCAAGTCAGCCAGATAGTCTAGGAGAGTCCAAGAATCTCTTGTTAGCTCTAAAGTGTAATTAACAAATGTGAGCCAACTGACGTTACACTTTATCAGTGGGAAAGGGCCATGTATTTTTCACTGGCTTGTGCCACTGTTTTCAGTTTGTAAGAATCAAACATCTAATCATCTGTCATTATATTGAATATGAAGGATATCTATATTTGTATGTTTTTCAGTTGTAATCATTATAATTTCATTTTGTTCTAAATCATTTAAGAAGGTTGCAACTACAGGCCTCTCAAATCCCTCCAAGCCTTTTGACAGGCCTACACTCTCTGATGTGGATGATGCAGATGACGGAGCGCTTTCATCAGAGTGAGAATGAAGTTCATTTTGTAGGAAGCCTGAGAATCATTTTTCTTACTCAGGTCTTTGTTGTGATATTGAGGTTAGAGGTTAATGTTTAAGTGAAGTCTTATTTAATAGCTCACACCTCATCTGTCTGAATCCTCTGGGTGCACAAAAAGCCCCATGCTTTGTGTGTGTGTGTGTGTGTGCAGGGGGGGGGGGGTTATGTGTTGTGGGTGTAGGGGTGTAGACACATTGACTAGATGTTGTGGTCTACTGTACTGTGTTCTGTGATGCACACGTCTTGTTTTTGTATCTAAAATTTGCCAGACATATGCATGATGATGAAGGAAAAAATTGAAAGTTGATCCCCCCTCATTCAAGCATATTCAAGCAGTTTGTACTGTTTAAATTGTAATACTAACATATAAATAGTTCATCAGTATATTTAGATGTCTTTTCATTTGTTGAATGTTGTTTTCCTTGTTGCGTTTGCTGTAACATGCTGTACAAAGAGCTCTGTTTATGTGTTCAGCTTACATGTGTTCAGTGTATACATGTTCACCGTGCATGTGTTCACTTTAGCTCTGCAAATAGTCTCTCTTTACGACTCCTCCAAGAGTGAGTGGGTGAGGAGCATCTGTGTAAAACAGAATTCACTCCATTTAGTCCGAACGACCTACTAAGAAACCACAAGCCAAATAATGTTTGATATGGATCATCTGAACTTTTTAATAATCCAAATCAGGCATAGCAGTGACCAGTGGTAAGCACTTAATCTGTGTGTTTTGTTCAAGATGATCTATTCTGATTACAGGTGTGCATAAACAGTTTTATGGACTGTGAACAGTGACTATATTTTGTAAAATCTTTTATGTTAACTGGTTTTTTTTCCTTCTTTGAAGTTCAGCTGTGCTAACTTAAATGTTTATAGATTGCATATACAAGTCAAAAACAGGGAATGATAAGAATGGCTTAGAACTGAGAAAACGCAAGCAGGATTATCTGTTAATCTGCTCCATGACAGATAATTTAACAAGGATAAATATGATCTATAAAGAAATGAAAGTCAAACTTATAAATATATGAAAATCAAACTTTATTCATAATAATTTTTATGAATGGCTTTATGAAATACATGTATTGCCATTAATAAAACCCGACATAATGATCGGAATATTGGTAACTCCATTTTGTGGAGAATGTCCTACTTGATAAATGTGAGAAAGCTCAGTGAGTTACATTGCATGTTAACCAAGAAGAACAGCCACCTTTCATTTAGCTCTGACTGATTCTGCGTGTACTAAATGGTAGCTTACCTTTTTCAATACAAACGCCACAAAACATAGGTAGAACTTAAGGCATCCTCTGTCTTTTTAGAGACTCTTTGTAGTTGTACAGTAGGAGACCTTTAATCTGTATAGGTTGTTTGTTGCTTACACAGTTTGTAATAGGCACCCACATCAGCACTGGTCAGTACTACAGGATTGCTGCTGTCTGAGTGATGTTGGGTATGAGACAATGCCAAAATAACAGTAACACTGTAACAAACAGTAACACTGTAACACTGTAACAGTAACACTGTGCCAAATATAGCAACACAGCTCCCTCCACCACCATGCCATTATCACTGTGTCGAAAAAGCTCTGCCATGTAATCCCTGATCACCAGGGAGCAGTCATCAGAAATGTGCAGTCAGGAACTGATCAATGATGAATGGATGTGAGTGGTGCCTGAGAAATAATGTGTGGCAGCAGATGGGCTAGATAGTCTGTCAGTCAAACCTGTAACCTATCCCGTTAGGCACACCTAATAATAAAGCACCAAATGAATATGTTTTTAATCATGTGGATGGTGAATGTGCACTCAGCTCAATGACACTTCATTGCATAAAATATGGGCATCAGGAAAGTCTTTGGGAAAGTCTTGGATCCCTGTTGGGGATCACACTCTCCAGTTTGTAGTTGCAGCATTGCCTTCTTCTCTGGTCTGTAGTTGCAGTAATGACATCGTCCTCTTTGGTCTGTAGTTACAGTAATGACATCGTCCTCTTTGGTCTGTAGTTACAGTAATGACATCACCCTCTTTGGTCTGTAGTTGCAGTAATGA
>JAOXYF010000020.1:11638820-11650498 GCA_028565775.1 Sternarchorhynchus goeldii | reverse complement strand
TGTGTGTGTGTGTGTGTGTGTGTGTGTGTGTGTGTGTGTGTGTGTGTGTGTGTGTGTGTGTGTGTGTGTGTTTCTTTACCTTCTGTGGGAAAATCTCCTGCTTGCTGCACCTGGGGTCATTGGAGTGCTTTCTGTCGTCCATGATGGGTTTGCTCTACTCACAGTTCAGGGGCCCGCATGACAGTGTGCAAGGATATCATAATAGCAACCAGCAGTCTGAACAGGATGACTGCTCCACCAATGAAAAGCTCTTTATTTTCCCCCTAACCACACACACACACACACACACACACACACAGACACACAACCTCTGCTCGGCAACACATTACCCTGCATCCTCTCCAGACTTCTTCAGTACTTTGAAAAGAAACCTCGGGTCATTTTTTGGCCTGTTTCCAGGAGAATAGCTGCTTCATCTGTGGCACGTCTGGAGCCCTTTTGCTCATATTACAGACGAGTTCCGTCTGTCAGTGGCGTTCTGTCAGACTTTCACAAAAAATCCAGTCAGTTGGGCCACATTCAGGGACTGTTTTGGTCTTTGCATTTTTTGACATGTAGAGACAAATCTGTGCTCTTGGGACCATTCCTGTAAATGGTCAGTGGAAGCAAATTCACTGTACAAAATTCATATGAATGGAGGCAGGAGAAAAAAAAAAGCCTCTGTTGGAAACTCTCTGTTGGCATAAAGGGTTTCATTGTTCATTGTTCCTCTACACTCTCCAGTGCTCTCAAATCAAGATGAAATCTCAAGGTTGCCATAAGCCTCTATGATTTTCTGATTGTGTTATAGTTTGAAACTGGAATGGTATTGTAGGTGCGACTTGGCGTCCTCATTTAATTAGGCTCCAGTTTTTGTAGTATTCTCTTTCAACGTCTAATGAGATCTGATGGAACGTGAATATCAGGCATCGTTGTGGCTGGTTTGTTTTTGTTCTTGAGGGGTGGGGTATAAGAATGGGTGTTGTGTAAACTCATTACCTTCATAAGTAAAGAGAAAATAACGTACTGTGTTGCCATTATTTAACAGGGGTTAACCACCATACAGTCTCGTTAGATTAGATATATTTGCTGGACTGCTAGAAAAACAAAAGTCCTTATAACATCCCAGCGTGTGCATAGTAATTAGAGAGCTGTGAGACGCGAACAAACTTGTGGGGGGAAAAAAGTTGATACACAAGTTTATTTCTGATTTAATGGCTCTTCTTTGTAAAAGTTGAGTTGAACCAGACTGGGTTTTGAATGTATATCTCTGTCTCTGCGTTTCTCTTCCTTTGCAGTTCCCGTATTACGGTTTCCTGTTCCGCCACGAGGGCTGGCCGCTGTGCGTCCATGAAAAGATCATAGTGCAGTTGTCCTCTCTGGACAGGCGCATCCTACGGCCTGGAGACTTCTACCTGCAGGTGGCAGCGTCGGCCAAAAGCCCCCCACGCATCGCCCTTAGGTGCCTGTCGGCAAACGGGCAGCATGTGGAGGAGGTGGAGGTCCCTGAGCTAGCATACACCTCCCTCTTCACCATGGCTTGGCTGGACTCCATCAACCAGGAGAGGGGAGTGGACGGGCGAGTCACCCTGGAGCACTGCCTTCTCTCTGCCGACAACGACATTTTCAGGGTCCCATGGGAGAACGTAGTGCATCCTGAGTTTCTCAGCCAGTCCCCGAAATCGTCCCGGTCGGCGCCCGGGTATGGCAGGATACAGGACATCGCAGAGGGAAAAGACTCTGACATGGATCACAATTGTCAAGACAGCACTGCGGTTTCAGGCTGTGGGATTTTGATTGACGCTTCCACAGGCCAGTCGGAGGAGAAGCTGGATCAGAGCGGCGTGGTGAGGTTCCTCCCTGCCGTGGAACAGTCCGGGCGGAGCTCGAGCAGCGCTGCCGACGACTCGGAGGGCGAGTATGTGGAGCTGACTGAGATCGAGCTGCCTCGCTTTTCGCCACAGCAAGGCTCCTTGACTCAGTCCGTTAGCCTGAACTACATGAACCTGCGGCAGCCTGCCGCCGCTCAGTCATGGAGGCCAGTGAGGAACAGCATGTTCTCCCAGAGCAGGGTGTGCACCATGCTGATCAACCAGAACCTGAGCGAGCCGCTTCAGACCCAGGGCCCGACCCACCACATGGCGACCGAGCCACCGGGCCAGCAAGACGCCGCCTGCTCTAGAGGTATCGCGTCCTCAGACAGCATGCATGAACGTGCGAGAGGGCATGTATCTGACCACTCGGACCATGCCGCTACAGCTCTTTCTGACTCTCAAGCAGACAAACCGCATTCAAACACTGAAGCTTTAAGTGCAGTAACTGAAGCTTCAGAGCCAGAGAACCTCAGTGAGGTCTGCTCAGATTCTGACCAGCCCACAGGCTCAGGAACAAGAGCTGTGGAAGAGCAGAGAGTTGAAAGTAGGGCTGAGGCAGGCAGTAGCGTGAGAGACAGCTCTGACACCGGCGTATTTGACCCACAGCTTGTAACAGCCGGTGTGAGTGTGGAGAGGCAGACAGAGGGCCAGGCAGAGAGCAGACAGAGTCTGACACCCACACCAGCTTACACGGACTCACAAACTGAACCTCAGCCGCGGGATCCCAGGGGCTGCTCAGCCAGGCGGCCAGGTGCATTTGAGAAGGGTCGCTGTGGCGGGTGCAACCTGGGCCCCTGTCAAGGCGAGGAGGGCGAGCCTGGGTCAGCAGACCCTCTTGGGGTGCAGGTAGACTGGGCCTTTGTGTCCGCGCAGCCTGGGGAGGGTCGGGTTACGGCCAGCCGTCCGGGTCGGGAGAGGACAGCGGCGTTTGCAGAGGAAGAGGGCAAGAACAGGAACGAAGGAGTAATAGAGGCTGAGATGGAGGTAGAGTGGGAGGAGGCGAGCCCAGAATCCGGGGGGCAAACGGAGAGTGAGAGGAAGCTGGATACGTGGGGCGAGCAGGGCGGTAGGGTAGACGTAGAAGGCAGTGGTCTGGAGAGAGCGACCGAGAGAGAAACACACGCACAGAGAGTGGCAGTTAATGTGGTAAGGAAAGGCAAGACTCCTCAAACAGGTCTGTCGGATTCCGCGCCCCAGTTTGGCACTCCTTCAGGCCAGGAGAAGGGCGAGTCCTCCTTGGGCAGGGAGGAGAGAGAACAAACACAGGAGAAAGAAAAAGAGCAATTACTGGAGGGAGAGAAAGAAAGAAAGGAAGCCGACAAGTTAGAGGAGACGGAGAGAATGCTGAATGGCTTCAGTGAAAGTGAGGAGGGCAGCTCTGTGGCATGCCATGCGGTTGAGAGTGAGCAGGTAACCATAGTGACCAGTGATTGTCCGGTCAAGACAGAGCTTGCAGTCTCTCACAGCTTTGGGCTTGTCTCACACGTACCAGTCATAAACGGGGGCCTTGCTCCAGAGCGAACAGACGCACACACTCCAGACACACTGGTGGAGGGCGAGAACCTTTCTGCTGCGGATGAGCTGGAAGAGAAGGGTGTGGAGGAGGGTGTGGTGGAGGTGGAGATGAAGCAAGAGGGGATGGAGGAGCGGAAGCATGCGGCGGATGAGACTACATCTTATGTTAATGGCTCCGCACAGCCGAAAACAGATGTGGAGTCTCATCACCACCACCAGCAGCAGCTGCGTCAACATCAGCCCCAGAAAGGTAGACCTCCGGCCCACCACCCAAACCCCACCCGCTCCTCTTTATTCTCCCGCAGTCAAACTCCTTTGTCCCCCTTTGTTTTTTGTTTTTGATCTTTTCCTCTTGTTTTTTTGCAATCACCAATCAGCTGAAAACTTCCAGCTTTCGTTCTAATCCAGCTAATGCCGCTTCTGCTCCCCTCCTACCTCCCTCCCTCATCATCCCTCCCCTCCTACCTCCCACCGTCCTTTTATCCCTTTCATCATCCTGTCGGTTTGCTGTCATTCGAATCTAAATTCCCTTCCTTGTTTTCCCAGCTGTCCATGTGTTTTCTGTACTGTTTTCTTCATCAAAGGCTTTTTATGGTTTCCGTGTCTTTCATATGTCAGGTACAGTCCAGTTGGCTCTACACTGTTTGCCATGATACTTTTCCCATTTCTTCAGCGCCATCTCCTCCTGGTTTCGTGTACTTTAGCTAGGTGGGTGTGTCCCCAGCGTGGAGCCCGTCCCCGAGCAGCCGTGCGCAGAGCGGCCTCTCTCTCTCTCTCTCTCTCTCTCTCTCTCTCTCTCTCTAGCCAAGGGAGCGGCAGAGCCTGTTCTGGCTCTTTTTACGAGACATCGGTGGAGGTCACGGACCGGTCCCGAGACAGTTTGCTTGCAGATTTAGCCGCGACTGCGCTGAGCGATAATCAGACAGGCTTCGTTTCAGAGCACATGCAGGAAAAGGAGAGATTTTTAAGATGAGCTACTCATGAGCAGCGCTCACTGCCTCTCTGGGTTGAGTGCTTTGGTAATTAGATTAGAACTTGGGATGGACTTGTTTAGCTTTGTTTAGTTTTTTGTTGGTTTGGTTTGTTTTGAACATTTATTGCCTCTGGCTAATGTAGATAGTATATTTAGTTTGAACATGTCTTACTGGCCACTGATGGTATGTCTACTTTTCCCCGATTGCGTATTTAATGTTTATTTGCAGAAAGACTGTTAACAGCCTGCTAATAGACGTATGACAGATTTATTGTTTATAAATTGTTTATAAAAATAAGTTCACATTAATTAATTAAATGTGCGCTTCCTGAAATGATTCTTGTTTACAGTAGAATAAGAACACTCGCTGAATAAGAACCACAGTTTGTATTTTCACAAAAATTGTCACACATTAGTGTTAATCTCTTCTGACCTTTCTGACCTCCAGCTTCTGGGGTTTCTCTGGATACCTTCTCTGTAGTGGTCTGGTGGTTTCATGCTTTCCTCAAGCTCTGCCATTGTCGGGGCAGAACCTACAGGCATGGCTGCAGGTGGGTGGGCGGGCGGTCCAGTGCAGCCAGGTGTGCTGCAGGTGGTGGTGGTGGAGGGTGTATTTGGTTGGCGTCTGGGGGCGGTGCCGCTTTCAGGGCTCTGCACTGGCAACGTCTTTGTTTGTTGTGAGTTGGCCGGCTGTGATGGATGCCGTTCTTACTCCCTCCCTCCCGGTGGGTGGTTTACTCTCCATCAGCAGTGTTTAGGTCTCAGCTGTAATAGGGCCTATGCTGTAATTACATCCCTACATTACTTCATTCATCCATTTCACCTGTGCTTCATCTATGCTTCGTCAACAACCTTGTCTGACACCGAGTGGAAATCCAAGTTTCATAATGCAAGATTTATTTCTCGTAATCTTGCAATAAAATAATGGACAGGAAAATGCCTGGTTATTTTCTGACAGCGATGTCTTTAGTGCCAAAGCCCTTTTAGACACATCACCTCTGGAAAGAAGTTTGAAGGTCTAATTAATCTTCCCCCTTGTGTCTTAAAACGGCATGATGACTAAACAACCTGTGAGATTGCTGATGAGGTTGGCAGATGGAGACACACACAAACACACACACACACAGACACACAAGTGGTTAGAAAAGAATCAGGCAGATTGTATCTCTGAATAATGTTCTGTCTAGTTCTGAACAGTGAGGAAGCAAATTATCCGTCAACTTGCGATCTATATTACACACCTACATAAACATACACACACTGACACACACGTCTCAGCCAGTTAGCATGTCTGCATTAGGAATTATCTGCCAATAAATTCATTCCTTCTGCAGCTATGTTTAAACAAACCTCGGAAGGCCCAGCCTGGTGTCGGCAGCTGTCGTTGAAATGAAAACAAGAAAGAAATAAGCGAGAGATGAAGAGGAAAAAGAATTGCAGCAGCAGTCTGAGGGAATGGCCCAGGGGCTTCGGACGTCTCGCCCTCCAGATGGGGATGGTGAAACCTCATCCTTCCCATCTCTGCAGCTCCCCAGAGGCCTCTGCCAGAGGCCAGAGCTGCCGATCCTGTTGGCTTTTCTCAGAACAAGTCTTGCTTTGACAGGCTTGAAGAAAGAATGGGGACAAAACAAACCCCTCCCCAAAAAAAGGTGTGAAAGGTTCATCAGATTCAGTGCCACCTTATCTTTCTGAAGGAGGAGATGTCACTACACCTTGGAACCACATCCTCAGAGCCTTACACCTACTGTACCGGCTCTAGTCCCTTTCGGAAAACGGCAGTTGCTGCCAGATTATGTCTCCAAGCAGTTTACGCCTCTTTTCCTTGTCCTTGTGGTTTACGAGCATAAGGTTACATTTGGAATTCCCGTGACCATAACTCATCTGCTTCTGATCTGATCTGCTATCTGCAGCGGTGGTGTACTGCAGCAGGGGATTTGAAGAGCTTTCTGGATTTTCTCGTTCCCGGAAGCCAAACTCCACGCTGCTAACAGAGATCTTGGATCCGAGTCTTCTCCTGGTCCAAGATTTGGACTTTTTGATCCTGAGGTTCAGCTAATGTTAATAACCTGTTTTGGTTTGAAGGCTAAATGGAATTTAATCACCTCAATTGAGTTAAATTGTTCAGTCATCAACTGGCTGAACGCAGCAGGTTTATGGTCAAGTGATTAATGCTGCATTACTATAATCAACAGGCTTGAGGGGAGTGTGTGCCAGACTCCAGTGATTTGTTTGTGATGTTGCTATCTTCACTAATAGCACTGAATGATTTCCTCCTCTGGAATGGTTACTAGCCACACCTGTGTAGCAAATAGTTTTGGTCTGTATGTGGATTTGTGTGTGTGTGTGTGTGTGCGCGCGCACATGCGTTTGGGTGCATGTGTAGGTGTGTATTCATATGTGTGTGTGCACACGTGTATGTTTGAACAGTGTGTGTGTGTGTGTGTGCGCGCACATGCGTTTGGGTGCATGTGTAGGTGTGTATTCATATGTGTCTGTGCACACGTGTATGTTTGAACACTGTGTGTGTGTGTGTGTGTCTGTGTGTGTGTGTCTGTGTGTGTGTGTGTGTGTCTGTGTGTGTGTGTGTGTGTGTGTGTGTGTGCGCGCACATGCGTTTGGGTGCATGTGTAGGTGTGTATTCATATATGTGTGTATGTTTGTGAGACACAGCTGTTTGTCTCACTCTAAATCTTACCTAATCCATCTCTCTCTTATCTGTCTTGCTTGTTCTTCTCTGCTCATGTTGTTCTAGCCCTGCCCTTCTCTCATCTCACCTTACTCTCAACCCGTTTCCTCTTGCAGAGTCTGTCCAGGTAGAAGACCAGGCATTGTGTCCCGTTTCAGTGACTCCTTCCCTGGATAAAATCCCGCCAGAGGATGCATCAGCACTTAAGCTCCAGGACTCCCTACCTCTGTCTCCTGTGTGTGTAAGGAGCCAGCCGGTTCTCAGTGAAGCACATAACATCAATCCTGTTGTCCTGCGTTCAGGAGTGCTCTCTCTGCCTGGTGAGGGTCTACAGCACCATATATGTGAGAAATATATATGCAGCATCATCATCATCATCATCAACATTATTATTATTATTATTATGTATAATTATAGATTATAATAATGACAATTAATAACTATAGTAGTAATGATAATGATCATTAAGCTATGAAATGACATAACGTTTCTATTTATTATTTACTTCCAAATACTGACAAATAGTACAGTGTATTTCTTAGTCTGTGCCAACATACACTGGCATCCAAAATAGTTTTGATGGTTTCACATTACAGTGAATTTGTCTTTCTTTCTCTCAGTGTATTGACTGTTTCCTGTAACGTGTGGTATCACATGCCTTGTTTGTTGGTGCTGTCACAGTGTGCGCGGGACACGTGCCAGAAGGTAAAGGTCCTTCTGCTTCATTTACAAGGGTCAGTAAACAGCTTTGTCTCTAGGGACACGAGACAAGTCGGGCCACGCGCTCGTCACGGTGACGTTGAGAAACACGACTTGGCTGAACCCAGACTGCAACAGTGTGGAACTGACGCGGATCATGGTGTACTTCCACAGCACTCTCAGGTCCCACGTCTGACAGTTTCTTTATACTAGGAAATGGTTTATGGATGATTAAATATGCTCACATACATACATTTTTAGTCTGAGATTTTAGTCTGTGTGTGTGTGTGTGTGTGTGTGTGTGTGTGTGTGTGTGTGTTTGCGTGTTTGCGTACGTGTGTGTGTTACAGGAAGGAAGTGCGAGCGCTGGGTTTGACCGTTCTAGTAGATGGCCGCAGGTGCTCACCTGTCCCTGCTCTATTTAAAGCCTTCAACATCCTCCAGGTGAGGATGCATGTCTGGAATTCTGTCTAAATGAAAACCCCTTTTCAGGTTGTTCTTTCTTACTCACACCAACCATACACACCTCACTGTAGACACATGCTTGAACCCTTCCACACCCTCTCAGAAAATGTCACCTCAGAAGCAGATTAGTCAGCAGTCCATGAATTGTCACTTTTAATTCTGACATTTGCTTTAAAGGAAGTGAGAAATGGAAGTGGAATTCTAGCATTTTAAAGTCTTGCGTTCCAGCAAAGTGCTTCCAGCAAAGACAGTGAAAGTCACAAATGTGAGATCTACTGAGTGGGCTTGTTACAGAGAAGAGAAACCAGCTGAACATCTAAGGACTCGATAGTTCTGGTTGGTTTTACCCCTGTCAGTAATACTGGCCCCAAATATCTCAGGACCAGTCAGTGTACATGCAACCAGTGGATTCAGCTTGATTGTTTGAGAGAGAATCAGAGTGAGGTAGAGAGAAAGAGAAGGGCACTGTGTGTAGGGGAGCAAATAATGAAAATGTTTACAAGCATGAAGCAATCATTTTGTCCCCATCAGAGCATCAGGTTTTGGGAAGTTTTATTTTACTTTTATTTTACTTTGTCTTATTTCATCTCCCTCTTTTGTACCCTGTATTAAATTGCATTAGTCATCATCATAAGGTTTTAACCTTATTAATTCCTTCTGTCTGAGGTTTAAGGTCCATCCCGATGCACAGCACATAGATCTTAAGAGGTAGATGTGAAACGATGACCTCCAGAGCGGTAACACCAGCTGCCTTCGCTGTGGCGTTACTGCCCTGTCTGTGATGCTGTGCTTGTCTCTCGTTCTGGGGTGAGCCAGAGCGCTTTGGTGAAAGCTGCACGCGCGGGGGCATCCCTTGTGGCTCTGACAGCGGAGGAAAGGTCGCACGTACGGCCCATTCTAACGAAAGCAGCGAGACGCCGACTGGATGATTGGGAAAAGCCCTAGGCTTCAGCTTTGCACCACAATGGCTGCTTTAGATACCATCTTCTTATTATAGTCTCTCTCAGCCGAAATTACAGCCCCCCCCCCCCCCCCTCGGGGGGCCTGTCTGGTCTATTGGATGAGTGGAAACCATGGACAGGGGAAGAATGCAATCTCTGTATGAATCAAGGTGTCCACATCTCTGTCGCCTCATTCATACAGGCACGTCGTCCTGGTCTTGTTGACACAGACACAGAGTCCCGCAGAAGTGCAGTTTGATAAGGGAGTGAATTCTTGGCAGAGGCCGAGACATTGGAACAGTGAGTGCTGACACCAAACTTAGTACTGACACCAAACTTAGTACTGACACCAGGCGTCACAGCACTTTGATGCTAGATTTGCCCAGTTTGTGAGGATGGTATAGGCAGGATAAATGAATGAATGAACAAAGAAATAAATGCCCCCCCTCCTCCCCCCAGTCCTTATTCAGAAAAAAATCCGTCCAAATCCGTGGATATACCACCAGGTGTACACACGTGTGGAAATGGGATGTATTGTTGTTGCTGAGTCTGTTTATTCATCCCTAAAAAAGCTTAGCCTCTGTTCAACACAGCTTATAGGTTTAGAGGTTAAAGGGTTTAGAGGTTCAGATTCACATGTGGATAAAGATTTTCAGTGCAAACAAAACTGTGGCTTTGGTGGAAATGAACTGTGCTTTAGTTCCTCCGTGACTGGACTGCGCTACGTTTGTGCTGGCTAGAAAAGTTTGGTACCAGTACATCGCCCTGCCTTTCTTGTGCTCCTGTGTGTGTGTGTGTGTGTGTTCTTATTGATTCAGACTTGGCTGTTTTCATAAAGAATTGACGTAACTTCAAGTTAGACGGCAAAAGATTTTTTTGAAATACGAAAGTTCACGCTGTCTATCTATTGCTGCTCCAAGCACAGAATGTGCTCTTGTTTGGATAGGTGTGCTGGCAGCTCACCTGGGTCCCACTGTTTTCCACATTCTGTGTTTGTCCACGCCAAACCCCCCATTTATCATTCCTCTGCATGCCTGGAACACTAATGCCCCCATCCTCGTCTGGCAGGCAGGCAGAGAACCCTGCTGGAGTCTGAGTAACATCCACCACTTTACATCTCAGGGAATGCAGAATGAACAACAGAAAAGCAGATCAGCAAGGCACCCACAAAACCCGCAAATTCGGGTTATGGGGAAAAGAGAAAAAAGGATGCTTCCAGAAGATTCCATGAGATGTTTTATTTTGGAACTGTTTTGATTGGCCTGCTCTTGCATTGTCTTGTATGCAGTATAACAAGATTCCTAAAAGTCTAGTATAATGTTCTGACCCATGCCATTTTTTAATTTTTGCTGCTTAGAAAGTTCACGTTGTTGAATGTAGCTTCCACTGTGATATCCCATGACTGGTTATTTCTCACCAGGAGCCCAAATCTTTAAGTTGCCTGTGGTATGTGTGCCTCTTCTTGACCTTTAACCTATAGTAACCCCGCAGGATGCCAAGCCTGGGTGTATCCACGCACTGCTGTTCCTGGCTGATCGAGACCTCGCCCCACGTTTCGAGAAACCCTCCTCAGTTCAGGTAACGCGCTGTACCTGCAGACAGCCTGTGTCTGTTACATCCGTGCTAAGGTTGCAGACCGTAACAGCTGTGTTAAGAGTGATACTTGTGTTTTCAGATTTCATGTTGTTGGTATTTCATGTCGACGGTTGACTGAAGATGGAGACGAGCCATTCTGAGGTTGCTCAGCTGCTCGAATCTGTGTTTGATTAAAGTGCGTCAGCAAGTCTGTTTATAAATAAAGGTGGTCCTTAGTAGAGCGAGCTATGAATCAGGATTGAGGCTTGCACTCAAACACTGGAAGCAGCTCTCTTCTTTTACACACCTCAGTCTGTTTCGTGCCGTTAATCTGCTAAAGAGTACACTGCGCTAGGCTGGATCGCCACCTCCGTATTTATCCTCCGCTGTTAGAGACCCGAGCGCTACTTGAAACACAAGTGTCTCTGTTGATGGACAGAGGTCACACTGCCAAGAACATAGTGAGCAGCAACACTTATTACAAGGCTACAGCTTGCTGTGGTGATAGCAAGAGAGGATATCATTACTGTGGGAAAAGTACTGCTGTGAGGTAGTCTAGTATCTCCAGTTCGGTGCCGGAGAGGGTATTTCAGTTCGCTGTGGTGCTACCGACTTCCATTGTACTTCAAAGAGATTTATTAATTGAAAGTTTGTATTTTTTTGCAGCATTTCATGACGCACAGACCTACTGTGGAGTTATAAAGAGGTTCTCTTTTTGCCCTGTGCTCTCTTTTCTGGGTTTGACAGGTGGAGTTGTTGAACTCACTAAAGGCTCTGCATAAGCACGTAGACGTTTCTCAGCTCCCCACTGAGTTTGAAGGCACTTTTCCCTTCTCCCATGCCAGCTGGATCTGCTTCAGGACGGTAAGAGATTCATCACCACCAACATCACCACCGAATCATTCTAGTTTTGTTTATTTAGATTTAGTAACCCCCCCCACCCTCACTTTATCTCTCTTTCCCAATCCAAC
>JAOXYF010000020.1:11620532-11635632 GCA_028565775.1 Sternarchorhynchus goeldii | reverse complement strand
TAGGAGCGTTACACAGGATGAATGAGTGGGTAGGAGCGTTACACAGGATGAATGAGTGGGTAGGAGCGTTACACAGGATGAATGAGTGGGTAGGAGCGTTACACAGGTGTTAGAGAGTGAGAGGAGCTATTAGAGGCAGGCCAGGAGAGAATGAGGCTTCTGTAGGCGTCTCACTGTAGTGCTGTGTGAGTATGTTGTTAAGCGTGTTTTCTAAACCTGAGGCCAAGAGAAATAGCCATATCGACAAACGCCTGTTCTGTTTCTGAGAGTTTGATCATGCATACAGTGCACGAACATGGATTTTTTGTGTAGTATTTGTTTTGGAATATATTATTCCAGTAATGTTTGTTGCCTCAAATTTAAAATGGTGAAAGTTTACAGCCCTTTTGGGGCAGTATTGTGGAGGATTTAGCTGTTAGGAGCTCGAACCCCCTACTTTATTGCCATTCTGTCATGTTCTTCTGTTGCTCTCACTGTCAGTTTAGGTCAAGTGTTTCATGCTCACGCCCTGTTTTCTAGTAAAGGCAACTTTAGATGGGTGTGTGTGCCCAAGCATGTTTGTGTCTGTGTGTGTGTGTCTGTCTGTCTGTCTGTGTGTGCGTGTGTGTGTGCGCATGTGTGCGCGTGTTCAGCTTTTATCCCTGAGGTTGTGTCAAGGTTGACCTTTGCTTTGGATTCTGGGTGACACGTTTGTGCAGGGGGTGTGTGGTCCCCCTCAGGTGTGAATACACTCTTGTTTTGGAGGAAGCAGAGTTTGATGTCCAGACCAACCAGAGTTTGATGTCCAGATGTTGGACAACTAAATTGCTTAAAAGGGAATTTTTTCTTCTTCTTCTTCTTCTTCTTCTTCTTCTTCTTCTTCTTCTTCTTCTTCTTCTTCTTCTCTCATTTTCTTTGTTCTATCCCTTTTTCTGTCTTCTTCTCTTTTCTCCTCTTGTGTATATATGTGTGTGTTAGTCTATTAGTGAGTGAGTAATGTGTGCATGTGGGTGTGTATTTGTGTATCAGTGACTGAGCACTGTGTGTGTGTGTGTGGGGGGGGGGGGTGTTGTGTTAATACTCACTGATACACTGTGTGGATGTGTGTATTAGTGTGCCAGTGAGTGAGCACTGTGTTTGTGCATTAGTTTATCAGTGTGTGAGTAATGTGTGTGTGTGTGTGTGTGTTAGTACTCACTCACTGATACGCTGTATGTGTGTGCATGTGTGTATTAGTGTATCAGTGAGTGAACATCTCCTGTGCTTATCACACTATTCACCCAACCGTGCAGATCTGTAGATCCCTCTCTCCCTCTCCTTTTTTCATCTTTCTGTGGAATGTCTTTGATATCTGAGGCCTGTGGAGAACATTTGTGTGTGTGTGTGTGTGTGTGTGTGTGTGTGTGTGTCTTATGACTAATTTCTCAGTAACTTCTTGTGTGAATGCAGATAACTCGGAGGCCTAGCTTTCATCTCCTGTTGAATCTGTGTAATATCCAAACAGCCCTCAGGATCAGAAGAGACTCGCAATAAAAACAGCGGTGATTGGGACCTTTTGAGAATATTTTTAGAACTTTTTCTACATAACTGTATGTAAACAAACGTACTCAAGTTTGACCTGAGAGTCACATGACCGTTGGCTTTGAGTCACATGACCGTTGGCTTTGAGTCACATGACCTTTTCTTTTCTGTTGTTTATTTGTTTATTGGTAAATCTGTTTACTCAAGCCTGCGGTCTTGCTTACAAGAAATCTTAAAAGGCAGCATTGCTAACAACTGACACTGTAATCGCACATCAACTCAGCCTCAAAAAAAAGTGTCTATATGAACTGATCCACATGTGAACTACAATAGACAGATAGTTTAAACTGGCTGTGTGATATTATGTATGATGCCTCAGGGTTTCCAGTTTCACAACTTCATTTTATTCAACTCTGATGTGGCAAGTATAAAGGACTATTTGCTCTGTGGCCTTGGTGTGTTTGAGTAGGATCAGTAGTTAGGTGTCTATGGACAAACAGTGTGAGAATGTAAGCCGTGGCTATAAGAAGCTTAAATCCACCCACTCCTGCTCACATTCGACTGCTCTGAAGGTTTCTTTGAATTTTATTCTCGTTGAATAGATGGGTGTGCCACAGAGAACTGTGTGTTTGTGCGTGTTAGTTGTGGCTCAGTGATTCTCTGTAGTTGGAATAGATATGATACTTGTCACGTACAAGAACTTTGCGTGTGTGTATGTGTGTGTGTTTGTAAGAGGAAGACTGAGATTGTCATCTTGAGGGAAATGTTGTATGTTGGAAGTTGAATCAGAGCACAACCCGGCGTTGTTAGCAAGCTGAAACAGGGATGAAGTCATGTGTTAGTCATCAACCTCTTCCACATCACACAATGTGCCCAGTCACTGAATCATAGCGCTGGACTAATGTTTCTCTGCTGAGAGAAAGGAAAAGACACACACACACACACACACACACACACACACACACACACACACACACACACACACACACACACACACATGCTCCAGTACAAGCAGTGTGTCTTTAAAGTGATTGGTCTGACCCAGTTGGCCACTGTAAGAACTGACCTAGATGGCCCCATCAGAGCCACCAGTACATACACACTGTCATTGCCTGAACACCCTGTCAGTCAGAATGATCTTATCCAGTCAGCTGAATGCTGCTAACCCTATAGCCAATCAAGGCCTTGCCTAAACAGACTTGGTCAGTAAGACTGGAAAATTGTGTTTACTTGTGCCACTGAAGCATGAACTCCAGTGTCTGATGGAATAATCAAAGTTTGGACACGTTCCTGGCCTTTTCATTTCTGTCTGTCCTGCCTGCATTCAACAGTAAGGTTTTAGAAAGTAAACCAGACTGATTGTTTTTTTTTTTGTTGCTTTAATTGTTTTGGTTATAAATCTGTTAATCTCTTAATACCGCGTGTGTGTGTGTGTGTGTAATATTGCATTACAGAGATGCCATCGAGGATGTGGGGAGTCTGTACAACCAGGTGGATGAGCTGGTCCACAGGCTAGTGATGCTCTCCAACAAGTGCACCCAGGAGCTGGAGTTCATCATGGAGTTCAAAAGCCTGGAAGTAGGATTCAGGGAGGTGAGGGCAGCTCCACGTGCCTCTGTTGGCTGTTTGCAGTCCCATCCTCAGACCCACTAGCCCCGTTCTCGCTTGGCTTTCTTTGACGGTTTTGCCGTGCTGTTGTGAAGTTTTATTTCTAGTGTAGTGGCAGCTGGTGAAATGAAAGTTCTGTCTACTTCATACTGGCCACTCATGTCCTGGGAAAGTGCAGAATAGGCAGCGTGTAACGTCTGCTTTAGCCACCCCAAGTAACCTTACTGGGGGAGTTATACTTGTGCATTGTACCTCAGATTCATCCACATTAGCAGCTAGGTGGTTTAATTTTCATTTTTGTGTTCTTTTGTTATGCTTCTAAAATCAAGAAAAACAAATAATGGATAGATTAATATTTTGAATGCTGTTTAATCTGTGTGTGTGTGTGTGTGTGTGTGTGCGCACATGCCCCTGTAACCAGGTGAGCCAGTGGATAGATGAGGTCGGGGAGGGTCGTCTGCAGACACTGGGGGAGCTGGAAGATTCTTTGGAGCAGCTGCACAGCAAGCAGACCCTCTTCAAGGAGTTCTACACCGCAGCTTACGTACGTGCACACATCTGCTCTTACTACTCACCACGCACTCCACCGCATCACTCTTGTATTGTACACTCGCCGCACAGCCTTATCTTGTTGTAACCGACCCTAGACTGGCAAACATTCCGAGTTGTCCGTCGCTTGTGATTGGATCAGAATTCTTTTTGATCTGACTTTTTGTGTGGTTAACTGTACTTAACCCTGCTGACTAGCTATTCAAGAGTTTGAACCTACGTTGAAAATAAACATTTTAATCTTCTCTTATCACAGCAATGAGCCTAGTCGTACTTGTTGATAGGATAAAAATGGTTGGTGTTTGAGTGTGGGCACTTCTGTGCATGTGGAGTTATTCTTTATTTACGCATGCGTTTGTGTGTGTGTGTGTGTGTGTGTTGTAGGAGCACTGTAAGAGCGGGGAAGCACTTCTGAAGCGGTTGGAACGCTGGGAGGACATCTCGTCTGCAGAGCTGCAGGTTTATGAAGTTAAGGTGCGCTCCTTCTGGGTCCATCTGCAGGACTTCTCCCAGAGGGTGGAGGACACCAAGGAGAAGATCGACAAAACCGTCCGCCTTTATGAGTTCTTCGACAAGGTAAAGCAGCAGACGTCCCCCCCCGCGCCTCACCTGGGTTTCCTGCCCTCGTCCTCTGACCGAGACAAGCTCATGTGCTGGCAGTTTGCAGGAACTGAAGGCGGCGCATCTGTGATTTGTGCAGAAAGTGCCTGCTCAACGAGTCGCAGCACATGCATGGACATAAATCTAAGTCTCCGAGATGAAGGGTTTATGGGAGTGAGCCGAAAGGGGCCACGAGGGGATTTGGAGCAGAGCACATATATCAACATGCAGGCAGGAAGAGCACAGATGGCCGTTTACAAGCTCAGTTAGTCCTTTAAGCCCAGAGATAGCCGGAGTCCGCCGAGTCTCAGAGCCTGGGACCGAAGCAGAGCTTCAACCTTCAGCTTCAGCTCTTTTGCCGTAACTTCAGTTCCCTGTACGACTCACGCTTAAGCAGGGGTCCTTCTGTCTGTACGTCATTTTACTATCAGAGCTTGCAGCTTTTCCTCCTCAGAAACAATGGTGACGCTTGGTGTCTGTGGGTTTGGTCAGGATCTCTGTCTCTCATGCTCGCTCTCTGTCTCTGAAAGGGTTAATGAATAGTCCGAGGGTGAAGCTGTGTCTATCTGAGCTCTGTCTCGAAGCACAGTGCCTTGGTGACTTCACTGGTGGCCTGTAACAATGAATGGTCTTGAATTAGAAAGCTGTTCTCAGTGAGGCGATTGTCTTTCTGTAGTCAGCAGTGAAATAGTGCAAGACCAATGAAAAACCACAGAATATCACAAATCTGGACCTGTTTATGGATTCATCCTGTAAAGAGAAATACTGGACTGGTAGTGATGTCCACACACACACACACACACACACACATAGGGGGTAGTGCATAGGATGAGATAGATAACACTGATTTATTTTTATCTGTGCGAAGATAAATGCACTGTTTTCTGCTTATACAGTGACAGATATGGCTAATGCCACAGTATGCTTAAGTAGATGTTGTCTTTTGTTTGGTATACCTTCAGGGGATGCTAGAGTAATTACTCCATCTACAGCACTCTAAACATGGTGTTAATCATTGAGAGAAAATAGCTTTAACACACTCAGAACAGTTCAGATAACACAGGGGGTCATCAGCTAAAAAACGTTTCAAAGCTTCAGATGTATCAGGGAGTCACGTGATTGTCACTTTGGGAACGATCGTTCCAGATAGAAACCATCAGGAATTTGGTCGGGTGAACACATTTATTTAAGCTACAGCTTATTTCCATGAATTTCTTTACATTACCCAGACAAAATCCCAAACTCCTTCCTGTGTATCTTTTGTTCTGCATGTCTCTATATCTCCCCTTATTTTAGCTGAAGTTTGACCAGAAAATACTCATCTCTCCCTCTCTCTCTCTCTCTTTCTCTCTCCTTCTTTCCCTTCATCCTCCCTCTTCTCCTCCCCCTCTCATCTTCTCACTCCCAGTGCTGACATGGTGAGCTCGTACAGGTCTCTCCTGCCATCTGTTGGCATATGACTCTCTCTCTCTCTCACTCTCTAAAGACCTCTTTATATGTGTGAACACATCATCCTCTGCATTGAAAGACCGGCTATTCGGACATGTGACAGGGAAGGAAATTTTCCCATATGTGTTTATTACCTGTTTCTAGGTCAGTTTTTAATCATGATATGTATTAAACCCTGATTGGCTGTACAGATCTGAGAGCAAATTTTTGCATCTGAACACATTTGGCAATTATGTTCCTTGAGGCTGATGATGAGTATATATATTATATATGTGTGTGTGTGTGTGTGTGTGTGTGTGTGTGTGTGTGTGTGTGTGTGTGTTTGTGTGTTTGTGTGTGTGTGTGTGTGTGTGTGTGTGTGTGTGTGTGTGTGTGTGTGTGTAGTCACTGAGCCCAGGAGTCTAATTCTTAATTTGTCTCATGTGACATGTGGGCCAAACCCAGAGTTAGAATGTGCCTGTTTCCATCAGCTGCCTAGCAACCAGCCCAGCAAGGATTGTGGCCACTGTAAATAACATGAGAGACAACAGCTGAGCTAGAGCAGCGTAGAGCTTCAGTGACACAGCACAGATCTACAGTGTACATACACAAACTGACATAAAGACACAAATTGCTATGGGGGATGTTGAAATCATATTTCAGAAGTGTAACACATGGTTAATTTAATTTTTAAAAAGAATTTGCAATCTTTGTTCGAGGGCACAAGGAAATATAAACCTACAGCTTTTGCATTTTAAGGAGTCCAGGCATTGGACAAACATCATGTACTGTTCTGTCTTGTCCTGAAACAGCATGTCCTGTCCTGTCCTGTCCTGAAAATCACCTGTAGGCTCAGTCAGGCTTGCAGGTCCACATTAGGCATCATTAGAGTATTGATGTTCCTCTGTCGCCGCCCTGCAGGCCTCATTGCAGTAATAATGAGCTAAACGACAGACGAGTCACTACAGAAATGCAGAAGTTCTGCCCTGCTGTAGCTGGTAGGGGTTGTGGTGTGCCTGGGTGGGCGGGTGTGTGTATCTGGTTGTGTGTCTGTGGGTGTGTGGGGGGGGGGGTGTCCAGATGGTATGTGTGCACACAAATACAGAGAGAAGAGAATCACGAGGTGATGTCCAACTGTGATTTGATGAACATACAAAGGAAGACTGACAGACTGACCAAACCCGGATAAGAGAAGAGAGAACGGGGCGAGAGAAAGAACAGAGCGGAACAGATGTGTAGTAACAGACAGCTAAAATCAGAGGGTAGGCAGGACCAACAGAGAAGAGAAGAAGAACAGTGTGCAATCACACAGTGCCTGTGTACCACAGCCGCCCTCGTTCAGCACGACACTCATCTCTCTTCACATGCGCTGGTCCCTGTATCTCGATTAGACTTCACACATTGCCCTTAGTGCACTTCGTGCCACAGTATTTATGCATGTCATGGTTACAAATATATTGGTGATATTTGTAAGCTTTTGCAGTAATGAAACCAGCTATAGAAAGGAAGTTCATTAGGGCTTTTCCTTTCTGTGGTATTGTCCTATAGCCACAGTGACAGGAAAGACAAGTTTATGTGGAGCCCTAAACTCTCACACACACACACACACACTCACCCACACACTTTTGTATTGTTCTTACGAACGAGCGTTCGTCAGTTCCAGGTTCTGCTGAAACGACTCCACGTTTACTCTCTGTTAGTACCTGGCCGCTGGAAGCTTACACCCTCTCTGGAGCTGAGGAGAGGCGACTTGTGAGGATGCAAGTGGCTAGCAGCTGCATCGTTCTCCAACTGGTTTTTGTGATGCGACTGGTGTTGTTCTGTTCGTGCCATATGGTTGGCGCAAATGGTTGTGGGGGTTTCTGATATCGATACAAGAGCTGTGCAGCGCTCTGTGCGAGGGGGCTTATCGATCAGGTTATTGATACGGAGCATCCCTGAGGAGCGCGGCCTGCTGGCTCGCTTCGGCACCACCCCCTCCACCCCCCCTACTTTCACCCTGGATTAGCATCTCAAAGGCTGAGCAGCCTCCCCACCAACGAAGCAACATAGCCAACCCCAGGCCTAGAGTGGCACAGCCTTCCCTTCACGCTGCCTCTTCCACACACACACACACACACACACACACACACACACACACACACACACACACACACACAGATAGTCACTCAGGACGTCATTCAGATGCATAAAAACCCTAAAGTCCTTTACCAGCCATCATTTATGTTTAAGCAGCAGTCACTGCGAGTGCACGCGTGTGTGTGTGTGTGTGTGTGTGTGTGTGTGTGTGTACGTTCACTAATAACCAGGAGGTCTGCTTGGCCGGCTACTGCGGGTTAGCTCATTCATCACTGTTCCGGATCTTTCTGTCATCAGCGTGAGGGTTCACAGGGTCCAGGTGGCACCTTTGTGCCAAGTTTTACTCTCTCTCTCTCTCTTTCTCTCCCTTTTTCTTTCTTTCCTTGTGTTTCTCTCTCCTTCCTTCTCTCCTGCTCTTCCTGGTGTGTGGCTTTGTAGTGCCGGAATCAGACAACTTCTCCCCCACCCCCGCTGCCTTGTCTGTCCCTCCCCTTTCTCTCTCTTTCTCTCTCTCTCTCTCTCTCTCTCTCTCCCCCTTAGTTGCTGGGGCAGGCCCATCTGGTATTTAGACTAGCATTTGCCTGTGAATAGTGTGGAGGTGGGGAGAGCAGAGGAGTGAGCGCCAGTGACCCTCTGGTCTCACAGAGTCCGTCACTCACACACACACAGAGAGAGAGAGAGAGAGAGAGAGAGAGAGAGAAAGAGAGAGAGAGGAAAGGATGACTGCTGTGGCTCCATGCTCTGTTCATGGGGCTGACAGTGCTCTACCCGAGCAGGAGAGTGGATACAGCCATGGAGAGGTAGGAGCAGAGATTTAAGATTGTTGTGGTCCTTTTAAGATTGTTGTGGTCCTTTTAAGATTGTTGTGGTCATCTTAATGTTCGTGGTTTGTTTGCTTGTTTACTTTTTGTGCTTATTAGACCACAGATGTCATGGACTGGTGCATGTTAATTTGGTGTGTGTGTGTGTGTGTGAGTGAGTGCATGTGCAGGTGGGTGGATGTGCATGTGGGTGTTGGTTTGTGTGTCATTTCACCGAGGCTAATTGAAATCATGGTGGAACAGTTTTGAATGGAACTCCACAGGTTTCCCTGGATAGTTAACTGACTTGCACTCACAATCCTTAATCTTGCTCTCTCTCTCTCTCTGTTTCTACCCCTCTTTCTTTCCTTTCTGCCTCTGAAAACGAATGAATGATGAAGTTAAGTAGTATGTCTGGTGTGATTATGGACTGCAGTGCTAGTTTAAAGCAGTGTGTTCTTGGCCTGGGAAATCAGCACAACCTTTTCACCTGTGAATCTTTCTCAGGCTAGTTTTTTTTAAACTCCAGTGCTTTCTATAACCCCAGGCAAAAGGCCACATCAGGTATCTTTACACTTCACCCATTATCCTGCTGTAAGTCCCTGCAGCGCTGGTCAGATCACTGTGGAGAATGTGGATTATTTTACACCGGTTAGGGGAAGAGGAAGCACACTGTAGACACTGAAAAAAACACCGGAAGCCACAGTTTTAACATATAGCATGTAAACATTCTACTGTAATGACTAATACGTCAGTTATCTCAATTACATCATGTTGCAAGACTTTATCCTGTTTCCCTTAAGGACTGCTTGCCTGTAGTGAGAACTTCTTGTTGTATATCTTCAACGTAAAGACAGTAAGGGAAGCTATTGGGTGAAGGTCTCCCACAGGATGTTTGTGTTAAATCTGACAAACCAGATCAGGCCATCTCTGTTATCAGCTGCGGACTGACAGCGGTCGGGAGAGTGAGCGGCTGCTGGAGGGCTGGGGGTGGTGGGTCAGCTTGCTGGTGGAGACGGGTGGGCTTGTGCTGGAGTCATAGTGGAGTTTGTAAAGGGGACTTTGTGGTTGATGGATAGGGTCATTATTGAAAGGCTATGGGATGGCTGTCCTGTGTGTGTGTGTGTGTGTGTGTGTGTGTGTGTGTGTGTGTGTGTGTGTGTGTGTGTGTGTGTGAGAGAGCATGTGTGTCTTTAGGTGCACACACGTGTGTGTAATATGATTTTGAATCTATTTGCTACCCCAAACTCTTCGTGCAGTGGTAGACATGCCCTCTCAGCACAGTGCTTGACTGCTTCCAAAGCTCGTCACCCCCCTCAGGGCTGCCGTTGGACCCTCAAAACCCAGTAACCACGGCACCAGCCTCTTCTCCTTCAGCCCCTGACCTCCCCTCAGCTCCACCCCCACCCTTCAACCCCTTTTAATTAGGCCTGCCAATCCATTTTATCCACTGAGTGCATTTCTCTGTTCCCTGTCTGCAAGGCTCAGGGTGTGTGTGTGTGTGTGTGTGTGTTTGGGTTCAGGGTGCATGTGTGATCAGCGTGTGTGTGTGTGGGTTCAGGGTGCATGTGTGATCAGCGTGTGTTTGTGTGTGTGTGGGTTCAGGGTGCATGTGTGATCAGGATACGTGTGTGTTCAGGGTTCAGGATACGTGTGTGTTCAGGGTTCAGGATACGTGTGTGTTCAGGGTTCAGGATGGATCTCTGTGACTCCAAAATACAGGCCTCCCCCAGACTTCCACAAACATCAGACAAAAAGAGTAAACTATCAGGTCCTTCAGAGAGAGAGAGAGGGAGAGAGAGAGAGAGAGAGAGAGAGAGAGAGAGAGGGATAGAGAAAGAGAGAGATGGAGAGAGAGAGGGAAGGAGAGGACGAGAGATGGTATGGGGGGGGGGTGTTGGAGGGAACGGTAGGGGGTAGTAGTAGTGGAGGCAGGGAGGGAGAGGGGGTAAAAGGGGCACAGAGCGCTGAAGGCTGGTTTGGCGCTCAGCTTGTTAAGGACATGTTGACTGATCACTGGAGCATTGCTGCCTTCGCCTCTCCCTAATGAGCCACCTGTGTGGCACGGGCAGCAGGGAGAACCTTCCGGAACCCGGCCCCTCGTCTGCAGGACTCTGGCAGTCGTTTCGCATGCCTGCTCCGATCAAGGGATATGATCGAGGTGGCGAGAAAAAGCTCTGCTTCTCCTACTTTCAGTGTAGAGTAAAACTGACGGTCTTTCCTTGCCCTGGTCCTCGTCCAGCCTTTTCTCTCCCAACCCCTTTTTGGGCTCTCTCAATCAAATTACACACACACACACACACACACACACACACACACACACACACACCACCCTATGACACACTGCCTCAGGGTCACTCACAGTGTGCTGTCAAATAACACCCTTATAAAATAAAAACCCCACACTCATAAAACATACTATTATATTAGTGTATTTATACAAACACTGTTATATTAGTGTATTTACACAAACATCGGTACTTTAAGAATGCAGTGGGTAATTTACTTTGCAGATCATTTTCTTGGTGTACTTTTTGACCATGAGGTTTTTTTCTTGCTTTTACTGCACAAGTGAAGTCATAAAATAGTGGGAAATGGTGGCATGCAATGATTGCTACCCTTGTAAAAGTGTAAGTGACTGAAAACATTCAGAGTTTATTACAGCATGCTGGTATAATTGGGTATGAAATCTATGGAAAAAACCTCTATAGCCAGTAACTGAATGCTTAGATAAAGTTTGTCATTCCTTCCCCGTGGTTAAGACAGAAGCACTCTCCTAGCAGGAGAAGGCCCCCTCACTAATCCCTCCTGTCTGGCTTGTGGAGCTGTGCAGAGAGGCTGAGAGAGAGACCGGCTTGGAGCGGAGCGAGAGACCTGCTCAGTGCAGGGAGAGACCTGATAAGAAGCTCACCACTTTCTCTTCATTACACACGCACACACACACCCCTCACTCTTCATTATGGGAGTTTGTAAAACACGTTTCTGATTCGTGTGATCATGAGAACCGAAGGATGTCGATAATTTTCTTTTTTGTCTTTCACATTCTTTTTCTATCTCATGCTTTCTTTCTCTCTCTCTCTCTCTCTCTCTCTCTCTCTCTCTCTCTGTCTCTCTCTCTCTCTCCTTTTTCTTCTCCCCACCACTAAAATTTCATCTGACTCTCAGTAGCCAACAATGAATCCAGAAGATCAGTGGCACATGTAGTGCCTCAGGGGGGTGTGGAGGTGCCATGGGGAGGTTGAGGGGGGTGTGGTGGTGCCCAGGGGATGTTCGGGGAGCTTTGCTCTGCAGAACAGCTGCTGCCTGTGCTTGACCCCCTTTTAGACAGCTCTGTATAAGCAATGTGATTACCGTAATGCACACCCCACCAACACAGGAGGAGTGCATCTGTCATGGTGTGTGTGTGTTGTGGCGTGTGAGCCCGTGCCTGCGTTCGAGTGTTTTGCTTGTATGTGATGTTTGTATATGTGTCTGTGGTGTGTGGCTTGTGCATGTGAGCATGCATGTGTGTGGTGTGTGTGTGTGTTGTATGGGGTGTGTGCATGCAAGTGTGTGTGTGGTGTGTGTGTGTGTGTTGTATGAGGTGTGTGCATGCACGCGTGTGTGTGCATGCACGCGTGTGTGTGGTGTGTGTGTGTGTGTGTGCGTGTGGTGTGTGTGTGTTGTATGAGGTGTGTGCATGCACGCGTGTGTGTGTGTGTGTGTGTTGTATGAGGTGTGTGTGTGTGTGTGTGTGTGTGTGTGTTGTATGAGGTGTGTGGTGTGTGTGTGTTGTATGAGGTGTGTGCATGCATGCGTGTGTGTGGGGTGTGTGTGTTGTATGAGGTGTGTGGTGTGTGTGTGTGTGTGTGTGTGTGTGTGTGTGTGTGTGTGTGTGTGTGTGTGTGTGTTTCCTCACTTTTATATTTTAGCCACACAGCCTAGAATGTCGTTCCATAAGAATTTCACACATCATTCTAATCAGTCGTGCAGCGATATTTGACTCTGATGGATGGGTCATTAGTTGTCTGAGCTGTTATGTTAGCTGATGGAGACACCCGTAATCATACAGATCAGCTTGGATGAGTCCGATTGTCCAGCGTCTCGTTATCATACAGGTGCAGAGGGGTCAGTCACCTCCCTGTTGATCTGTCAGTCACTGATGGTTTTATTCATTTTATTAGCATTCCTTTAGTCTGTAACGTCAGAGACCAGATGGTGTCTGATATGCATAACACCATTAGACTGGAACAGAAGATTATGTTTAACTCTTCTATTTAAATGTTTTTAGGGGCGATAGTGATGTGGTGTACTGGGTTCTATTTTAAAAATCTGTATATTTGAAATACAAGTTGAATGTTGAGGGTGAAAAAAATTAAGAAGTATTCTGGCCAAGGTTTTTGAAGAAGACGTTTTGTTTAAGCAGCATCTTGAGGATGGTGAGTGCTTCCACAGGGTCTTCATTAGAGGTGTGTTGAGAGTCTTTCTCTTGAAAGACCTGATTTTTCTTCTCCTTCACTCCTTCACACATTGTCCCATGAGGCCACAGCTTGTCTCACCACCATTCATACTCACTCATCCCAAACCTTACAGTGAGGTGAGGTGAGGATAGGAGTCCCTTCTCCACTCCCCTCTCTCTCGCCACTCTCTGGTCAGTCTGGGCCCCGTGGCCACAGTGCCTGGGCCTAGTGGGCAAGGACTGGTTGGGTTTTTTAAATCACATGGATACAGGCACTTCATCAGAACAACTATGTAGTGGTTAAATCGCACTGCCTTTCATATGAGGATGAGGGTGTAAGAACTCCTGAAGGAATTGCTAAACCTTCGCTAAATATCTGTGTACATAATGGTCAGTCTGAAAGGTGTACACACCACACACACACACACACACACACAGTGGGGAAAACACATTCTCGGCATGACTTGAGCATGAGATCAGAGATTGGCTGCTGTCTTTGTTTCCTTTCAGTTTTTAGGAAATAATAAAGATGTTCTTTCAAGTGTTAAAATGTCCCCTCGACCTTCTTATGCTGCTGGATTTTCATTTATGCATGTGTACAAAAGCTAAGAGCCCCTCCCCAACTCTCTCACTCTCCATCTCTCTCACTCCCTCTCTCTCTCTCTCTCACTCTCCATCTTTCTCACTCCCTCTCTCTCTCTCGCTCACTCTCTCCATCTCTCTCTCCCTCCATCTCTCCGTTTCTCTCTCTGCCGATCTCTCTCTCTCTCTGTCCATCTCTCTCTTTCTCTCTCTCTCTCTCTCTCTCTCTGTCTCTCTCTCTCTGTCCATCTCTCTCTTTCTCTCTCTCTCTCTCTCTCTCTCTCTCTCTGTCTCTCTCTCTCTGTCCATCTCTCTCTCTCTCTCTCTCTCTCTCTCTCTGTCCATCTCTCTCTGTCCATCTCTCTTTCTCTCTCTCTCTCTCTCTCTGTCTCTCTCTCACTGTCTCTCTTTGTGTGTGGTTGAATGGTGCCTTTAGAGGAGCCTCCTCCAGGCTTTTTAATTCTGCACTCACCATCGAAACACTCCTACCACACACACACATACACACACACACACATACACACACACACACACTTCAAAGTACCTTAAGCGCTCTGCACCATGATGTCATCTTCAGCCTGTTTTATTTGATGACATTACAAGCACCAAGTAGGCTGATCAGAAAGACTGCATTGATATAAAGTGTTTAATGCAAGTTCTCTAATGGAGAGGTACTACGTATTAGATCAGGGCCGCTGTGAAAGAGCCCTGCCTCCAGGCTCTGACCTCTGTGCGTGTGCAAAGCCTTGTGGAGGCTTTGTCACTACGAGCAGTTGGTCAGTGACAAAGCTTTTTACTGCAGGGGTGAATAGCATTCCTCCTGCTCTCTGTAGACAGATTCTCTTTCTCAAGAGCATAACAAGGTGATGGTCACATTAGGAAAATATCAGTCTTGGCGCACAAGTCTTCTATTTAAAAAAAGCTTTGACCTAACTAGAAAACTCTTACAAGTGCTTTTTAACTCCCACAATAATAAAATCAGTAATACATCTAATAAAATTAAAATTTTAATACTATTAGTAATTACTAATTATTTTCTGCAAGAATACCATCTAATATGTAAGTCATCAATTACCCCCCCCCTCTCTCTCTCTCTCACTCACTCACTCACTCACTCACTCGTTGTGTCAACCATTAGCAATATGTATTGTTAATTTGAACTGACCTCTGGGCTTCTTGATGTCTTTAGTATCTGGGTGCTAAGGGCCTGAAAACATTGGTATGTGGCTACACACACACGCACACACACACACACACACAGGCTTGTGATGTGCAGACCTCAGGGACACCCAGTGCCAAGAGAGCAAAGGCAGGAGAAGGAGAGGAGAAAGAGAAACTGAAAACTGAGAGAGATGGCGTTTAGCAGCTAGAATGTGAAGGAAGGGGCGATGTGTGAAATTGTGTGTGTCAGCTCAAGGTGATGGACTCGTGTCTACTGGTGTCACCGAGAAGCGAAGAGAGAGAAAGCTCTCCTGTTGCTAAGGACACTCAATGAAATCCACCTCTACTGACAAAG
>JAOXYF010000020.1:11549522-11606507 GCA_028565775.1 Sternarchorhynchus goeldii | reverse complement strand
TGGTGTTTGCCACGCCCCCCCCCCCCCAAACAAAAAATAAAAATAAAAAAATCAACTAACACTGAAACTGTAGGATTCACAGGACTTCATTTTTAACCTCTACATTCGGCTCAATAAGCAATAAGCAAGACAGAATCTCACCTTTGGTCTCTGCACCAGCAGGTTGTACTATTGGAGGTTGGTCAGCTGTTGGAATAGCATGAATGCAGTTAGATTTCATGCAGCTGTATTCTATTCCTTCAATAGCAATGCTTCATATTCCTTATCTGAGATTTACCTTAGTCTTTAGTCTTAGTCTTTTTATGTAGTGTTATCAACTTATTGCTATGTTATGACATCAATAAACCTCTAAGCCCTACCACAGGCCAGTTTATGATCTCTTGACCAAGAAACTGACACATACTCTAACCATACACCTAGGTCCTGAGATGGCAGAGTGGAATAGGAACAGGTAATGAACCTGTGTAGATGGTGCTGTGGGTGAAGTAGCCTCCTGCCTCTCCTCTCCCCAGCACTGGAGGATGGTCCACCCTTAACACACATCCTCCAACAGAGACCCTGCAGTTCCCGGCAGGAAACACACTGCTTTCAACAGACTCCCTCTGTACAGCCCTCCAACCTGCATAAGATCACACACACACTTTTCCAGTCATCAGGACATTAGTCAACTATGAACCATTTACTGGAAAAAGCATTATGGATATTATTTTAACAGAAATCAAAATCGGATGATTCTAAAATGACAAGTCTCACCAGAGGGGGTTCTAGCATACGATTTGCGACTGTGTGATCTAGTCTGTCTGTGAGTTGGTGTATTTGTTCCATATTTGCACTCAGTACTGTTGCCCTGCATGTCTTGGTCTCCTTTACAGTCTGGCACTCCTAACGTTTGCTTTAGTCCGAAAGCTGTACTGGCAGGTTGAGGCAGGTCCCAGTCGTGCTCCGGCCTCCGGTCTCTGTGCAGCCGTTCCCTCAGTGCACTCCGCTGTCGCCTGCGCGTGTTAAAGGCTTTGACCAGCAGGGAGGCGACGGCGGACGTCCTGCTGTCACCCTGCACGCACTTCACCTCGGACCTAGAGCCGCTCGCCGAGGCCTCAGACTGCAGCAGGGGGGACGTCCAGCTGTCCGCTGGGGCTCCCTGCAGCCTGGACGGGAGTCTCCCAGAAGCCTGGCCGCGCACCGCTGCGCTCTTGGACGGAAGCCTGGTGCTACTGTTCGTCGTCTGCTCCCCGCAAGCAGACAGGGTGTAGGGAATTAACTTGTCTATGGGTGAGGGGTGATGCAGTGATGCTGGTGAGATCTCCCCTGTCCTCTGTCTCTCTTCACTACCAGGTCTCTGTCCCTTTAGTCCTGATGTGTTCAGGGAAGACGTGTTGAGGGAAATGGAAACACACTCAGTCTCAGAGTGGGAGCTGGTGGCTTCTAGGTCTGTGTAGTCTGGACTTTCTCTCTGAAAATAATGGAGAACTATTTACTTCTTTTGGCTCCTATAGACAGGTGGTTGTGGGGGAACAATATTAAAGAGCTGCATCAACAAAATGGTTTAACCCCATTTACCGCTCTGTTCCTGACCACATGTTGGTCAGAATCAATGCTGATTGGATGTTCTTTGGATGGTGGACACTGGTCAACGCTGTGTTAACACTGACATGGAGGTGGGATGGTTCAGCTGGGTTCAGAGTGACCCACAAATCCAAAAACGTCCCACCAACAGCGGTCTTGTGATCACAAACTGTCCACTGGTAAACAGCTATCCATTTTGCATCTGAACAACTGTTAGTATTTTTTAAGAAGCAACATTCAGCTCCTTATCACAAAATCTGTCAAGATCACTTTGTTCAGCTATACAGGCCACATTATAAATTATGGATTCTGAATTCTGAGTTATGCTCTTTTAATACCCACCTTTCCTCCCAACACTCCTTTCCACCTGTGTGCTCCTGGAATGCCTGAATATGATCCCCTAACTAAAACATCCCATAAGCCCCTGGGGCGGGAGGGAGGGGAGGGCTATTCAACCACAGCTTTAAATTAAATTCCTCGAGCATGTTGCTACAATAAGCATTTTGCAGGAAAGCTTGAAAAAGTAAATGCATCAGCATTAATGCTGGAGGCTGTCCTACCCGTCACACTCTGCCCCGATTAGGACTAACCTCATCATCTGAACTGGTGTCTAAGAAATGATCTCTGTCCTTCATGAACTGGGAGGGGGAGAAAGTGTTCTTCCTGTCTTGGTCCTTAACCCTACACCAAGCTCTGGAAGAACACAATAACTCCAATCAGAACAAGAAATTCAGGGAGTGCTGTTGCAAAACCATTAAACTATATCATACTAACAATCACACTATATCATACTAACAATCAGATTATATCATACTAACAATCACACTATATCATACTAACAATCAGATTATATCATACTAACCATCACATGATGTTCACATTATAGACGAGCACTCTGTGCGATACAGAATTACTGCTCTACACTGGGCAGGGTTCAAATGTGATGGGTTGTTTCGATTAAAAAAATGACGGGCCCTGTATTTGTCAGTAGCCTCAGCACTAATGGAGCTGTTTTCTTGTTCTTTACCTGTACTCTGAGCAGTCCAGCAGAGCACTAGAGAGAGCAGGAATCTGGAATGCTTCAATCTCCTGACAAAGCAAAGGCCATTCCCTAGAGAAACACAGCAGATTTTTACAGCACCTGGACTGGAGTGTACCCCTGTGATCTAAAGTTTTTCCCCTCCATCAACTGTAAAAGCATGATCAGACAGAAAACTAAAATGGGCAGCTGCATGAAACCTGGGCCATTCAACAAACCCAGATTAAGTGGTGGACTAAATGTGAGTGTTGATGGTTGAATCCTCCACAGAATGGCTGTTTTTGCTTTTTTGCGAACTAAGTTTGGTCTCCATCCGGAAAGCAGTGCAGAGAGTGTCACCTGAAGCCCTCAGGAAGCAGGAGGCGGCTGCATCTCAGGAAGTTGAGAATGTGCCGGAACATTTGACCGTCGCCCTTGACCAGCACACTCTCCCCAAACACAATCCAGCTACTCTTCGCCGAGTTGCAGAGGAACTCAGGGTGCTGAGGGACAAGAATGCAGATTCGTTATAAACCGCAAGGAACTGCGGAGCTGTTTCAGCTGAACACTGCCTGCGGGGAGAAGAGACACGTAGATGCTGGTGGTGTTTTTTATAAACCGTTTTGTAATCGGGTTGATCTTGGTTTGCATTGCCTGAGGGAGTCTGATTTATTTTAGACTATTAAAATGTGGATACGTTGTGGAGTCTAGATACATTTCACATACCTTTATAAGGGTTTTGAAGTAAGTAGCATACCAGTGAGTTCCAGCATAAACTTTGATGACTTTATAATAGGTGGCTGTTGTCACGGATGCAGAACAGGACCTGGCACTTAGTGAGCCTGTTTGAGAGAAGAGGAAAAGACACTTTTGCAAAGTCAGGTTAAGATTTCCTGCGAGTGTGAGTGTACATGTGAGTGTGTGTGAGAAGGCATGTATGTGCATGTGTGTGATTGTGGGTGTGCGTCTGTGTGTGCATATGAGTGTGTGTGTGTGTGTGTGCGTGTGTGAGATAGAGAGGGTGTTCGCATATATGCGTGTGTGTGACTAAGGCTCACTGGTTTCTCTCCTGTGGAAGTACTCTCTCAGGGCCTCTCTGAATGCCAGGTAAGTCCCATCCTGTTTGTCCAAGTGAGAGCACAGGCTGAGCAACTCTTCCCTAGACCTAGTCAGAGGCAAACACGACGTTCCCAACCAGCTCCTGGGTCAAAACAACATCCCGACATTCCTTACCACCTCTCAGATTCCCTATAGTGTCTCAAACTCCAAACACCAGGATATCAGCCAGACTCACTCCACATGCTGGAAGAGAACTCCAGTGCCTGTGATGTAGAATCTGCTTCCCTCCAGATTGCTGTCCACGTACAGCTGGCCAAGGGAGGAATCTGGGTACTTGACCAGCAGACCCAGGCTCAGAGCATACAGAGGCTCCAGTACACAGCTCAACTGGCCTTCTCTGTGAGGCTGCCCCAAACTGTCCCACTCAGTCCAATCTGAACGCAAATGAGGCATTATAAAATATGATTATTTTTTCTGTGGTTTCAACTCACAGATACGCTGAACTCCTCTGAAGAGTGAGGTCAGTGAAGGCAGATAAAAATTCAGCTTTTTGGTTTTGGGTGTTCCTAATTAGAATTTTTTTCTGTTCCTCCATACTTCTCCATTCCTGCAGGGCCTCTACAAAGTCTGTCACGCCTGCCACTCTGGCTTCATCACACAGAGCTTCGTGATCACTGAACCGCTCCGGCAGGAGGACCGTCCCCGACTGCAGGAAATTGGCTTTTACAAACAAAAACAAACAATAAAAAAGCATGGGTCACTTTTACATCAGCTTGTAACAGCTGCCACAAACTCCCCCCGTTTACAGCTCCCAAAATCTGCTGCATGCGCAGAGTGATATTCAATCAAAAAGGGTCTATCTGTCAGATGTGTTTCAGGACACTGATACTCGGATAGGATGTTGTCTGCTGGATAACCTTAACAGCTGCCAAACATGACTAATAATGTAGTGATACCTAAGAAAGAACCTACTTCACCCATTTGGATCATCTTTATTGCCCTTTATTGGATTATCTTTATTTTTTTTCCTTTTTGTAGTCCAGAGGTAGTGCTAGCAGTGTATAAAGAAGTTATGAGAGTGGGCACTTGCCTATGAATCTGAAAAGATGGCTACCGCACTCTATAATGGCCACCTCATCACACAGCCACAGCAGGTTGTCATGGGCGAGCAGACCAGGGTACATGCGCACCTGCTCGAGAGGGACAAAGCAGTACAGAACCTCCTCCTCGCTCTCCACCAGGGGACTGCCCACCAGACCCAGTGGCACAGAGTCATGCACTGACAGACACACACACACACACACTGCATGGTTAGGAATGATTTAACATTGAGATGAACATGAATTACGACATAACATTTTAGAATATAGCGCCATTAGTCATATACATTTTTGTAGGCAATGTTCTGATATTTATGGCATAATTATTAAGATCAAACTACAATCTGAATTCATAATGAACAAACTCACATTTACGTCTTTAAACAATTACCCTAACTCAACTAACTGAACTCCCAACTGACTACACGTTAAAATAGCCTACTGAGATCGTAGGAATCAAACGTGTGCATTATGATGTATGGCCACCAGATGGCGCCATCTGAACAATCGTACTCACTCAAATACACTGGGCTGACCACAGTCTTCTGTTTGGTATTACTTATGCGGGTTTTCCAGTAATTTAAGGTCGCTCTTTCGGTCACCTGAAGATCCATTCGGCGTGCACGCAAGTAATGTTTGCCTAATTGGATGTTTTCTAATGCCTTTTTAATCAAAGAGAATAGACGAGGTAGCGCTACATACCTTTGGCCTAAGTGTATGAATAAAAGCTCATACTGTTACAGTGTGGCATACTTGTAATTTATCTATGCAAATTGTGTTTTAAATAAAACTAAAGCTGTGACCGTTTTTATCAAATTTAAGGGATTAGTATCTTACTAAAGGAAAAAGCGACTGTTCCTACACAGAAATCTTTCAAGAGTACCTGTTGCAGTGACTGTAGATGAAGATCCGTTGCAAGTTCATATAACATGTTCACTTCTGACGCACATGATGAAGGTAACTTTCCAGTGTTTATGTAGTAGTGAACATGTCTAAACGTGCAACCATCACGATCAATGAACAGTCTTGATTTTTTTTCGAATGCAGTCGCTTCCTTCAGCAGTAAGGATCCCTGGAAGCAAGAAAGTCTGCTCAGAGGAATGGAGAAAAAACATCCTCCAACATTAAAAGCACAACTCTCAACCATCGTGCCTACAGTCAACTTATGAACCGTCCTATTAACGCAATTAACTTTTGGGATATACAATAAAAAAAATTTTTTTAATTATATAAAGACTAAAATCATTTATTGCTATTTTTGCGAGGCTAGCTAGCTACATCGCTTGTTAGCCTAACGTCCAAATGCCAAGGTTGTGTAGCAACAAAGTAGCATCTCAGCGTAGGCTGTGCGAAATTGGCTAGCAATTATTTTTTGCTCTGTTGCTCTTATGAAAATAGAATAAATTTAGATGATCTAATTAGAAATTATTGCAAATTGTTAAAAAGCGCAGAGTAAAAACTAATTCATGTGCCATCGCGAGAGCCTTGAGATTAAGCGGTTTTTGAACGTGCAGCTTTACTCAAACCGCACGTGCAGGTTCTTTACAAGCATCTCGTTAAAATGGACGTTAGATAGATAGATAGACAGACAGCTTTATGACGATAAATATATATTACTGGATTGATGACTGGTTAAGTCTGGAGCTGAAAGTGATCCACCTTTTGATTAAGTGACCATGGAGAGAATGAGAACATCTACAGGTCATCATAGATGGTTTGCAGAAGTTTTGCAACAATTCTCTCTGAACTACCAGCTAACTGGGAGGCCAAGTTGGTTCGCAATAACCTGTCCATCGTATCTGATTAGTTTGTTCAATCTTCCCACATCTCCTGACAGTTCTTCTGAAGTCCACCATCGTCATAGTGTTGGTCACAGGAACCTACGGGTTATTTCTCTTGTACCACTCAAAATGCTGTAGATCACAGTCATGCTTCTTTCTTTGGGGTCCAGTAAGAGTAATTGCATTGGGGTTCTGAGGCGATTAAACCACGTAAATCATGCTTTATCTGGTGGGGTTTATACTGCCCATCCATGCTTCAAGAATCTATCCTAATTTTCTAATCACACATAGTTCTACTTACTTTCACATTAATGTATGTCCTTATTCATAACTTGTCCCATCCGTGGTCGAAAATGGTTATTATTATTTATAGTTCTGAAACATGAAATTAAAATATCAAAAATGCACATTTTATCAAACCATACACGTCATGTAATAATGGTTTGTGGGAAAATCTTAGTTAGCCAGTAGCGTGTTAGAAAAATATGACGTATATTTATTGCTATAGTTTAATGTTGACTTTAAAGGAGACATTTTACAATTTTTTTATGTATTCTGTAGTCTGGTGGTAGTTGTGAAGATGTTCTGCAAATAGAAGAATAAATGCAAAACCCAAAAGCAAAAAGAAAAACATGAGCAATTGGCTGAATTAAACAAACTCTCTAAACTGGAGGCTTACTTCAGAAGATGAGAGACTTGCTGCTGAATTGAAAAAGCCAGAGATTTGGACTAGAAGTCAACTGTAGATGATTTTGCTATGGGCAAGGCACAAATTTTACCACAGTGACAAATTTTATTTAATAATAATAATAATAATAATATGCTCAGTTATCAGGTGTGTTATAATCATCAAAATTAAAAGAAATAAACATTAGAAATATATCAGTCTGTGTGTAATGAATGAATATAATATACAAGTTTCACTTTTTGAATAGAATTACTGAAATAAATCAACTTTTTAATGATATTCTAATTTTATGACCAGCACCTGTACATACACACTACATCTATCTACCTGTCCAGATAGATAGATAGATAGATAGATAGATAGATAGATATGCATGTAAAATTCATTTTCTAAAAAATGGGTTTTACCTGTGTGTGCACGGTTACTTGGTGTGTCCAGGTAATAACAGTGATGTCCATGTCTTCCTTAGCTGCTGGCCAAGTACAGGGGGCTAAATGGTGATAAAAGCACTGGAGAGGTCAAAGAATACAGTGCCGGTAGCTTTGTTCTGGTGTGAATGGGTTTAGAGGAAGTACATAATCGACAACAATGTAGTGTCACCAGGCAAACTGCTAGTGGACCAATCATGGGGCTGAGGTGGACTATAGCCTGCCTATCCAGGATCTTCATCACATGGGATGTTATCGACTAGTCAGTAGTCACTAAGAGCTGTTGGGCATTGGCTCTATGAAGGATGTCTTCCAGGGTATGGAGACCTCACCTTTCTATTGAAGCAGATTGAACAGGTGGTGTACGCACCCTCAGGCTAATGCCATTAGCCTTGCTCTGAGCTAATCTTACAACTTTCCTTTCACCTGATCTGCTGTTACTGTTAGTTGTTATTGTTATTGTTAGCACTTATTATTGTTTCATATTGCACTCATGCTCGTTTTGTAATTCTTTCGATGTATCATCATTTCCTCCTCCATCTACTGTATCCAAGTATCCTAGTTCAGTCATATCTTGGACTCTATTGTACTGGCAAGGATACATTCTAAGAGTAGATGCACGTCCCTCACTTTGTCCTGCAGAAGGTTGTTCTCCAGTCTGTCTTCTTTTAGTTTTTTCACTTTCAGTTCTCTGTATCTCTTTCTCATTTTGCCTTTATTCCATGCTCCGAAGACACTCTTCTTCTTGTAAATGAAACATTATTTACAGAAAACATTAGGTAAGCACATCTTTTTTCATACTATTGTAAAAGCAAAGCTTAAGCATATTTACTAAACTAAAAATATTGTTTCTTTCTAGCATAGCAAAATAGCACTTTGTACAATGTATTGATAATACTTACAGTTGAATTTTGACTTTGGTTAGGGATTTACTCTATGTTTTCCATATTAGGATGGAATATGTTGGTATTTAATGTATATTGCATACATTTATTTCTTTATCATGTTGGTTTATGTGCTGTAAACGTAACTCATTTGAGCTACATATGCCCCTTGTTGCTTTTGTCATGTGATTATGATTTGGAGAAGTAAAGCAAGTGAAAGACTAAGCCCTGTAATAAACACATTAAAAACAAAACTCAGCAGCACACAGCTTTTATACCTGCTGTCATTCCTTTGGGAGCCAGACATAGATATGAACAGTTTTTCCCCCAACAGCAATGACCGAGACAGAAGAACATAATGCGGGGGGTGTGGTGGCCTCCGTTCTCCTGGCCATGTGCTTCGCCGTGGGCGCTCCTGGAAACCTGCTGGTGGTGTGGACCATCGCGAGGCACGTGAAGCAGCGCTCCCACACCGTGCTGCTCATCCTTCACCTGGCCACCGCCGACCTGCTCGTGCTCGCTACGCTGCCGTTGTGGATCTACTCGCTGGCCCGCTCCTGGGTGTTTGGCCAGGTCACCTGCAAGGCGATGGTGTACGTCATCCATGTCTGCATGTACGCCAGCATCTTCCTCATCACCGTCATGAGCGTGGAGCGCTTCCTGGCCGTCAGGTACCCGTTAAAGATGCTGCAATGGAGGGCAGGAAAGGGCATGACATGGGTGCTGCCTGGTGCCTGGGGACTGGCGGCGATGCTCGGGATCCCCGTTACCGTGACCCAGCAGGTGGGAGAGTGGGCTGACGGAACACAGCACTGCCTCTTCTCAGATTTTGATTCTGTGATTCAGGAGGTCTTCTGCAAGTGCCTGGAGACTCTGGCTGGCTTCCTTGTCCCTTTCCTCATGCTGGTGGTCTGCTTCTACCAGATTGCGTCTCTTCTCCGCCAGATGCAGAGGGCCAAGCCAAAATCCATGTTTCTCATCAAGGCCGTAGTGGTGGCCTTCACCCTGTGCTGGCTGCCTTACCATGTTCTGAACATTGTCACAGTAGCTCAGATCATGGTGGCCTACCCAGATGAACCAGATGAAATCCCTAGAATAATCACTTTAGTCTCTGGGTCGCTGGTGTTCATCAGCAGCTCTGTGAACCCAATATTGTATGGCTTCACCTCCAGAAACTTCCAGGGAGGGTTGAGGAAATCAAGGATGGCCAAGCTTTTCCAGGAAATTACATCACAGACAGATCAAGTGGGAGAGAGAGAGACCCCAGGACCACAGCACTTGAACACTGGCACACACAAAGAAATGGCTTTAGCAGACGTCTGAGATGGACTGTCAAACTCGAACTGGGTCATGGTGAGGTGAGGTGAGGTGAACCAAATTCACCTCAGTTTGTCAACACCAGAAGTAAAAAGCTGTTATACCAAACATAGCAGTGTAATTGTGATAGAAGGAATTAAATGGAAAGTGTGTTAATAAGTTATCCCTAATTTAAAGTTTTAAATTGGTCTTAAGGAGAATACGTTACTCTAAGTGCGTTAAATAATCAGTTTCTAATATAGAGCTTCTAACATTTTAGATTTTGCAGAATTATTTTAAATCTTATTAAATCGTTTAATGAAATATGCTTGTCATACTTTTCTAAAAATCTTGCCTTGAAATAAAAGTGAAAGATTATTGTTAAACTGAATATTTACAGAACCTATTAGTAAAATTAGATCTTTGTTCCTTAAAAATATTCTTTAAAAACACGAAGTAATGTAAGGTGTTCAGACCAGACACATTGTGGTTTGGGAGATGCTAAGAAATGGTTCAAATGTCACAGCCATTTTCTCCCTCCTCAAACATATGAGGATATCCTCTTCGTGTTTTTCGATATCTAAAAGAGTTCGTCATTGCTTTCCTGTCCGATATAAGATTTAAAGACAGGTTAAAATGCCTTCTTTTTTAAATCTACATTGAACTGTAGAAATTTTGCTACATGATTATGCAGGTCGTTGTGTGAAAGGTTTTCCTAATGATTCAAATGGCAAATACGAGCTTTCTGTAAATTTGTAATAAAAACAGCTAAAGCTTGGCTTTTCCAAAAGTTTTTCCAGAAGCTTTTTATTTTTACACACACTCTGTCTCTCTCCCACCCACTCTCTCTCTCTCTGTTTTTCTTGAAAAAGTGCCTCTTTCCTGTATTTACACTCTAAAAGGGAAGTGTTGAATCACTTTGCACTTCTGAAATTGCTGTTCTCTGCTCGATCGTGTGAGTGTGTCGCGCACAGTAAAGTGTTCACAGGAAGCATGGATGGTACAAGCACCACTCAGGAGTCCTCTGGTGCCCAAGGTCCAGGTGAAGCAGGCCTGGCCGGGGCCTGCGTCATCCTGGCCATGTGCTTCGCCGTGGGCGCTCCCGGAAACCTGCTGGTGGTGTGGACCATCGCGAGGCACGTGAAGCAGCGCTCCCACACCGTGCTGCTCATCCTTCACCTGGCCACCGCCGACCTGCTCGTGCTCGCTACGCTGCCGTTGTGGATCTACTCGCTGGCCCGCTCCTGGGTGTTTGGCCAGGTCACCTGCAAGGCGATGGTGTACGTCATCCATGTCTGCATGTACGCCAGCATCTTCCTCATCACCGTCATGAGCGTGGAGCGCTTCCTGGCCGTCAGGTACCCGTTCACCTCAGCCAGCTGGAGGAGGAAGCGGGAGCTGAGCAAGGTCCTGCTGACCGTGTGGATTGCATCACTCCTCCTCAGCATCCCCGTGATTGACACTCAGGTCCTGGATGGGGTGAAGGGTGACGAGCAGTGCTTGTATCGCAGCTACCAGTCACACGCGCACGAGACAACCATCCTGCTGCTGGAGTCACTGCTGGGATTCGTGTTGCCCTTCTCGGTCCTGGTGGTGTGCTACGGCTGCCTTTTCAGCCGGGTCACTCGCATGAGCCTGCGCACCAAGCGCAAGTCCACAATCCTTATCGCCAGCGTGGTCGTGCTCTTCGCCCTCTGCTGGACGCCGCACCATGTCACCAACGCCCTGTCCCTCGTCCTGCTCACCCTGGAGGAGAGCTCCCCAGCAGAGACCACACTGCAGGAGGTCATCAACGGCATGGTCATGGTGTCGGGCGCGCTGGCCTTCGTCAGCAGTGCAGTGAACCCCATCATCTACGCTTTCGCCGCACGCAACTTCCGCAGCTCGCTGCGCGAGACCGGCTTCTCGAAGCTCTTCCAGCACCTGTCGAGCGGAGCCATGGGCGAAGGCACCAAGGAACTGTCGTTCGTGTCCAAGAGGCAAAGCTCCCACACCCAGATGTCTCAGTGCACTGAAACCGACCCCAAAATCCAGATCAACATGCTGGAGGACATCTGCAACAATGCTGCAACACACAACAGTGTATCAAGGTAGTGAATTAGACTGAACTATATACCTACGATTAAAAGAAAACAAGTTGGACGCTGATGTTTGTATGTAGCAAAAATGTACATTGGACTGTATTTTGGAGCAAATGCAAAGAGGTTTTAGATGGAGAAGCACCATTCCTCATTGCACAGGATATAATGTAAAGTGCTGAAAGGATTGTCTTCAGTGTTTATGTGTGAGTATGATGAAGCATTAAATGCCGTTTAAATCACCATTTTATAGACTAGGATCATGAAATACTATTGTTTGTTCTTCATCCTATAGTTCTTACTATGTTTCTGGTGTTTTTTCCAGGGCAGTAAAATGGGTTGAAATGTGCAGTTCAGTTTTGTTGTACTGTGTAATTAGTTGTACTATTAAGCATAATCTAAAATGACATGTTTAAGTAATTATTTTATTTGCAATTTTTAATATGAATTTCAACAAAAACATGGTTAGGATATAACCTGAAATCCGGAATGGTTTTGTCAACAGTAAAAAAATTTACATAATATAACATAACAATTAAAATAACAATTTTAAATATAATTTGTTTCTTTCATGTAGTGATTACTAATGTCTTCTTTCTGACCAAACGCAACAAATCTATTTAATAAATGTTTTTTTAATAAATGTTCACTTGAGTGTATAGTCTGTATGTGTGTGTTTATGTGTATGTGTGTGCGTGTGCGTGCATATGCATACGTGCGTGTGTGTGTGTGTGTTTGTGTGTTGATGATTCATGCTCATCCACTAAAGCTGACATGAAAAAGTGCTTCATCAGCTTCTTCTAAACTGATGTGTGACTGCTGTCTGTGGCTCTCTGCAGCTCTCTGGTGTTTTGCCATTTCAACATCAGCATTACTTTTCCATCTGTATTGCGACATGGATGAATGCTTCGTCTCCACTCTCAGCGCAAAAAAAAGAGGAAACACGTCTTCTCTGGATAGCGTGTTTATAGTTACCAAATGGGTTTTCACTGAAATGTGTTTTTTTTTTTTATTCAGACAAAGCACAATGACTTTCCTCTGTATAGAGATTTTAGTAACTGTAGGAATTGTTTAAAGATTATTAATGTATCTTCACATTTTCTCATTCACAAGAAATGTTAGAGCAGTTTAGTAAAAAGGAGCAGATGATCAGACTGAGATGTGAGTGTATGACCTCCCAGGGGTTTTCTTGGTTAGGCTACTAATTTTAGTAATTTCACTTTTCAGTCTTAGACGTTCAGCACCTGTATTTGTACGTTTGCTTTGCACAAGTCAGAGGGCAGTTGCCCATCAGAGGCAAACATCACAGAGCCAACCATACTTCAGCATGGTCACTAAGACAGACCATAGCTTAAAGCTGTTTTTTTTTCCCCACTGAATGTGTGTTTGTGTGTGTTCACTACTAAACTTACAGTTCAGACTGAAACCACACCAGAATTCCAATAATACTGTTATAAGGGTTCAAAATGGAATTACGTCGCAAATGATCATGAGGTTACTGCACAACCACTATATGAGCCTGTCCTTTTACACATCCTGAATTTGAACTGACACATCATAGCCAGAATACACCCATTCCCAAAAGAAGAAACATTTTGAAAATGAAGACCCTTCAAATCAGTAAGGGGTATTATCAGAGAAAAAGATGCATTTGGGGAAAAGGGCAAACGTGGAGAAAACAGCTCTCAGCGTTGTGCATCGCAGAGAAGCAGAACTACATACAAAACCACCTCTACTCTGCTTAAGTCAAATCTCACAGTAAGAATGCTCATTAGTCAAGAAAGACCATAATTTATCTGCAAAAAGCTTGCAAAACATCACCCAAAAGACACTGCAGTCTTTACAATGACTTTCGGGTAGTGGTACTGACGTAAAAGTTGTTTACCTCAGGCCCTTAAAGTTAACAGCCACTAATTACTCAACAACTAGAGAAACGTAAATCCAAATGTACAACTGACTGTGTGAAATCAGCAAATGGGCAGAGTATTTGTAAGCAGAGTAGTGTAAGCTCAGAAATAATTCTATGTACACTCTATATTATTTGCTCAGTAGTCGTTGCGTTTGATATGTGTCAATGTACTTAGGAGCTGAGCGTTTTTGTGCCTGAAGTCACCTTCAGAAACCTGCGGTTAGTTCATTCCCTCAGAATGAGGAAGTTGATATAGGGATCGTGTGTGATTCAGTAGTCACTACAAAATAAGTGTTTTTACAAATCTGTCAGTGTTATAAGGGTAAATTGTACAGTAGTAAGCATTCGCTTGTGCTGCGTAGTCATTAAAGAATAAAGCGAATCATGACGAACTCATTCTGGAAGTTCCATTTGTGCGTGTGTGTGAGAGAGAATATTTACACAACTCGAACCTGCGTGTTAGACACAGCAGAAGAAGGTTTTAGACTAATATTTTATAATTTCTTCCATTTAAGTGTAGAAGAACAGAGCAACACTTATAATTTTTGAACTCCATAATAAGTCGTAATAACTTGTTTAGAGATACTGAGAGGAATTATATTCGTTTAAAATGATTTAATAATTTCCATATTTACAAATTCGCGATGGTCAAATTATTAAATAATTGCTAAACAATTATCAGAGACTATTTATTTATTTAGGTTCCAAGCATTCGAAAGAGAGAAGGTGGAAGCATTTGTTGCAAAGGTGAGCAAACAAGGGAAAATGGATTCTTATCTGTGGCTACTTCCTGCGCTCATAACAGACCAATCATATTGGGTTACATAGGTGTTGTGCTATTTTTCCCCTCCCTCACCTTTTGGAATCAGCCAATCGACATTCTCTCCTGGGAGATTGACTCCAAGTTGGGAGGCCGAACCAAATCCAGGTAACTAAGAAAAAAAGGTAGCGAGAAAAACCTTCAGGGCTTGTTATGGGGTTAGCGTGAGAGAAACTAGGATTTTTCCACCCTTCATTACCAGTCAAACCAGTAACTCTGGATAGAGCGCACTCAAGTACCGCAACAGGTAGAGTCCTCGGCCGCACTCTCTGTCGTGTCCTTCTCTTGAAATAATCTTCTTTCCCACTTCGTCTACCATTATAGAATTTCCAGACCTTTTGTTTGCTTCTCTTATCACTTGGAAAAAGGTGAACCCGCGTGTTACTTTTTATTTGATCTTTGCTTTTAATTGTAGTTTTTACCCTTGTGGTCCCTGATGGCTTCGCACAGTGATACTCTGGTGGTGTTCTTTGGGGCAACAGCTGGTGCAAATGGGGGTAAACTGGGTTCGGATGAGAGGGAAATAATTCTGTTGGTGTGGCAAATTGTGGATCTACATGATAAACAGGTACGGTCATTTCACTCGTAAGGTTTCTCTCTGAACTACCCACGTATAGGATAAATATTGTAGTTAAAGCCAAGCTACGTTGACAACTGACATTTATCAACAAGGTACGCTTTCGAAGTTTGTATTATACACTGAACTGCACTGCCTACGCTATTCTTTTAAAACTGCTTATCGTATTTGCTATTACTTTTATATAGAACTTAAGCCAGGCTTTTTAAATCAATATGGAGAAAGCGTGTCTTTTGTGGTAACATGTCAGTGCCGTGAGGTCAATAACTCTGCGTGTCAGTAGCGCTTACTGCTTTGCAACTATACACCTTATTCAAATTTTTTTTTCTTATGAGGGCGTTATCTGAACATGGCCGGGTGTGTTGAGAGGGTTCAAGCCATTTATGGCCACAGAGTTCGTTCAATAAGGCTAGGCTGCGCCTCGTCGTGAGAGAAAAGCTCGACGGCTGATTCCAACAAGCTGTTAAAAAGTTGTTTTTTCTTCTTAACAGGTGGGGAAACTCCAGCAACGTTTGATTAAACCCGACACGTTGGAACTAACAGACCAGTGCAAAGAAGAGACGGCCCTGACTGTGGATGAGCTCAGCAAAGCGGAACCTTTGGATACAGTTCTTCAACAGGTGATCAGGATTTATCCTAATTGTCTTAGGCGCATATATCATCCATACAGCCAGTCTCACTGCGGACAGGAGATCGCATTAACCGGCTTTTCATATAGCCTGGCCTTCTCTATTGAATCTTGTCACAGATTATGACTGTTTAGTCAGTCTCACAGGCAGGTCTAGGGGCCACATTAAAATTAAATTTCTGCAAGGAACAGGGTCACCCAGCGTCAAATGAGTCGTATGTTACTCACTTAGCATGTGCATGTCTATGCACTGCTGGATGTAGTTTCGTCTGAACTGTCTGTTGCATGTCATGTCTGAACACTGGGACAGAGAAGGCAGGCTGGTCCTCGGTTGCCACGGAGAGCGGCAGGTCCGGTCATGTCTTAGTGTGGTTCGCCTGCCAACACCTGGAAGCCAGAATGTTTACCTAGGAACGCGCCTCCCTGGAGCTGTAAATGTCACTGGCTTTGGGGGTGGGGCAGACAGGAAAAGTGGCCGATAGACGGATGAGAAGGTCCGGTGAGAGGGAGGCACAGAGACACCCAGTCTGAGCTGAGTTGGGCTGAACTGTAGTCCGGTCTGGCTTGTTTTCTGAACTAGTCTGTGGACAGTTTCTGTTTTCTCCCTAAAGTGCGCCGGTATGGCTTGACAAAAGGCACATCTCGCCAAACGTGTTTCTCAACCTCACGGTAGAGGGAATTTGTTTGCACTCACCAGACCTGTCCCTACGCCCCCCTCCCCACCTCCCCACCTATTTCATAATTGCAACCCTGTCATTACCAGCCCTGCAGAGAAAGATCTGCTTTAGAGATTAGTTTGCAACTCAACCGAAGGGCTTTCAGGTTGGAGCAAGCTCGAGGATGTGGCCGGTCTTTCTCTTCATTTACACTCGACAAACCCATAGGAACCAGTCATGTTTATTTTTGTTTCAGTGCTCTGTTGTTTCATTAACAAATTCCAGTATTTATTGTCAAATCCTCTTGTCAGTTTCTGTTTTGAACATCACATGTATACACGCCCCTCCCCCACCCACGCATTTTGGTTAAGGTGCTGCTTTTTGAAAGCATCTTGTCTAGTATTAGAGATGTGCATACGTTATGTTACTGAAGTCTGCTAAGATTTATCTTGGAAATAAAAACTCATTGCCCAGAGTGTTGATACCCACACATCCCATGTGTACTTCATCAGGTAGGAACCCAGCAATTAGCTTTCTATATCAGTACCTAATAAATTAACGGCCTGTAATTTGCAATGAATTTTGTAATGCTATATTTTCTGACATATTAAAGGCAGCTCAGCCCAACTCATGTGACTTCAAATACAGTCCATCACCAGGGGCCCCAGTAAAGATTAACCAGTAAAATCAATTTCTCCTTGAATACCTCAACAAGCAAAATACTTTCTCTTGCCGTTGGGCTGCTTGCGGTGTGTTTGTCTGTCCCAGCTGATTTACTTCAATCCCACAATCTAACCCAGTCTGGTTAGCACTGTGGGGTTTGCACACTCCCCTTTGTTTGCCTTTGGTGAGCTATTGATCTGTAATGAGGGTTGTCAGCAGTCTCCCAGAGCACCTTAACACGCATCGTTTGCATGTGACCCGTGTCTGATCTGTGGAAAGCTTACTTTATGTACTCCTCAGCTAAGGAAAATAAGCTCCATAAATGAAATGCTCCATATATTGAAAATGCATGGAGACTGGTTGACATGGGAAAGCCTCATATCTTCTGCTAGCTCTGTCTCTATTAGCAATGTTCTGCAGTGTTTCTTTTAGTGACATAATTCTAACCAAGTGTGTTGGTTACAGGGAGAGAAGTGTAAAATATGAAAATATCAGCATGAGTGATGACTTACATTTACATTTATGGCATTTGATGACTGAAATGCAGCTTTAGGTTGAAGCTGTTTTTTTTTTCTTTCTTTCTTTCTTTGTTTTGAAGATGGGATAAAGGTGACATTATATGTATACCACTATTAGAGTTTGAAAAATCCATATAGATTCAAATGAGCAAATGTATAGACTTTTTTTGTAGTTTTAGTGTGATGACGTGGTTCAAAAAATTGTGGTTGTTTGGCTATGTCTAAAATATTTCAATAACTAAACAGTGCATAGTCCTTCACTTGCCCTCATATAAGTACATATATTCTGGTTTAGCGTGTGTTGTCAACAGGTGAGCTGCAGGTGAGCATGAACTCGCAGAGCTTTTGCCAGCATATTGGGCTGCCGAGGCGTGGGGCCCCCTGGGGCCACCTCTGGATGGAGTCCCCTCTGACCTGACCCGCTGCTGCTGTCCCTGGACTAAATGTTACTGCTTTTCTGTATGGAGGTGTTCGGACGTGTGGAAGTCGCACATGGTTCGCAAAGTTTGCACTTGCCTTCGGACGCTGTGTGCGTGAGGGAGAGTGAGCGGGACCATGCGAGCTGAATGTCGGGGCCTTGCTCGAGGCTGATGGCGGCAAGCCTGTTCCTGTGTGCCTGGGTGGGACGTGCTGAGAGAGCAGTGTTGGCTGGCAGTGTAAATTATAAATTAGTTTAGTGTTTTGGGTTAGAAGACTTATGAAATTAACCCTACTGCTTGCAGTTGGACAGGCTTGCTTCACAGCTGAAGGTGCAGCGAGCTAAAATAAAGGATTTCAAGGTAGCAGTTCTATGCTAAGAGCAGTTGCGTGAGTCAGAAATGATGTATAAAAGCTTTGCTGTGTGATTTTCTTATATAAAAACCAAATTTGAATAGATGAATGTGAGTCGTCAGTGTAGTTAAGCAGGTGGTTGGTTTTGTGCACTTTCCTGTTGTTTTAAAAATGTTTTAAAGACTTGGCTAGGCTCTCTCGCTCTTTAACACCCCCCACACACACCATGTGCATAATAGTTCAAAGGAAGGGGTGATCAATAACTGTGGAGGATAAAGATCAATTCCTCCAATCTCATGAGGTTTGTGCAGGCGTGATGCACACAACGCAAAAATGACGAACCAGACTGTTGTCATCAGGTTCACTAGTTCAACCTCTACTGTCTTTCAATCACCACTAAACTGGAGGGTTAAGGAACCAAAGATCTAGCAAAAATGAAGTCCTTCCCTTTGATGAGCTGGGACTAAACAGTAATGTATTACAGATTTTGTATACACCCCCCCCCTTTTTTTATTATCATTATTATTTTTTTAGCCTCAGTTTAAGATTTGTTTTGTCATTCGTTTTGTCTCCGAGGTAAGGGTGTGTCTCTCGTTTCTCCAAAGCGTTGTGGGACAGGAGTTAATCCGGCTTCTGATTTGCGCAAGGTGGGGCTGCCAAGCTGCGACTGTGACCGTGAGCAAACGGGCGTGGGCGTGGTGACGGCCCAGACAGCTGTCTTCTGTCATTACAACGGGCCTATTCTGTACCAACAGACCTTCCCATAAGAGCTTAGAGACTATGCTGTGACTTGCGTGAGTTACGGGTGTCTGTTAACTGTTGCTGTGCCATTCGAATCATTGCGGGCAAATATGGATGTTCATTGGCTTAAGTGGATGGATGTGCTCTTAGGCTATGGTTAGACGTGTGATCAGACATTTTTGTCTGATCTTTGGCATGAAGCATGAACATTGTGAAACCACATATCTGCCACTTGGTAGGATCACATTTGTGTTTAGTTTTTTTTTTCTTCTTCATTAATGACGTGCTTGAAGCATGTTTGAACATGCTAGACTAATCAGGATTTAAGATTTAATCGTTTCAGTCTTCAGCCGAGACGTCGTCTGGGCACAGGTGTTCTGTGCTTGTCCATGTAAGCTGTTGATTGATGATGATGATGATGATGATGATTATGATGGTGGTGGTGCAGGAGAGAAGGCTCAGGTTTTTAGGGCCTTCCGAACGGTCACATGACCAGTGCTCGCCTGCTTACAGTCCGTTCCCCTTTAGGTCATTGGTTACGGTCATGTTTTCAGCAAACACTTCCAGTTTGGAGTCACTCCAGGCCCGAGGTTTGACATGACCTCAGTCTCTGCCTTCATCCGTACAGATCAGGGCACCAGGAAGGAGAAACTCTTCAACAAAGGGATGTGTGTGGTACTCCTGTTTGGGGTCCATCTCCAGCTGGCAGCCGTTCAGTGTGAAATGTTATTCAGACTGAAGTGTGGTGAACAGAGCTGGCGTGGCCAATGAGGATTGGTGGTGTTGCTGGGTGCGCTCTCAGCTTCCCCCGTCCGGTTTTAATGGCTTTTGACTAGACTGGTGTTTGATGGCTGGAGCAGGTGTACACTGCTGCCAGGGTGTTTGTATTGGATGATGATTGTCTCTGTCTTTTCGATACTGGATGTGTGACAGAAGAACTGCATGAACTGATGAGGAGTCTTATTGCTGTGGATCATTTCCATGCCTGCTCCTCATTTGGTTAATAACGGCTGCTGGGAGATAGCGGAGTCCGTGTGGCCCCGTGTGTGTGCGTCCTTGTGTCTACATGCGTGTGCCTGTGTCGATGTGAGCGCCTGCCCTCGTGTGTGTGTGTGTGTGTGTGTGTGTGTGTCTGCATCTGCATAACCCGTTTCAACATGCATGTTCAGGAGCACATTCTCACCCCTTTTACAACATGGCCAGTGGCCATGCTAAATGGCTTCAGTTCTGTACGGTTGCTGCACTACTGTGAAGGGGATCTTATCTGGGTCTATAAAGGTCTGTGCACACACCATTTTTTTGTTAGCATTTGTGCCGATGTTCTCCCCCCCCCCCCCGTGAATCTTTTGTTGACATGTAAAAATATGAAAGCATCATAAAACCCCATTAAGTGTAATGTTTACTATCAAATGTATGAGATGAAGGCTCCAGCATGGTGATTGGTCAGCTGGATTAGCTTGTTTTTTGTTTTGACTAATGCGTGCATGTGTACACACACACACCCCACTACCAGCCCCTGCGGCCTGGTGATTTAATACCCCTAGTGACTTTGTACCCAAATTTAACTTTGTAAATGTACATCATGGGCATCAAACTCTTTCTGAATGTAGAATACAGGGGGGCCAAAAAAATGTTCTGTCCACTGCCCTGCATGTACACCCCTCCAGTCTAATTTACATGTACCACACTGTCCCGCTCTTGTCCTGTAGCAGGTTCTTTGGTTGGCCCTGTGCTCTGGGTGTATGCTACTCTCCATGCTGCCTCACTGTGCTGAGCGTAGCGTGGGACCAGCCACGTTTGACGAGAGCGTGGCGCCATCAACACATCAGTACATGATGAGCTAAACTCAGAAGACGGGAGCAACCCTGATTTCATGTTGGAGTTGTGTTAACTTCATGTTCACATAGTCCTAGAATCAGTTTCCAGATCGGTGCTTTCAGTCAACCGTCACGTGAGAGATCGTAATGGCTTTTTAAAATTAGCTTTAAGTAAGGAGACGCACCTACTCTATTAAGCAGTCGTAAAAGCAGTGACGGCGACGCTGGTTAGCTGCATGCATGCTCATTTAAGCTTGACCCAGCCTTTCTCAGCTTGGTAGCTTTATGCATTTGTACAGAAGGAGCTCGTCACTGGGTGGGGCAGGATGTGAGTCTGTCGCCTGGGCAGCCCAACTTCTTGGTTCCCACAGAGAGGCGAGAACTCTTGCACCATGGCGAGTTTGTGGCCGAAGCGAAGACGATGCTGCGTCTGACCCGCCGCCCCTCATACAATCATCGGTTTTGGAGTTTTAAAAATGTTTGTTCCTCCTTTCTTGCCATCTGATTGATTGTGATTCCATATCAGTCTCGCATTCCTGTCAGAATGAGAGTCGGTTTTGTCGGAGAGTCATGAACCGTGGTCTGTCACAGTTAACATGATGAAGTGAAACCTGTTTCTCCATTTCCTTCTGTGTGTTTTGACTGGGCGTCTTAAACTGAGGTGTGAGTAAGGCATGTGCAGCTTGAAAGCCTTCACTAATGAAACTGACGCTTCCAGCAGTGTCATTAGTGGCTTTTACACCTCCAAAAACATGTTTTCCTCATGTGTCAGATGGTTTGTTCCACTGTCTTGAGTGTGTTTGCTGAATTAATGTGATGTTCTTTTCTCCCGGTGTGGTGTTGTACTCCTCGGCTGCCCGTGGGGGGTGTAGTTCCAGCAGGCTGTGTCATCAGAGCTGAAGGCCCTGGGGAGGAGCACCTTCACACTCTGTGTGGACGGACCCCTTCTCATCCGACAGGCTCTTCACCCTGAGGCCTCCAAAAAGGTGAGCAGCAAACATTCAGCCCTTTAAATAAATAAATAAATAAAAAAACTAAATAAATAAAACATGCAAATATCTGAGTGTTGAGCGTATGTTATGTTCCAGTTTATGCAAAGTTCTGCTTTGTGCAGTCTGCTCTCTTGCCAGCTTCTCAAGTGCCTGTCATATAATTGCGTTTGGTTTCATAGGCGAGCTAGAGGATGGCTAACACAGACTGCACACAGCAGCAGATGGGCTCTCCTCTCCATCTGTGTACCTACACAGCGCATTCTGTTCCTAATAAAGTGCTTGCTGAGCATGTTAGTCGGCATGTGTTCTTGCTGAAGATCTGTAACACAAAACTGTGGAACTGTATTGGACACACTAAACTACATCCTGTCAGTCTTTCATCTTCCCTATAGTTACATGGTAACAAAAAAAAAAGCACCTTTCTGTCAGTAGTGTAATGTAACCTAGGCACCTTGTATGTGTGTTTGGTCCTGTTTGGTACTGCTGTCCTGAATAAATTGTTCTCTTTGTGTGTCTCATTAGAATCTGGTCCTCCCAGAATGCTTCTACTCATTTGTGGATTTGAAAAGGGAGTTTCACAAATGTTGCCCGAACGCCGGCCCAGTGAAAGACCTCACTATGCCGTCCATGTTGGAATGTATCCTTACACTTGGTGTAATGAAGCTTTGGCAGCCTGGCACTCTTAAGCTGCTCTTCTTCTATAGATGCAATTTCTAGCAAAAAGAAACTAAAGGAAACAGTAGTGATTTAAAAAGAGGTTTAAATCTAGAACTGTGTGTGTGTGTGTGTGTGTGTGCGTGTGTGTGGAAGTGTAAAACCTGTAAGCGCTTTGTCCTTACATGCACTTGCACAGACCTGTGTGTCCCTGCGGTGGGCGAGCAGAGGCCTGGGCTGAGGGATGTGAAGACCATGGTCCTGGTTCTTCTCCACATCCTGGCTGAGCCGTACAGTCAGTCCCTGCCATTTGTTCTTCCTGTGCGCTCGATTGCTGCCCTTCACACAGCCGCTGCACAGTGGCTTCTGCGGGCTCTGCAGTCTCTGCCTCTGTTCACGTCCTGCAGTTTCCCCTCACCTGTCTTGGGCAGCTGGTGTTTCAGTGAACAGGAGGCTCGTAGGCTGCTGTGTAGCGTTACGTAATGGTAGTTCACATAATCATTCACCAAGATGCTCAGCTAGAAAGATTAAGTAGCTCATCTGTAATGAGTATTAAGAGCTTTGCACTAAGCTCTCCATTAGGACCAGTGCACATGCTCCACTCAGACAGAAGACACTACATCTGTTTATATGAGAACTGAGCATCATCTAAGGCCCTCACTTACCTTTGCCTGGACACAGGTGATCGTGTGTGAAATGTGACTGTTGTACAGTCTTGTTGGTATCTGCTCATACAGTGAAATTTACAAACAGTATTAACATGACGGTATTAACCAATGAAAATGGTTGGCACACATGTAATTAGCACCATCTTTAATAAGCCCTTTGTCTTTTTTTCTTTTCTCCAGATCATAAATTCTCCATGTTTGAGACTGTAAAATTCAAGTTTGAATCTGGCGCCTGGTGAGTATCTCCTTGGGGATCAGTACAGTGGCTCTTCTGAAATGGTGTGAGACACCTGGGATTAGACATGCTTGACTGTCTGTGTGGCTGTATCCCCTGCAGCAGTAAGACTGAAGCTGTGGACAGCGAGACGGTCATCAGAGCCAGAGGGTTGCCATGGCAGTCGTCCGACCAGGACATCGCTCGCTTCTTCAAGGGCCTCAACATCGCTAAGTAAGACCCTGGTTCTGATGGGCACTCATCACTTCATCGCTGCGTCGGTGTAGTCCAGCCAAATGCTGGGTTGCACTTCTCTGATGGCACAGGTGGAGAGTGTGTAACTGTGTGTGTGTGTGTGTGTGTGTGTGTGTGTGTGTGTCAGAGGTGGTGTAGCACTGTGTCTGAACGCACAGGGCCGTCGCAACGGTGAGGCGCTGGTGCGCTTTGTGAACTCTGAACACAGAGACATGGCACTGGAGAGACACAAGCACCACATGGGCAGCAGATACATCGAGGTGAGTGGACCTCCATCACCACCAACACCACCACTGCAGCCCGTGAATTAGACCACATTCCATTCTTGGTAAACGGGGACTGTGTGGGCCTGGTTTATATCCAAGCGTTTTGGCAAACTGAAATGTTTCCTTTTCTTCCTCCCTCAGGCACTCAGCTGTACTGTGTTGACCATTAAATAATGTAGTGAGACTCGGTAGTTAATGCTCTCAGGAATGACGGTTTTTTCTTTTAAGGTTCCTGTTACATTTTTTTCCCCCCCCCTCCATTTCAGGTGTATAAAGCTACTGGAGAGGAGTTCCTGAAGATCGCAGGAGGTGGGTTGCATCTATAGGGTGGGTGGTAATGTGTGTTGGAAGTCTTCAATTACAGATTAATATACACACACACACACACAGAGTTCCTTCCATCATCGTGTGTGTGTGTGTGTGTGAGTGAGAGAGAGAACTCGCTTCCCCTCCTGGGCTGAATAAAAGGTTCTTTTGTGAGCCATGTCCCCTTGATGACTTGTGTGGAGCAGGTTCGGGGGAAACTCTACCCTCCAACACCCTCCACCCGCGTCTGAGCCTGAGGGACAGCGTCCCCAGAGACGCAGCCTGAGCAGCGGCCACTGAAAGACCCTTCCCTGCCCTCTCGCACGCAGAGTGTTAAAAGACACTGGCTGTTTGTGATATTTCTCTTTCTCTCTCTCTCTCTCTCTCTCTCTCCCTCCCTCCCCCTGTGTGTGTGTTGACTAAGAGGGTAAAGCAGGTTCAGAGCAGATACACCAGTAGGTTTTTTTTTTTTTTTTTTTTTTTCTTGGGACTTTGAACAGCCTCTTGATGGATCAATGTTTTCAGTCACACGTGCACATTGACTTGTCAGCACCCTGAATGTGTGTTTACTGACTTTAACAGCATCAGTGTTATACTTGTGTATATAATGGGTCGTATACGGTTTTATTTTCATTATTTTGGAGCGGTTTTGTTTGCACTTTTATCAGTGCCCCTGCCCTCCTCCCTGTGTCGTGTACATTTTCCCATTTTGAGAAGAGCAGATCCCAGATCAGTTGGCCAAGCGCAGTGGCGCCTATCTGCCAGCGGTGAGCCGCTCACCTTGCACCCCTCCACAGGCACGTCCAACGAGGTGGCACAGTTCCTGTCCAAGGAGAACCAGGTGATCATCCGCATGCGTGGCCTGCCTTTCACCGCCACGCACCAGGACGTGCTGGGCTTCCTGGGCCCCGACTGCCCCGTGACGGATGGAGCCGAGGGCCTGCTCTTCGTCAAGTACCCAGACGGGCGGCCCACGGGCGACGCCTTCGTGCTGTTCGCCTGTGAGGAGTACGCCCAGCATGCCCTGAAGAAGCACAAGCACATCCTGGGGAAGAGGTACATCGAGCTGTTCCGCAGCACAGCAGCCGAGGTCCAGCAGGTAGGTGCTGCGCGAGCCCCACCCCCAGCCACGTAGGCCCCACCCCTCTGGGTTTTGTCCTATTGTAAAATAGGTTCTATCAAATGCTTAAAATGGAATGCGTCCTATCGGCTGAACGTTTTCAGCATATTGGCAGAGCTCAAGCAATATTGTATGAAGTCATTGCAGTAACCCCTGTTTGAGTGTGCGGCCCCTTGTGGTGTGTGTGCCTGTCAGGTTCTGAACCGCTACATGTCCACACCGCTCATCTCCACACTCCCTCCTCCACCCATGGTCCCCATGCCCGTGCTGGCGTCTCCGTTCATGAGCACAGGCAGCACCCGTGACTGCGTGCGCCTGCGTGGCCTGCCCTACACCGCCGCCATCGAGGACATCCTGGAGTTCATGGGAGAGCACACCATAGACATCAAACCGCATGGCGTCCACATGGTGCTCAACCAGCAGGTGAGGACTGGACACCACACTCTGACGTCCACCTCTCCATCTACTCGGCACTAAGCTCTCATACTACAGCACTGCTGATGGGCATCTTCCTTATCCTGACATTTTGTTTAAGAGAAGAGGAAGGTTTTCCTCTAAAGCCCATCTGATTGCTGTGTATACTCTCCGGGCTCGATAAAGTCTCCTAAGCCATTCAGTATAATGTGGTGATTGAAACTTCCTGTACTGCGGCTATAACATCCACTCTTGTCTCCTGTGTGACCACTGCCACTCAGGCCAGAGTTCGCTTCTCTTTTAGAAATATCTACCACATAAAGAGTATGCTGTGTACCAAACCTTTAAGGTCTTCATTTCAACCTGTAAGCTGTTCCTTACCTCTTGGGTTATATCAATCAATTCAGTGTTTTTTACTGTTATCAGAGCTCAAACTCCTCACTGGCTCTTAAGACCAAACTGATTTAAAATGATTGAGATGGCATGTGCATATATAGTGCGTACTACTTCAGTGAAACATCACACCCACAGCAGCTGTAGTCGCCTGCTGTAAACTCCTAGAACGTCGCTTCCTAGAAGAGACTTTATTCAGCTTTAAAGCTGGTCTGTTTATGGCAGGTCATCCTGCAAGTCATGGTGCGGGATAACCTTGAACTTTACTTCTAACCCCTGATAAGTCCTGATGGTAAAACCAAGGGTAAGGTTTGAAAAATCTGATCATTCCCTTTATCTCAAATGGTGATTGAGATTCAACCCTGGAGGTGCGATGTCTGTTGTTGGTCTCTAAGGGTCGTCCATCCGGTGACGCCTTCATCCAGATGAAGTCGGCGGATCGTGCCTTCATGGTTGCCCAGAAGTGCCATAAGAAGATGATGAAGGACCGTTACGTGGAGGTGTTTCAGTGTTCTACCGAAGAGATGAGCTTTGTGCTGATGGGAGGAACGCTGAACCGCAGTGGTCTGTCTCCACCTCCCTGCAAGCTGCCCTGTACGTGCTCCGCCCGCGCTTACGCTTGATTTACTTGCATCTGGTTAGTTTACTTATGAATTAGTGAGAACTGGGGTGGGGGTGGGGGTGCATTAAGGCAGCTGTCTTTCCTCACTTAGTTCAGCTGCGATCGAATCCTAACATGGTACAGTTGTTGTGGTTTTTGTGGTCGGTTTTTGTTTTGTTTCTGTTGGTAGAAGAAGTTGTCATGCTGTGTAGAGCTGTATAATATGGGCAGAAATGCTGGCGATCAGTCGATTGCCTTGAATGGGTCTGTTGGAGAGGTGGGTGAGTAGTCTGTCTGAAGGTGGCTTCTCCACCTGGATGCTCGTGCAGGGAAGACTCTTGAGGCCCGTGTGCCCAGTCTTTTGAAGGCTGGTAGCTCAAGTTGAGCTGTCCGTGAGATGGGGATGTAAATTGATGACGAGTGCGATTTTTAGTTATTTGGTGTTGCATCATGGCTGCATCATCAGTCTAAAGCGAGCAACTGCAGGAAGAAAATGGAGGCTGGGTTGGTGAATTTGAATATTGAATTCGAGTGGTGCAGCTGTATTCATGATCGGCCTGGTGGAGTGTACGTGCAGGCCCACCTAGAGAACAGCAGTCCAGCTTTGAGATGCCAGAGCTGGGCAGGCATCTAAATGACCTCCCTGGGAGGAACTGGAGATGTCCTGTTGTCGGACTTCAGGAGAACCTGTCATGATGGCAGCCATTCAACTTGTCCAGGACCACATCCACCATTTCGTGGATTTCAAAAAGGAAAAAATCTGATTTGAATCGCATCTGTTTCAGTAAGTAAATTGTCAGCGTTTTTTGTACTGTTTCAATGTACAAATAGTAAGATATAGTGCATTGTTTTGAGTGAATAGTCTGTGTATTTTGGGGTGGAGAACAGCGCACTGTGTTGGCAGTCCTGATGGTGTCATGCTCCTCTTTGCTCGTATCGGCAGAGGGTTTCAAGATTAGGTTTCAGTTTATCTCACCTGGAGCAACGTGAGCAGTTCTGGCCTAGGCGGAGAGGTTGAAGGTCATGGCGTTCAGAGAATCGGCGAGGTAAATGAGCACCAAAAGTGGCCTGTAGGCATGGCGACTGGATCTGTCGGCCTGACCTTGGCTTCAGATTCGTGAACCCTGTGTGAGCAGATCAGGCCAGACCGGAGGCTGGAAGCTACGTCCTGGCCAACTGTGCTAAAGTGGACGGCATGACGTTCACAAATGGTGTGTGTGTGTGTGTGTGTGTGTGTGTGTGTGTGTGTGTGTGTGTGTGTGTACACACAGCCCCTTACTGTATGACACTGTTTGTTTAATCATTTTCTGACCTGCTGAAGGACAGCTTGTACTAGAAAACGCTGCTATTTCCACTTTGCTTTAATTTGAACTGAAGCTGTTCTGTCACCTTCATCAACTTAGGTGGTATGTGGGGGTTTTTCCCCTCCTGAGGACTGCACACGCTGTTTGGTTGACACACATTGTGGTGGTGGTGGGTGTGTGGAGGGGGGGTGTTTTAGAGGGTGTGTGTGGTTTTTTTTATTTTATTTATTTATTTATTTATTTTTTTTATGAGCAGTGGGGTGTGTCCTGGTTTGTTCTTATTCTATACCCCCCCCCCCTCCTCAGGTCTGTCCCCTCCAACCTACGCTGCGTTTCCGACCCCAGCTGCTCTGCTGTCTACTGAGGCGGCCCTCTATCAGCCCCCCCTGCTGGCCACCCCGAGAACACCACAGCCCCCCGCACACAGCCCTGCCCCCACCCTCACCTACTTCGCCCCTCAGCCTCAGCTCTACATGAACATGAATATGAACTACACAGCCTACTACCCCAGGTACACCACCCGTTAGCTCCGGTAGCAGTCATGACCCAACACACTGACCACATTTGTCGTTCCACTTATTCTATTCTCTACTCATTTCAACACTCTTGAAGCCATATTGCATTGGCATGGTTCTACACTGGTAGTATTCAGTTCACTCTCTTTTCATTCAGTTTCACTCTGTTTATAATAAAATGTGATCTTAAAAATAAATTGTTAGAATATTTTAACCTCATGCTCTCTCTTTCCCTTTGTTTTTTTTTTGGTCACCTCCCAGTCCTCCAGTGTCTCCATCCACGATGAGCTACTTCGCAGCGCCCGCAGGCTCCATGGCAGCTCCACCTACTCCACCCGTCCTTCCTCAGCACGGTGCTCTGGTGCGCATGCAGGGCCTGCCCTACAGTGCCGGGGTTAAAGACATCCTCAGCTTCTTCCAGGGTTACCAGGTGAGCTGCTTACCCCACACCACCCACCTCCCAACTGAGCTACACCACCCGCATGGACAGCGTCTTGTGTCCAGTGTCCCCTCATGTCCAGGCAGACTCTGGACACCCGCACAAATCCTGTCCAAGCATTTGTTTCCGAGTTTGAATACGGTGCTCATTTATGATTTATATCAGTGCTGTGCTCTGAGTTGGTACTCCATTCTCCCACACACTCCATTATTTTCTCTCCAACTACTTGTGGTTGTGGTAAACACTGGATTTGTACTTTGTGCAGAGAAAAACATCCGTCTTGCTTAATGTTGAGTCTGAGCCACATGTTATTGGTGGTGTGTGGATGCACCTCTTCTTAATCTGTGGATCACAAGATCATTAACATTTATTGCATTGCTCTGTGCGTTTTTGCCCCTCCTTCTCCTTATTGGCTGGCATCTGAGTGAGCGGAGACTTCAACACATGGTATGAACTTCAACAGCTATGGATAGCTGTAAGGGGATGGATGGATGGATGGATGGATGGGAGAGAGAAATGAATGGAAGGGGCTGTACATTGGACATGGGTCTTTGTGTGCTTTGTATTCATCCCAGTAGGGTGTTAGTAAATGGAACAGAGGTTTCACACTTGCTCGGTTTCCTGTTTACTCTGAGGTAAAAGTGTGTGTGTGTGTGTGTGTGTGTGTGTGTGTGTGTGTGTCCACGGGCTTCTCCAGCTTGCTCCACTGCTGGGCCTGTCTCTACACTAACTGACACCAGCGCCTCAGAGCACAAGCAGGTGCGAGAAGCTGAACTTAGTTCTGACTGCTGACTGAACCACTGAAACAAAGCTTCACCCAGTCACCTTCCTGGTGGCCTTTAGCCACTTTCACTAGAGTCTGTGTGTGTGGGGAAAGAGTGGCTCCTGTTGGTGAGATTTTGTTTTTTAAATGTTTTTTCCCCCAATACCGTGTGTGTACAGTAGGTTTCTTGAAATTTTGAGTGGGTTTTTGCATTTGTGTGACCTTATGGGCCGGATTTTGTTTGTGTGATGTTTTTTGTGTGCGTTCAGTGTGCATGTCTTTCTAGAAGTAGCTGGGCTTGTATTGCTGTGCTTTTGTGGAATGGGTTTAAATGGGTTTAAAGGGTGTTCACACACACTCTTTTCCAGGAGCCGGTGAATGATTTTATGGGTGTGGTCACATGGCTGAATTTCCCTCTCAAAGGACTAACAGACTGGGGAACAATAGTTACTAAGCAACATATTAAAGCACCTTCGTTTTGTTATGTAACTCAAGCAAGTTTCTTATAGTCTTTGGATAACATTTAAAATCAGATAAATTAAGATTTTTCCTCCTAATGCTAAAAAGTTGTGGAAAACTAAAGTATTGGTCAGTATCTTGCAGACCTCCGTCATGGGGAGCCTGCGTGCCTGTGTGAGAGAGACAGATGTGGTGTGTGTGTGTGTGTGTGTGTGTGTGTGTGTGTGTGTGTGTGTGTGTCTGTGTGTATATATATGACTGTGGCCTGTTGTGCTGCAGTACGCTTCTGACGACTACACCAGTGTGGTGGGAGTGAATGATCAGACCCGCGCTCTGGTCCAGCCCAAGGAGTGGCTCTGCCTGTAGGGGGCGCTCCTCCAGGTAAGGCTCCCTCTTAGCTCCGCCCTCATCGGCCGTATGCACAAATCGAAGTGTTTCTTCACTGCCGCCGCCCATCAATCCCGAAGCGTGCCTCTATTCTGGTTTGTTTTTTTTCTTCTTCTCATCCATTACTTTCTGCTCTTTCATTCTTCTGTCACTGAAATGAATGACTAGCATTACCCCCTTTTTGGTCTCTTTTATTTAACTAATATCTCTGCCGTTGGGTTTTAATGCTTTTTGGTATTGGTCTTCCTCAGCCAGTGACGTCATGCTCTTCACTGCAAGAGATGCATTTTGCTTTCCTGTTGTGGGAGTCCTAACACAGCCATGCCTCATGCCATTCTCACTAACCCAGGCTGATTTGTGTCCTCTGTATGGGGACCTTTTTGTTTGGGTTTTTTTAGCAGTGTGCTGTTTTGATTTGTGCTCAACGGGATCGGACTGGACATTATTGCAATTCATGAGCAGAAATACTGGCTGTAGTGGGGCAAATCTTCATTAATACTGAAGGGACTGATATTCTCATTTATTGTGTGTGTGCGTGTGCGTGTTCCCTTCGCTGCAGCTCCAGGCAGACTCCATCCTCGTCTTGTACAACCTGAGTGGCCAGCGGAGTGGGGAAGCTCTGGTAACTTTCCCCAGCATGGAGGCAGCGAGGCAGGCTGTGGTGGAGTGCTCCAACCTCCCCCTCTCCGGTCACCCTGTCCGCCTGATGTGCTGCGAATGACCAAAACCTCCGGCCGCTTACGGTGAACGGCCTCTGCACTTCACCCGAATAACCTCTCCCCCCACGACTCCTGTGTTAAGATGGTCCATGCGCTTAGCTTTGCTCCATTTCTAATGTGCTACTACTGTTGGAGGGGAGCTAGCATGAAAATAAACCGTGTGTGTGTGTAAAAACCCACATCATTGAAGCCCCTCGTCCGAGTGCTGCACCGCAGCATGTCGGTGCATCTGAGATGCATGCTGGGGTGCAGTGTTTCATGCTCATGTGCCTTTAGATCCTGGTACATCTGAAGGGTTACTGAGGCTCTCCTCTGACATGGCCATGGAGTTAAAGTCCTTAACCTCAACACTTTTCCTGTGGGTCCAATGCCAAACTGTGTTTTTGATGTATACACTGTGCAATATCCAAGGGCTAGGAGGTGTGGCCTATCCAGACCTCACTCTGGACACAAGGAAGTCCTGAGACGCTACTGAACGCCATATGGATGTGTAAACGTTCTATAAGCCACTACTGAATGTACAGTTAGATTGTACAAAGCCAAACTATGCTTTAAAAAAAACTTGACTGTAGTAAATCTGCTGCTTATAGGAATAAAAAAAAAAATGTTTTGTTTTTCTTGGTGGCGAGAGCCTTGCGTTGCAGAACCCAAGATCTCTGATTACTTAATTGTACAGTTGAAAATCAGCCAAATGTAAGCTTGATTTACTCGGACCAAATCTCAGTTTAATTCAAACCCAGAAGGGAGCCATTTTATTTAACGCGAAAGTAAGCCGCTGCCGTTTTTCTTATCTGCATTTATTTTTGTGTTTTGGTGGTTTCCTGCTGCGTCGTACCAAAGAGCCGTTTGGCCCTCATAGTGCAAGCGTCCTTTTTTTGGCAAAGTAGTTGCTTTAAGATAAATAAGTACTGTGAGCAAACAGCTAACGTTAGGGTCCTCTCTCGTGTTGTCGTTACTGCATCACACTGAGTGCAATACCAGCTGAACAAAGGCAACAAAGCGGGTGTTTAGGTTTTGTTTTGTTTTGTTTTTCTTTCATTTCTGTTTTATTTTTTAAGAAGTGTGAAACTTGTATGAATTTAGAGCTTTATGTGATGTGTATAAACAATAAAATATTACTTTGAATTAATTCAGATGTAACTGCTTTTTTCTAGTGGTGACTGAAGTTCAGAGCACAATACTGGCTACAGTTTGGTTGAATTATTCCAGCTTGAAGTCATGCATACTGTACCATGTGCAGATTTTATATATAAAATATATATTTGACACTTTTAAGCATTATATAGTTGCACCAAGAGAATTTCTGTGGAGGCAAATGGAATAACAACTTGGCTTGCTAGTTGAATACAAACCAGAGGCCCAAATCATTGAGGACCCTTCTGTCATGACAACAGGGGGAGTGGTAGAGTCGCAGAAGAACAGGTAACGGCTGCCACATGGCATACCTGCTCCCATGCCACTAATGCAGAATGGACTGGGGGTTCAATATGGAATGAATGCAGTGTTTGCATTGCAGGTCCAATGACCTGAAAGTCCTTGGAGATGCAGCTTTTGTGTTCGTGTTTGCCACTTCGTTTGTTACAACGCACAATTTTGTGAATGCAAACTACATCTATGGTCACTTGGCTGTGGCACGGCTCAGAGGTTGACCTAGACCTCTAGACACCTTCAGCTTTGCGCTAGAAGGCCAGACTGATGTTTTTCTGCTGCTCTGTAATCCAGTTTTTGCGCTCAGGTTGCCCGCTGGAGTCTTGCCTTTCCATTTCTGTTAGACAGCAATGGCTCTCGAACTGATCATCTGCTGTTATAGCTGCTCTGTGTTAAGAGTCCTCGGATTTGGATGCATTTGGATGTTAGTTGGAGCATCAGCAGAATATTCAGCTGTAGTTTTCACCACCTATTTGTCAATCATTCTTGATCTCCTCCTTTGACCACCTTCATGAGTGAGTGGTTTATGTCCACAGCATCCCCCATTTGTTGGAGATATATATATATATATATATATATATATATATATATATATATTTTTTTTTTTTTTTTTCCCCTCAATCACAAATCTCTGTATCACAACACCTGTTGCTTGAGAAAACCATTGAAGTCGCCATTCACATGATTAGCCCATTCTAACATGAATTTGCACTAAAACCGATCCAAAGAAAACTTGCTCACCTGATTTTACGCTGGAATCTGGAGTCACGCTTCTCTAAAGAAATGGCCATTCGGTGTATTTTGGGACTGGTCATCACATTGATGGTAATGTTGGTTGGTGTAACCATGGATGTGAAGTCATAAAGTGTGACGAGTTGTTTGCCTTTGTTATAAAAAAAAAAAAAATCATGGGGGGTGGGGGTGAGTGCCTTTGTGTTTGTTTAAACTGGTAACTAGCGCCATGTGTGCTGGGTAGTTGGATTGTTTTCTGTCTGAGTGAAGCTTTGCTTTTGTTATATGCTAAGGGTTCTAGAGGGTTAGTAAGTAGGACTCTTATTTTGAATTTTAGTTATTATTAAACATTATCAAAATTATTTTCATGTAGGGTATAGGTAAGCCTTGAAAACAGTATCCATGTTCAAATCCAGTATCAAATGTTCCCTGCTGTTTACAAGTGAGATCTTGCTGTTATTATTTTTTTTTTATATTTTGGATAAAGTCAGAGAAAATGAAACCATATTGTGAAATGAATGCACACACGTGGTTTGATTAATCTAAAGGTAATACCTCACTTGGTCATAGCATGAGCAATGATGTGGCATGGTTTGAATGGAAATTTCTTTTAGAATTTCATGATATTGGGACACCACCACCACCAGCAGGTACAGCCCTTCCTTGTGTCATGTTGTTGCTGAGCCACTCCTCCATTGCCCTGGGCAGACAGTCCTGTGCCAGTTTTCGGACATACCTGCACATCAAATCTAGTCTAGGACTTCAAGAAACCCAGAATAGACTTTCATTACCTATTTCCTTTCATTACTTACTTTGTTCTTTACTGTTTATACTATGGTTGTGGTGCCTGGACCCTATGGGTCTTGGTTCCTCTCAAGGTTTCGTCCTCGTGCCGTCAGAGTTTTTCCTTGCCACTGTCACCATCGGCTTGTTCACTGGAGGCATGGACTCGGACTTTAAAGCTGCTTTTGTGACAACATATTCCACAGCTAGTTTCACAGCTACTTTCTCTGACATGGCAGCATCTTTGGCTATTACGGCAGGACTGGTGTGGTAAATATGGCTTCTTGGAAATACAAAGCACTATACACAATTAATGAAAGGGCCCAGAACCTCACGTGTAGCTCAGGAACCCCTACCGGTAAGAGAAGATGAAATTGATTGAATTCAGACTTTATTAAATTCTTAAAGTTTGTATGTTAAAATCCTTTTGCATTATACAACTGTTTCTGTTTTCAAAAGGCTGTGGTTTGTAGTGTGGTGCGTTAAAGTAGGTACTGGGCGTTTAATAGTCAGACACTTGCAAGCTGCGCTAATTTGACAGTGCATCAAGACCGTCATCAACGTTACGATTACCACATGACTAACGATGTCGGACGCTTTGAACATCACCGAAACACTAAATATGAGAGGAAGATTTAAAAAGGTTTGATGCTATGCCACGCTTCAGGGCTGTAATTCCCTGGTCTTTTCTTTATTTACAAATGAAAAATTAAGTAAGTAACAACGGTAAAAATGTCATAAGATTTCGAGTTGTTGCCTCCCAATATTACTTTATTAGTTGACAGGAGTATGAATGTCTGTCGCGTTTTCACTTAAACAGTGCTTATGCATTTAAAGCAGGATTTTTATGACGGAGCATAACTGATCATTGTTTTTGTTGTGCACCGATAAAAAAAAACGTAATAATTTATGCACCACTAGGTGTCACTGTTCCGCTAGGTACTTTCAATGATCCAACTCTTACAATTAAGTCGAAAAAATCGTTCCGAATTGAAATACAATCTCGACACTAGAAAAACGTGAAATACAATACACACGTGATGTTACCTTTCAATAGCAAAATACGTGAAAGATGAACTTATATTCTCATATTGTTTTCACGTCGTTTGATCTCTTTACTGAAAAACAATACACAGGCCCAAACTGAATGAATCCGGGTGTATTGCTTTCCACTTCAAACAAATATATGGAGAGGAATTAGTGCCAGTTTGAAATGCAATCACGTAAAAAGATAATATACGAGATGGACTGGAGGAAAAGATTTGGTTTTGACTATATAAAGAAACAAGGACACAAAGGCATAACCACAGTTAATGATGTGGTTATCCCACCCCCCGAATTGTTTGGGACAGAATTGAGGACAGAGGTCTGACGCATCCTGTAAATGTCTGTTTTCTTGTTTGTTTTTGGAGATGTCTACAATAATCTACAATCGTTAATAAACAGAAAAGGAAGATAATAATGTTCTGGTATTACTTGCATTGAGTTTGGTTTCGTCAATAGATTGAACGTTCTTGTGGACAAGATGGTAAATTGTTAGCAGTTATTTTGTTGCATTATTTGTTTGTTGTTGTTAGCATTCCTTTTTACAGGAGCGCAAACAAACAATTTTCTGGGGAAAAATATTTATGGATGTCCACACCCGTTCGGTCTCAAATCCACCTTTTGTTTAACGTTTCAACCACTAGGTGGCAGCACTTAAATAGTGATTTCATATTAGCATAGTCCTCAAAACGTACCAGAATCAATTTTTTTTTTTTTACCGTAGGGAGAAGCAGTGGCAAGTTGGATATAAAACTGTCGCTTGATATTTGTGGAATTACTGGCTTATATTTCCCCGCAGTTATTGCTGACAACAACAGGTTCAGCAAAGGCAATGCATTTATGAAAAACACTCCGGAATAGCTTTTGTGATTCATAAACGTTATTAAAAGTTTTGGACCGTATAGCTAATAGATATTTTCCATACTCCAGCAACTTCGGAGAGAATTAGGTTTCTCTGTGTCGAAGTGTGCAGTTACAGGAAGAACTTTCGAGAAGCTCAACACAAACATATTGTCCGTTTTAGACCTGCACTGTAAAGCAAGCTGACAGTTCATCTCATACTCAAAAGGTCTCTGGTTTCTGCACGTACTGGGTGGAAAACAAGACAGAATTCATGTGTCCCTCACTAAATTCATAATATACGGCGATTTTAATCTTGTAATGCGCTCTAATTTTATACCATGAACGTTGGATTCATGTATTAGACTTTTACTCATTATTAAGCTGTTTCCTGTTAAGGCGTTTTAATTGTGAGGCTCTGCAAACTGCATCTCTTCTACTGAGAAAAATAATTGCCCATAGAGTGCCAAAAACCTGTAGAGGTGCAGGTGTAGGGGTTTTCTATATCTGGATAAGCAAGTAAGTCTTTTTATTACGTAATTTGCTGGGATAAAAACAGAATTAAGAATCAAGCTGTATCGTCCATGCCTGTAGGCTTTCTCTCCCCGACGTGCTGCGACCAAACCGTATATTTGAGGGTTTGTAAACGGCATTAGCTAGCCGACTTTTGTGGTTTTTTTGGTTTTGCGCTAATGCTTGCCCGTGTGCGCACGCGTGTAAGACCTGAGAAGTAAAATGGTCTTACGCCTTATGTCGACAGCGAACTTTTATGACTTGTGCAAGCAACTTGATATAAAGGTTAGAGTTTAAAACATATTTGTCGAAATATTTGCTTTTTTTGTGTGTGTCAGCCAAACCTTTGTGCGTCTAGACACTATAAAAATATCACCTCTATCGCTATAATACTAATACTTTGGCATCAATCCACCCACCCATAGTTAATGGTCTGTTGATAGACGTTGTTAACTGCTGTCATAAACTGAGTTACCCACGTTTGTATTTTCAGTTTTGTGGAGCTAAAATGACGTCTTGGGCCCTGGCTAAGTTGCATGTGCTTCGTGAAACGCGTCTCTCCCCTTTGGTTACTGTTGTGAGGTCAAATAACCAAAATTGGAATTATTTGTTCAATTTGTAAAGTATTAAAAGTCCCATAGAATGCAGGTAGTCGTTTAATAAACATGCATCGAGAAGAAAATTAGGCTTTTTTTTTCTGAACTACTGATCTCAATTAACCCGAGATGAATTCTCAAGACTATGCATACGTCTGGAGACCACCATCTTGTAATCTTCTTTGCAAAGTTATATAAACACAGAAGGCACTGTTTAGAGTGCATTGTCATCATCAATATTTCAAGCTTCACAACTGTGTACATGAAAATGAATTCAATATGATATAATAGTTCTAGTGACTGGAAATAGTAAAATAGCACCACTGTCATAAGGCATATTTTATACAGGCATATTAAAGCATAGTGATGCTTAATTTAAGTGAAAACAAATAGGAAAAAAATCTTTAAAAGGTACAAAATGGATCATGTAACCATGATCCATTTCATTAAAGTTTATGGTGTTTCACTTTGTTCATCTGTCCTTTTTTTGATCATGTCCAGGAGCAAGTTATTGTAAAACAACAGGAACCTGGAAAAGCATGATACAGAAAAGGAGAAATAACGGTGAGACGTTAATATTACGGGTCTTAAAACGCTAGCTATAGTCCTGCTTTCTTTCATTTTCTAAATGTCTGTGGGTAAAACCTTAATTTAAGCCATTTGACCTTTTGCACGTTCGTAATGCACTTTTATTTTAATATCATAACTTGCAGATGATTGGGAGGTCTACCTTTGGTGGGTATGTAGGAGATCCACAGTTTGATGAATCTGCTTTAACACTTTTTCTTGCTCCTGAAGAACCTTTGTTTCTCTCTGCAAATACAAGCTAAATTCGAATGGGAGGATGTCTTTACACACACACACACACACACACGACCTGAAGAGAGAGTTGAGATGCAGAACATACTGCATTTTCACACTGTATGCTTACTTTTCTTGTGCAGACACTCACCATTTCTCAAACTTTTTCTTTTGTCTGATCTCAAAAGGTAGTTCTCCTTTAAACAGGAGATCAATCTCTTTTTTAGTAATTCCTGCAACAGAAACCATTTTAAAGATTTAAAAAAATCGCTTAAATCCAAGAGAAATCTGGTGCCAATCTTCAAATAACGGCGCACACACCAGTTCGTGCTGAGCCGTGGCGAGCCGCCTTTCAAGGCACCGCACTTCACTGTTTACTCCCGCCTCTCCTTTCTCATCCCTCCATCCTACCCTCTCATCCTTCACATTCTCGTTCTTTTCATTTCCTTCCTGCTTTGTTTCTTCTCTTTCGTTCCTGTTCTTATTGTGGCCTGGTGGTATGGGGCAGAGGGCATGCAAGGTGAACGGCTTTTGCTGTAAGCAACATGACCAAGGGCCCATGCAACCGTTCATTTTGTTATGATATGTTGTCTTTGCTCATGTTCTTAGTTGCACCTGTATGGTGAAATGGTGAATGAAACCATTCCTGTACCTAATCCTAATCCTAAACGTTGTTGTTAAAATCAAGAATGCATCACTCTGGTGTTGTTAAGTAGTAGTTAGGTTTATCTGATTTGAGAATCCAGTGAATATCCAGACAGCTGTCTGTGTGAGGGGTGCGTACCCATGAATCCGGGGCTAACGCGGAAGGCCTGCGGTTCACTCCGGTGCTGGTCCACCACATCAAGCAGAGCTTGCAGCGCAGAGCATGGGCCACTTCTCTTAAAGACTGGAGCCAGCAATGAACCTGTATTCGCTCTGTCTTCCAGCCAAGAGGTCTGGAAACATGGATTCTTTTCTTTCTTTCTTTTTTTGCCCACTTGATAAAAAACAGCTCATAAATAATGTCTGAATTTATTTGCTTTCAAACCACAATCCTTGTTGTCCCAAAATGTCTCTTTCAATCTACAAGTCTAAATAGCTGTTTTATGTTCAGCTCATTAATACAAGTGTGTTTTGAACTGTAGAATGCTCCAGAGGAAACCCAAACCTGCTCCTTGCTTGAGCTCTGCAGGGGCTTGTGTGCGGAGAGGTGCAGTAAAGACGCTGTTGAGTGACTGTGGCGTGGTGATTCTTGTTCCTGACTGCCCTCAGAAAAACTCTGGACGCGAATGGGAACGTCTGGCAGGTGAGTCACTACATGCAAGTCTGAATAATGAGAGGTGTGAATGTAATTCTGCTCATATACAGAATAAAGATGTAATGTATCCTATGCCAATCAGAGCTTCAAAAAAGAGCGAGGCCCTAACTACTCTTCCTTCAGACAACCTCCACTACGCGAGCTCTTCTCAGGGGTCACCAGGTAGGCACTTCCATTCACCGATGTTTCACTGAATTGAGCCCAAGGCACCTCCAGGAGGCTCAGCAGTGAGGTTTGGCGTCCCAGCCTCACCCTCCTCCCAGCTTGCTTTTAAATCAAGCCGCACCTCTTTAAACATAAACTGTCTACTTCTATACAGCATTCCTTAAAGTCCCATATTAATGCTGGCCAACCTGATGACTAAGGCTGTACTGGCACTGTTTATACACGCTCAGTGCCACCTGTTCCATCTGGATCTACTACAACATATAATGACAGTATCAACCATTGAACTATTATTAAATATCAGCTGTTATTATTTATTATTATTCAATAATAATAAAAAGTTTAATTTTTATTGAGCCTATCACAAACTCAAGGGCGCTTATTTACATGTATTGCCTTTGAGTCCTTACATCGCTGTACATTGTTAAAGAATTGTATATAAAGTTTTCCAGAATAAATGCTAAGCTATTGCTATAAAAGTAGTATAATATTTACATAATATATACTATGAAATATACTAATATAATATTAATAAAAATATACTAATAATATTTTTATAACATATACTATAAAACACAGTATTCTAAATTACAAAATTCAGTGATTTTTGCTACATATTTAAAATGCATTTGTAGTTGTAGATCTTAAAATAGTGAAACAATATTAAAATAGGAATTACACTCTGGTACCCATGGTAAGCTGAAGCAGTCTGTTTGTTTGTGACTCCAGCTGTGTGCAGTTCTGATCCAGGGGCCCAGACGCTGAGGTCCAGCTAGGTTCAGATGCTGACCAACGAGCTTCTGTGAACTCCACAGCTTCACTGAGGCCTTGTGCTTTGTCGTCTTCTTTAACCAGTGCATCCAGACCTGCAGGTTCTGATTCACACATGCTCCATGCAGGAGAGAGCGGCGTCGGCTGCTCTGATGCCCTGTGTGCAGGACAGGATCTCTCTGTTAACAGCTCACAGGTAAGCTTGCCTTTTTGGGAACGGTTGGAGCAGTCTTGCTGGAAAGTTCCTGCGAGTTCTTTTGATTGTGGAGGAGAGCAGGATGAACGCAGGACGGTTCGATGAGGAGAGGGCAGAGGTCTGTACGCATTACGGCTGAGACATTACTCAGGATCTTTCTCTTATTATTATTCTCATGTTATTGGTTGCTGAGTAGCTTACCTTCATCAACGTTTGAACTGTACCATTTCCTTACACCACAACACCCTCTTCCCTCATCTACACTGGTCAAGAGTAAATGATGAATCAAACATGCCAACGTAAACGTCAGCATGATGATTAGTTTATTAAAACAAATAAACCACAATGTAAACATGATTTAATTTAGTATGTTAGTATATTCGCATGTAATTTAATGTAAAGTTTTACTGTATATAGGACATACCTCATTTTCCTCTCCTGTGTCTTTGTCCCAGAATTCATCCTTCACCGGTGCTCTTTTGTTTCTAGTCTGGCCTCCCTGTACTTAGAACAGGGAAAGCTCCTCTAAACCCGAGTCTAAAATCTTTTTAGCGACTCGAGAGAATTGGCAACGTTTTGAGAACGAGGTAAACACATGCTCAGTGTACTGTTATGTCCACCCAAAGCAGTGAATGTAAAAAAGGATTTGTTTTCTTGCAAACTTGGTAGCCATAGAGACACCGTTGCTTGACCAATCAATGTCATAGCTGGAGGTGTCATATATTTAAAGTTTCATATATTACCATAGCAATGTGTAGCGTAGACTGCTTTGTGGCTGTACTAAAGATCTGTCTGACTTGATCAGTTGAACCCCAGCATCTCACAGGGCATCTAACAGCTGAACTCGTACGGTGGGTTCAGTTTGACATTATAACGAATAGGAAAAGCTCAGTTAGAGCAGATTATTTGTCTTCTAAAGCAGAAGGACTGAGTGAAGTTGTCTTGCCAATGGCCGTCCACCTTTCCCCCCAGAGATCCTGTAATGGAGGCAGACGAATGTAGCATTAGGAGTCTTGCCCAAGGACTCTTATTTGGTATAACATGGAACTATACCAACCCACTACACTATACCAATCACAGTGTGTTATCGTTAGATCAGTATATCAGCACCGTCTCACGCTGGTACATCTGTGAGCATTAACTCAAGCCGTCTTGTATAAAAAGGGTTTAGCAGTTGTGATTTATGTAATGACTCGATTTATGTGAAATCCAATAAAATCACTGTCTTTTAAATTTATTGTGATTTTTCCCTTAAAAATTATTGGTATTATTTCCTTTGTCCATAACCAGCCTTGTTCTTTCAAAAACAAACAAACAGACAAATAAATAAATAAATAAATAAACCCCACAAATAAAAAAAAAAAAAGCATGTTTGGTAGTCATGTGGAATGTTTTTCCTGATATCTCACCTACACATTTCCACACCCCACCATGAAAAAAAACCTTCCTGATCTGTAGTTCTTTCTTGAGCAAATGTAGATAAAAGACCTGCTAACACAAACCTGCAGTTCAAGTTTTACACAGAGAATTTCCCATTCGGGGACCTTTTAACTCTGTCAAATGAACGCTATATATTCTACATATTCTGTGTGCAGGGTATCTGTTGGAGCTCCTACTGGCTGTAGCACTGTGTGCAGCAACTGATCTGATTGCCAGTGGAGGAACGGCAAATATATTTGCTAATGTTGATACAGCTCTGGACCACATGTGTGGCAAGACATGTTGACAGGCCCAATCCGCATTGCAGACAGAGTTAATGGGCAATTAATCAACCAGTTTATTGCAGGCAGTAGCAGTCAGAGAGTTCGCCTGAGGAGGAGTTCACCATTTGTCAACCCACGGCAACAGTCAAGAAAGTGTGGGTTTAGAATGGATGGCCTAGCCCGGGCGAGATATGGTTTTGATTAGAGGCTTCCAAGGAGATGTCCCAAACAAACGTTGCCATGAACTGGTGTGTTTGGTTACAAACACAGAAGGCAGACGAGAACTGCTGGAGCCAGGTGCTGCGCTGTTGTTTTGTGTACATTTCTGCTGCCATGGATACAGAGGGACCCGTATCGGCATCCTGCCCTCCTCACAGGAGGAGTGGGAGGGGATAGGGGGAGGGACCAGAGGGGAGGTGGGGGGGGGGGCGCAGACGGACACACACATCGCTGTGTTGGCGATCGGGGCGGACCGCAGCAGGCTTGGCTCCGGTTCGATGGGACGCCAGCAAGGTTGGTCTGGGTGACTACGTCTGTGTGAGATCTATGTCTGTAAAAGCTAAAGGCAATTTCATTGGAATCTTTTCTAATTTTGGCCTGACAAATAAAGGGACCAGAGGACTCTTTTGGTTCACCACAGAGAAATAACGTTGGAGGCAGTTAAACATCAGGCTACTATGAAAGGCACAAAATGTGCACAGAAACTTCATGCTTTTGACCTTTGAGGTTGGGATTATGTGCACTGCATACCTAAAACTTTCTAATGTTAAATTCGGGATGCTGTAAAATCTGCTGATAACTGGAACTTGAAGGCTGTGAATTGTTTTATATAGCAACCTTCTTGAAGAGGGAGGAGAGTTATGGAATGACTGTCCATAATAGGAATCCAGCCTGAAATAAAACACACGACACTTAACAAATACTTTATACAAGTTATTGTAGTTTAAATGCATCTTCCAGTATTGGCAGCAGAATAACATTAAATATAGCAAGGAAAGAAAATGCAAAACAAAGAAACAAACACAACAAGAAGCTTTGAATATTCTGAGCTCAGAATTTTCTGGATAACATGAAGAAAGTACACTTATTTAGGTTAATCTCTGTAGGCTAATGAAAGCACTGTGATTAGGAAAGATCTGGAAGTAAAGAACAAGCTTGTCTTGCAATAATTTCCCTTTTTTTCCAAGCTGTATGATATGTTTCAGTTTCAGATGTCTTCAGGACTACAGGGTTAACAAGACCATTGCATACCAACATATTTAGCACTTAATAATTAAGTGCAAATTTTTTCCCCTCCACTCTTTGTATGTATTTTGATCATGGTCCAATAATACTGGTTTCAATTAAGCCCATTCCCACCAATGCTTTTGTTTTTATACAATCATTAATAGCCAGGCAAAACATCATAGTCGTATAGCTATTTCTGAACATTTCTGAGAGTTAACTCCCTGTGAACTCAATAGTGTTCATTTACCATGAATCAATCAACCATGATCAGTGTTGTGATTAGTAATTGAATTCTGTAACAATCAGGACTTTTTAATTGGTCCATTTTGCTGACATCAGCATAATTATAACCAAACTAGCGGGATCTTAATTAAGGAAACTTTGTCTAAATTCCCAGCTGAAATTAGTTTTATGTGTGGTTGCTAATACTGTCATCAGTTTAGACTGAGGTGTTTTTTTGTTTTGTGTGTTTTTTTTTTACATTGTGGACTTTTGTTTGCAGAAACTAAAATTGGCCGAGAAAAACTGGAACATTTATTCGCTTGCATCCTAAGTCATGACTGACAACCATTTACATAACTTCCTGTTCTTCACAGGTTTCCATGGCGATTCAGGGAGACAAAGTTCAAGTTCTGCTTTGGTCCATATGTAGGTGCTGAGGGAAGTGCAGCTGTTGCTCATTCCTCACATGCTCCTCGTTTACGTTTGCGTTTGCCGCTCACTTGGCTTTGGCCTTCTCATCGTAAGTCCCTGCGTTCTTGTAGGCCGCTACATAGCCGGTGTTTTCCACGATCTCCTCACGGCCACTCTTACCCTTGCCTTTCCCGGTCTCATCGAAGCGCTCCTTGTGAGAGCCCGTGTATTTGGAAGTGTCTGTTAGCCTGTCCAGTGCTCCACCTTTTGCCACTTTCTAGGCAGTTAAGACACAAAACAACATTGGAGTGTATCCAGAGTGACTTACATTCATCAATATTTAATTTACATTCACTTATTAATATGACAGAAGGTGCAATCCTTGGGAATTAAACTCACTGCCTTGTTGGTGGCACTATCTCGCTCTACCTGCTCTACCAGAATCATACAGTGAATGAGGTTCTAAAGAGCATTATGATATATTTCACTGCAGACAGGCTTTACAAATAGTGAAGAGGAATAAAGTAAACAGACTGAGGCTTAAAAAACAACACATGCCAATTTGCCGAGTCACTGCAATCGCTCTTGGCTATTAATGTCTTTTATATATTGCCTGCAAACCCAGGATTGCAGGCTGAATTACAAATATAGGTCAAGAGTAGACCACATGCTGACAGGCCTATTCAGGACTAATGCTGACGAGACCTCTCCCTGAACTTTAACTCTGAGACGAATGAATACATGGCATGGGCTGCTCACTCATCACCTGGAACAGCTGAAAGAAGAGCCAAGTCACCTGACTCTCTACTGCCCTCCAGTGGGAAGGTATAAAATGGTGGCTCCAAACTATACTGCTTGTGCATATGTGTGTTATTTTTTCAATAGATTTCAATATATAATTTTTAAATGCAGTCATAGTATTTCATTTTGCGAAGACTTATTTTTAAAATAATCTCTTCAGATGTCACTACAGCAGGAACAGTAAAAAACCAGCAGTGCTACAGCAGTGTCTGGATTAGCCTCCGTCTTCTCACTAAAGCCCTTCATTCCTCAGATTTGTTGATACCACACATTCCTCAGTTTAAGCGTGAATTATTTATTTTTTTGCCCACATGGGTTATTCAGCCTCTGAACATATCCACAGAGGACATGGATGTGCAGGCACATGGTGTACATGCCTCGGAGAACACGTTCTGATTAGTTGTCTCACCGTGACCCCAACGTTGGTGGGCTCTTTGCCCTCAATCATCTTGTGCATGCACTGCAGTGCTTCTTCCTTGCTTTGACCTTTGAACCTTTTGGGGGCGAGTTCCTCCAGAGCCTTCTCAAACTCCTCGTAAGTAATGACCCGTGATGTTTTTGCTCTTCGTTCCACCACATAGAGATAATAGAGTTATAATGTATTATAAACCACACCCACAAATGATTTGGCTATGAAATTGTTTTAATACTGTATATCAAGTAGAACGGATATAGTAACATATTTATGTTAGATGTTACATTGGTGTATTTATTGCTGCAAAAGACTTAAGACCTAAGCTTTCCTTCTGGAGTAAGAAAACACTTATTAGAGAAAGCAAACAAATACTTACTGGATTAAGCGGATTAAGCAGACACTGCTGCAATTAATAGCTTTAAACGTAGTTTTGCAGAATACGTATGAAATCTACGAATCCACTTACTTGACTTTAGTGAAAACAATGTCCACATCAGTGCCGGTGACGTTTTTGCCATCGATGACTTTGCAGTCTTTGCAGAGTTTGGCCCAGTTCTTCCCATTCATCTCCTTCCCAGTGGCTTTGGTGTCGCCATGGACAGCAAACCTCTTAAAGGCACTTAGCAGCTGGTCCACGTCCGCGCTTTCCGCCATCTTGGCTCTGCCATAGGAGAGTGGGAATCGCTCATGATAATGCAGGCAGACAGGCCTCACACCAGTATCACGTGACAGTGAGTGCATTCAACAGGTTTTTTTTTTTTTTTTTTTTTAAAGTAAACATGGAATTCAATTTGGATGGTGTCATGAATTTGTTTTGGTAGGGCTGATTAATAGTTGGCACACATGGCTGAGCCAAGTGTAAATATGCCAGAACTCATATTAAATACTTTGCATGTCATAAGAAATCCAGTTTTAATTTTAACTGGAGCAGAGGAAATATTAGTTTACAAAATCATAGAAATTCCAACCAATTTAATGTTTTTATGAGATGGGGAGTTTGGACATTTCTAAACAGACAAATAAGTCAATCTGTGTAGATTAGGGAGCAGTATGGGGGGTGGGGGGTGTGTGTTCATGTTAGAACGTTCATGTAAATCCTAAATGTCAGGAAGGGGTCTTTTAATGACGAGGGAGACTGAGGTAGAGGTTGTCTTTCATCACAGAGACAGAGGGAGACATTTTCGGTCTGTCTTTAACTCTAAGATCTAAGGTTGTGTTTGCTTTTTCTCTCACACTAGCTTTGTTGCTGGTCTGTTTCTAATTGTGAGTGTGTGTGTGTGTGTGTGTGTGTGTGTGTGTGCAGTGAAGGGACATGATCTCACCCTGCTTTGTGCCCCTCTCTGACACACACTGACACACACACATATCGGCACAGTGCTTATCAGTGCTCAAACCCTATCAGTATGTCCATATTATGAGGGGGCAATGTCTTATTAACCCTAGCAATGTTATTAACAATCATTTGATTAGATAATTTGCACTGGTAAATGTGGACACACATTTAAGCCACCAAGCAACAATGTAAAAGTGTACAGAGCACTACATGTAAATTCCAGTACTCTACCTTTAGTTACCTTTCCCCAATTTGATTCACCTTCATATGAATAAAACCAAAGTAATTTGTAAAATTTGTAAAATTCCATTTTGAGAACTCGATGGCACTCTTATAAAAAAGCCCCCATCGTGGTGGCAGTTGGGTTGTGGGATGAGTCTGGAGGAGAGGGGTTGGGTTGTGGGATGAGTCTGGAGGAGAGGGGTTGGGTTGTGGGATGAGTCTGGAGGAGGGAGTTGTCACTGTGAAGATGTCAGATGAGAGCTCCATCCAGGGTTAGGCCCCGTGAGCACTGTCAGTGGGTGGGCTTGGCACTTCAGCTTGCATAGACACACACATGCAGACATGAACACACACACACACACACACACACACATACACACAGATAGATGCACACATGCACATTAACTAATGACTCCTGGAATAAGACATGGTGTAAATAATTTTTTTCTGCATCTCGGTCTATGCAGATGATGATGAAAAACAGATGATGTTCGTTTGCACAGATATGATTTGGATCATATCAAAAATTTGATTGGTTCTTTACAGTATATACTGTCTGAAAATATAAAACATTATATATATATATAATGTTCATCTGCTTTTTAAACATAGCCTCACAGTGAAATAAAGGTGTCATTGTGTGTGAACCTCACCCTGGACACACTCACACATGCAGTGCACACACCCGATCATGCATACACGTGCACACACACACACACACACTGGTAACTTCCTAAAAAAATTCCTCACTCTACAGTTTGCTTGTCCAGCCTCAGGAAGTGTCCATGGAAACCATTACATAAATGTAGGAAACACCTATCCACATGCAGTCTCTCTCTCTTGCATGTACACACAGACACATGCACATTTATGTGTTTTCTCTTGGTATCGTACTGAGACTGGAGTCACTGTGCAGTACATGTAGAAGGAAATGCAGTCTTGCAGTTCTCATATGTTTCTTTTATTGATGCAACTCCTTTCAGTATTGCAAACTGAGAACGTAGTTTCTAGAAGAGAATACGTTTCTAGAAGACATCACGGCCTTTTCGTGACTTTTACTGAAGTTCACTGATTTCCTGCGATGTGGTTTCACGGCGGTAGAAGATCCCAGCCCCTCGTTTAACTACATTAATGTAGCAGCATCCAGAGGAACGCTAGCAGCAAGATGGGAATGGAGTGGCACTTTACCAGCATGCTGTATAGTTGCAGTTACACGTAATTATGAGCCAGTCTGCCTCAGAGTGCCACAGACGTCCTTACGAACCATCCATAGCCACAACCTCATCTCTGGTCTTTAAGAACTCTTGGGAAATATTCTTGCTGCTCTCTTGATGTGTTTATTAGACATGCTGACATTTTTAAGCTGCAATACTTTGCCAAATATTGACAGGAATACACTCCTCAAGGTCGGAGCCAATGATGATTGAGTAAGTCTATATATGCATTCAGAAATTTTATGCCCATCTCAGGATAAAAAGTCTACAGATGTGGTAGACAAGGATACAGCATGGAAGCTGTGTAGTGCTACTCAGTAACACTGAATCCTAACTGCCTTTCATGGCTTTTGTAAATTGAGTGCGATATTCTCAGAGTAGTGTAAGCTCAGTATATCTGCACGCAAGCAAATCGCTCATGCCATAATCCCACTTAAAAATGCTATTCAGAAATGATAGGAAGCAAAACCAAGTGCATTGCCACAGCAGGTACCGCTGGATTAGTAATAATCGCAGAATCTGAAAGCTGGATGTACTTACAGCAGGAGTTTGCAGGCACAGTGCAGGGTGTGTGCGTGTGCATGAGAGACTGCAAGCACGCTGATGATCTCCAAGTAGTGTGTGAAGCTATGCTGTGTGTGTGCAGGTGTATGTATGCATGAATGCATGTGTGTGAGTATGTGTGTATGTGTGTGTAATAATAGTTATAGAGCTCTTACCTGTGGCACCCTGCTCCTTTCTGCACAGCTACTCCACACACATACACACACACACACACATGAAATCACACACACTTGCAAAAAAACCTCTCTATATACAGTGCTCCTGTCTCCTGTACCACCTGCTCTTGCTCTCTCTTTCTCTCTCGCTCTCTCTCTTTCTCTCTCTCTCTGTTGCTCTCTCTTTCTTTCTCTCTCTCTCTATCACACACACACACACACACACACACACACACACACACACACACACTATATCCCGATTAAACGCTTCTCAAAGAGCTATAAAGGGCTGAGGGCTTGTTATCATCTGTTTATCCCTGTATCCATAGAGACATCCTGTTTAACATCAAGTGAGAGCAATAAAGCGAGAGAGAGAGAGGAGAGAGAGAGAGAGAGATTTCTTAGGCTGAAATGACCAAGGCCATTTATCAACTGGGATGAAATAGAGTCTTATGTATGACAGGGAAGGGTGGTCGGAACGTGAAGGTGGGGCAGAAGCCTGTTTGTGTGTGATTGTGCATGTGATAGTGTGTGTCTCTGTGTGTGTGTGTCTGTGTGTGCGTATGTGATTATTTAAAATCAAGTGTGAATGGTTCAAATGGTAAAAGCATGATGTGTGGAAGCATTATGAATATATCTAAAGTTATTCTTTATGTGTTTAAGAGTATAGAATAGAGTTTATATATTCCCTCAACTTAAAGTTCTGTCGGTTTCATAGACAGATTGTTTTAATTAATGGATAGTAACTTGCACAGTAAGTAACTTACACAGTTAAAAAGATTAAACACAGTGACAAACACAGTTTTTTGATTTTGAGACACACATTGAAACCCACCTTTAACCTTTTTTAACCTTTTCAACTGTCAAGATTATTACATAACAGTTGTTCACCATTGTCCATCACCTTGATTGGATAAGCATAATAGCACATATGAATAGCTCTGACCATACCAATAATGGCTTCTCTCTCTCTCTCTCTCTCTCTCTCTCTCTCTCTCTCTCTCTCTGGCCACTGTCTGCTGCAATGGCATTACATTTTCCAGGGTTGCCCCCACCCCTCCCCCCTTCCATTTCGTCTATACTGGGATGAATAAACATGGATTGTGAGACTTTATAACAGCCCTGTGCCAAATATGATCTAACACTGCCTTATGTCACTAAGGAGTAGATTTTTAATTGTTTCTGCTTTCAGTTAAGGAGGCAGAGGGAGCCTACGATGGAGACGTTCCTGTGAGTTAATGGGCCGCAGTGTTTTAAACAAGCGCTGGATTTTGTGTTGGTCAGCCCCCCCCCCCACCTTCTCCAGCTCCTCTGGGGGGATATCGAGGTGTTCCCAGGCCTTCTCCAGCTCCTCTGGGGGGATATCGAGGTGTTCCCAGGACAGTTGACAGATGTAATTCCTCCCATATGTCCTCCATTGTGTCTCCAGACCCCAATAACCATCTCTCCCACAGGTGGTGGGTCCATGTGAGAGTGGGCTCTCATGTAGCTCAAATTGGGCTGAAACCCAGGGGTGGGGACCTGGCCACCAGACGCTCCCAGAGGAGCCCCTCCCCCAGATCTGGCTCCAGGGTGAAGCCCCGCTAACCCTAATCAGGGGGGGCCGCTGGGCTGGTTCCTGCTGGCTTCTGTTTTATGGCTCACCCTTTGTCTGGCTCACCTAGGACCTGTTTGCCGTGGAAGACCCTATATATATTGCCAAAAGTATTCGATCACCCATCCAAATGACTGTGCACCAGTGCACCATGCAAAGTCCATAAAGACATGGATGGCAGAGTCTGGTGTGGATGAACTTGAACCCTATGGATCAGTAATGGGATGTCACTTAAGCTCATATGTGAGTCAAGGAAGGTGAGCAAATACTTTTGGCAATATAGTGTAGCTCCTAAGATCATGCAAGCACCCCACGATGAGGTGATGACCCTTGTTCCCCTACTTTTTGTTCTCATTCTCATTTCTGTCTCATGCTCAGAACTCCTGCTACCTTTAGTCAAAATCCCCACTGCTCTAATAACTAACTTCTTGCATTGTTAGAAGAAAACATGGTGACATGGATAGTTTAAGGGACATGTAAGTGTAATCTCTGTCAGTTTCCAGCAGATGGAGAAAAATCATTCTACTTTAGTGTATCTGTGACAAGCCCACATAGCCTGCATAAACAATCATCTTTGGCCATGGAATATGCAGACATTACTGCTAGCAAGATCACATCAAATTTACAGAAGTAGAAGTGGTGATCCCTGAAAAAACAAAACCATATTTTCCTTGTATTCAGTCTACAAGTGTTCTAGCTTGGACTGTTTCCTAATGCACTTGCATAAGGATTTCCGCCACGAACACAACAAGTCAAGTCAAATTTATTTATAAAGCGCCTTTTACAACAGCTGTTGTCGCAGAAAGCTGCTTTACAGATGTTGGCGTCCAAGCCCCCAGTGAGCAAAGCCAGAGGCGGCAGTGGCAAGGAAAAACTATGAGAGCATGAGGAAGAAACCTTGAGAGGAACCAAGTCTCAAAAGGGGTGGCCATCCATCCAACCTCATTATCCATAATCGTAAAACAGCCAAGTTAGGCTTCGGGGACACACTGCTTACTACTGCAGCTTTCTGTGCATGAAAGTCTGTTAATTACTCGAGTGATTACAAATAGGTTTCTGATATCTAGTAGAAGTGTTAACTTGGTCTTAGTACATAAGTGAGTGATGTTCAATTGGTGAAGCTCTAAGCAGAAGGCACATGGTCACTTGTACGTTGCTCTGGGCAAGAGTGTCAGCTAAATGATGTAAATGTAAATGAATGTCAACAAATGCGATCTAAATGAATTTATGAATACTGCATAGCTCACACAGCAAAACACAGGGGTGTGCATGTGGGTTGCATGTGTGTCCAACCCCAAGCATACACACACACACACACACACACACACACACCAGTCAGCACCTAAAGAGCAGTTATCTGATGCTGCTTTGTTTGTTTCGTTGCCATTGAACATAGAGACTAATGACATGATCAGCCTCAGTCCACTCCCCTGACTGGATCACATTACAGTGGCTGAGATATTCTGATATAGGACACCAAATCCACATACGTGTGTGTGTGTGTGTGTGTGTGTGTGTGTGTGAGAGAGAGACACACACAAAGATACGAGCGATGGAGAGACAGAACAGGAGCAGACAGATGCCAATCCATGTAAATGCGTTTTACATATGTGGTTCTTTTCTGTCTATATCGAGTAGAGAGGCTTTCTATTGCATGGTACTCACACACACACACACACACACTTCTACAGCAACTCACACGGATCCTGCACTCTCTCCATCTTCTGCTGATGTCTCTGCTACTGCTATTAGCTTCGACCCTAATCAAGGACCAGTGAAGTTAATCTGAATTATTTAAGCAAATGCTTGATATACAATCCCATAAAAGCCCATATTATCATAAACTGTAGCCTTTTGCCCGTTAAACTATTTAAAAAACACGACTTCTGATCCCACATTTCCCTTCTTCCCTCATCGAGTTCGACGCTGAAGCACTCAGCTGTGCATGCACGAGGAAATGCTCTCCGATCTGGAATGACCTCTGGGTGACTGACATGTTTGGCGGGCGTGTTGACGTTGCCATAGCCACGGTTTGTTGTGCTATCAAACTCAGTCCAGTAAGATGCTTTGCAGGAAGCGAAGTGAAGGCATCCTTGCCCTTTCGCCTGGCATTCGCAAAATTAGACATGTCAGAGATGTAATGTGAGCACTGTATTTCTTGATTAATATGTGAGGATTTCACTCTTTCCCATTAGAAGTCACTTTAAAACACTGGGAACTGCTTTTCTGAAACTGCACTCACTGGAAGATGCATTACTGCTACTCATCAGTTTTCGTATATTTAAACTGTAATGATAACTGAAAACTTTTTTACATTATTGTTTTTCAATTTCACATTATACTCGCTGTAGATCGTACAAATGTAATGGAGAAATGAAGACTGTAAAGTAACTAATTTTCATAACTGAACCCAAACTGAATCCCAAACTTTCTGCCCACAAGGCTCAGCAGAAGAAGTGGAACTCCTATTCCACCAGGATTGCTGCTCCTTTACCATGGTAACTATTTCCACCTTGTTCATACATAAGTTTTGACATCGAGATTTGTATCGTTCAACTTTATCGGTCTTTGAGGACACAAACACATGCAGAATGGAAAAATGAATATTCGGCTGGGCATTGCAATGAGCTTCATTGCTGTGGATGTTCTCTACTGGTATGCACAGGGCTCTCTCCCCCAGCCCCGGGACTGTGTTGTGGACGTGGTATTCTTTAGCTCATCATGCGCCTCCTCACGTTTGCGACGCTTGTAATTGCTGCTCCCACTCTGTTCTTTGCTTTTGCTCCCTCATTCTTCTGAGAACATTAATGGAAGCTCGTTACGAGCTCGTTAAGGAGTGTGCACAGAGATCGGGGCATGACAGCAAAGAGGAAACAGATGTGCATTGCATTCACAGGCAGGGAGCGTCTGGCCCCGATCTGCAACCGAGTGTGGGTTTGAATTAGATTCTACACCCTGCCATCTCACTGTGTGTGTGTGTTCAGCTCCAGTCAGTAGGCCACCGGAGCTGAGACTGAGGCCAGTGGAAAACTGCTCCCTCCTTCCTGTCAGCATGGGACGGCCGCTCGTCCACAACAGCCGTGCGTTTCGGTGCTTGGCGGCTGGGACCAGGCCCTGGGCCAGAGGGTGGGTGAATGGCATCACGAAATCACAGTGTGATTTCAGCCTTTTGTTTGGAAAGCTGTCACCATGGCAACGATTACTACCGACCAGGCCCAAGGAGGTTGCTACGGCAACGTGGAAACATTGATAAGCATGGAGATTGGATATTCCTCCTGAAGCACCGACTACACAGTGCGTACTAGCTTGGCTGTTGAGGATTGAGAGAAGCAGCACCTTAGACTGAATGAGCTCAGAAATGCCCTGTCAGTATCAGCCCCTCACCCTATGCAGCATTCCCATTGTAAGGAATGCATACAAGGGAAAAAACAAACAAACATACAAACTGATCCCTTAACAGGATCTAAACCAGGATTCAGTATAGAGGCACAATATAAAATGGGTGGATGTTTACTCTGGGCAGCAGATCAAGCGGCAGTTAGTGCCATGTGATCTCACTGTAATTAATCGACACAGCCTTGCCTCCTTGGAACTTCACTTAGGAGAGAAGTGATGAAGCCCTTGATAATGTGGGCTATTTCAGTCAAAAACAACCAGAAGTGCCTAAGCAAGCAGCAGCCATTAGTCAAACCCATCCTCCCAACAACTCGCACAACCCAAAACATAAAAAACAGGTGGCAGGCCACGGTGGCCCTCTCTCTCTCGCCAGCGCAGAGCCAGAGAAGGCCGTCATAATCCCCATCTCATCCGTCACGGTGCCAGTAACGGAGCTACCACACAGCACCCTCTCCGCCCTGTGGATGTCAACACGTTCCTCCGCAAGCCTCACCCTACCCGGGAGGCTATGACTGACGCTGTTGTGATGTCGTCGTGTTTTGTCGTCATGGCTACGTGGGGGTGACTGGGGAGAAGGGCCAACCGAGTTGAGGGACCCAGCCAGAGTAAACGATCTGTCCCCACAAAACAATATGACGCTATAAACAGCAGTAGGCAGGAAGGAAGTGAGAGGGAGTAAGAGAGAGCAAGAGACGCAAGAGAGCTTAACCCTTGTAAAGTACTAAAACAGCTCTCCATTGAATTTTTTTTTAAATCTGAATTTGATATTGAGCCTGGTGCTTGATATATTTAAAGAGTCTGAATCCAGTGACACTTTATGAGGAGAAGGGTCTATAACTAGTGTTACAGTTGGAATGAGCTTACAGTCTCCGAATATGATCTGATAGTTTAATGAGAGTAAAACCACTGGTACCCAGACCTCTCAACAGACTTCAACTGTTATAGCAATTAATAAGCTCTGAGACTTTCTAGTACCAACAGTGAAGGGATGACATCCATTTTCAGTGGCTCCTGCCTCTCCGTCTCCCCTCACCTGGAGGCGAAGTGCGTTGTGTACATCGGAGGAATGTCCGTCAGTGTCTCAGAAACTGGGTTACCAGTTCGGATGGACACCTACCTGAGAGAACTGAGTAGATGAACATATGAGCTTCACAGCACACAGCAGCCCTGATGACTGGTTGAGGGCTAATTTCTTCAGTCTTGCATCATGATCTTCTTATAGAAATAGAAGAATTGCAACACATTCCTAGTAGTTAGGCGAGTGTAGTTCTGCAGATAGAGGAAAGACCGGCCTGTGACAGATGGGTCACGTGTGTGTTTGTGGTGTGTTGCCATAGCAATTTTGCAGTACTTGAGAAGCAAATGATGTTTACATACTAACAAACAAAAACAAACAAAATAACACCTGCATGCTTCAGCTTTGCTCTGAATATGCTCACTTCTTTAGGAATGCAGGCAGTTGTTATCTGTGGGAAACAGTCCTGTCCCCCAGACACGGCAGGACAATAACAGACAAGGTGCCAAACATCAGAGGCAACAAAACTCCAGCTTTAATCAAGGGTGTGAGAAGTAGAAAACGTGTAGCTTATACAGACTTGACAGGTGAAAGGGCTGCATAAGAGTGATAGGATCCCCATGGCGACCTGAACACAGAAACGCCTCCTCTCTTCTGCACTGGGAATATTTAAGAGCAGCTTTCTTAAATATAATCTTTAAAATAAAATAAAAAAAAAAAGTTAATTTATTGGCAATATTTGGTGCAGTGGCAAATACTGCGTGTTTTTGAGGCCGGTACATGTCCTATTAAAAAGCATGTGCACTCCCAACAAGATAAGCTTAGAAAACACCACACCACCTGTGCAGGTGTAGAGACTATTTCCAAGGGACTGAGTCTTATTTGTAAACGTGTAAAGATTTCTTTAAAGGTAAAAAAAAAAAAGAAAGAAAGAAATAAAAAATGTTTTGCAAGGATAACAATACACACACACACACACACACACACACACATATGTCCGGCAGACTGTACACAAAATTTAGCATTCAATATGAATAAATAGTTCTTAAAAAAATTATAATGTAGTAGTGATAAGGAGTGATCATGAAACAAAAAAAAATGTTTACCATTACAGAGAAGTCACAATAAAATGTATTAAATTAAATGAAAGCCTAAATATCTGAAATGCAGTTTTTCATAAAAGATGCACACTGAAAGGATGTTGGGACTCTGTTCTGTCCTGATGTGTACATTCAGTTGTTTGCATAGGTTGTCTGCGGCTTCCAGTGCTACATCTGAGACTGTGGTGGATTTCAGTGCTACATCTGAGACAGTAATGGACTTGTTCCTATGCCGGTGGGGTATTTGCTCTGGAGAGGGTGGTGTTCCTATGCCAGTGGAGTGTTTGCTCTGGATGGGGGATTGTTTTCCTCCTTTCTCTTCTTCTTGCTCGGATGTTTGCGTTTCCCCACTGATCTAGGCCTTTCCTCTGCTCTGGTGCCCTCTAGTGCCATGGAGGTTTCTCTGCTCGCATGACTGCTGAACATATGTGCGTTTTGGGAGGTCATCTCGAACATCTGCCCCGCGACCTTTCGGGTGACAACCTTCCTTCTGGTCCTGGGCTGCGATATGAGTGCGGGCTGGACAGCCACGGGAGGGTGCAAAGCATGCTGGGTAGAGGAGGAACGGGCAGTGGCGGCAAAGGTGACCGGCGGTGGTGCCCCAGCCAGGGCGGCAGTGCCCAGACGTGCCAGTGGCACAGGTATCTCCTCCAGGGACTCTGCGGAATCGGAGTGGTACTCAGCAGGGGGTCCCGAGGCCTGCACGGCCGCCAGTGGGGGCAAAGTCACCCGCAGGGGGAACGCTGGGAACGGAAGGCGCTGGCTTATGGAAGAGGACACAGTGGCAGCTGCTACGGAGGTCTCTAAAGAACAGCACACACAAGTACACAAGGCAGACAGGTCACCACACACATGAGGCTACAGGTCACCACACACATGAGGCTACAGGTCCACCACACACACGAGGCTACAGGTCCACCACACACACGAGGCTACAGGTCCACCACACACACGAGGCTACAGGTCCACCACACACACGA
>JAOXYF010000020.1:11524877-11547414 GCA_028565775.1 Sternarchorhynchus goeldii | reverse complement strand
GCTTAAGTGACATCCCATTCCTAATCGATAGGGTTCAATATGACGTTGGTCCACCCTTTGCAGCTAGAACAGCTTCAACTCTTCTAAGAAGGCTGTCCACAAGGTTTAGGAATGTGTTTATAGGGATTTTTGACCATTCTTCCAGAAGCACATGTGTGAGGTCACATACTGATGTTGAATGAGAAGGCCTGGCTCTCAGTCTCCGCTCTAATTCATCCCAAAAGTGTTCTATCCGGTTGAGGTCAGGACTGTGCAGGCCAGTCAAGTTCATCCACACCAGACTCTGCCATCCATGTCTTTATGGCATGGCCCTTGTCATTTGGATGGGTGAGCGAATACTTTTGGCAATATAGTGTAAACTGAAACTATTAAATAAGCAAGACATGGTGTGCTTTTCCAACACTACATTCAGCAGCTTTGAGTTCAAAGCAAATGACTACAACCTGCCTTAAAATGATGCCAGTGGTGTTTATCATGTCTTTAAAACACACACAAACACACACACACACAGACACAGATTTCATCTGGTCAGTGTGACCATGGTGCATACAAGTGAGACTCTCGCTTGCATGCACTCTTTCACTCTCACCTGACCTGCTATATAGGTACCGTATAACCTTAAACATGTCACAAAAGACGCCCAACTTAGACAGCAATCACTTGTTATTACAGTAACGTGACTTTCAATTTATTTCAACATAAGACACTTAAATGTATAATGCAAGCCAAGATAATGCAGAGCAAAGAGTGAATATAAATGAACTTTTACTTGTTTAGAAGTTCTTAAAACAACAAAACGGAAGCCAGGCGATCAGGCAGACATGCTAAACCAGCACGGCGCACTATGAGAAAGCTGAAGTCAGTTTAAATGTTTAACAAAAGTCACGGTTGAGATCAGAGACGGTACTCGAAACAGGTTTTTTCTTCCTTTGGTTTGCTGTGTGTCATTAATGTCATGGGAAAAGAATCTGATTTTGCACTTTGTTTATGTAAAGAAAGCAGTTGCCATAGCGACACACACAAATACTTTTCTGTCACCTTTAAATGAGCTTTAACGTTTGCTTTTCCTTCTACACCCTCGTGAAATGTGTGGATACTGGATTTCTTGTGCAGCTATCAGAAATCAGATCAAGTCAAATTATGAGCTTAAGGTTGAAAATATCCCTCACATCAAAACACACACTACAAGCACACTTAACGATGATGTGTGTGTGTGTGTGTGAACACGGTGTGGTGTTTGGTGACACGAGAGAGGCCACATGCACTTGAAAGCGTTTATTATGTGCTGGAAACCCGATGTGGTTACATGGAGCGCTTAACCACACGTTGTGGGAAATCATCTCATCAATCACCCCCCCCCCCCCACCTCTTCATTATGGAGCTCCACAGACTCATCCACACACTTTAACTGTCCTGTAAAAGTTCGATTTCTCACTGTGCAATGCTGCAACAGAAGTGCCTAACGGTGTAATTGGCTAAACGTAATAAAACAACATTACCTGCCCTTTCATGTATTACTGTAAGAGAAAGGAACTGGCAGGCAGTTAAGCCTCTTGCCGAGCTCTTTCCGCAGGGCGTGTGAAGGATTTGAGGGAAGACCTATCGGGATTAGAGGAGCCTTGTGCTCATTCAGTGCGAACAAAGGCTTCAAGCTCATAAATCGCTGGGAAACAGAACCCTGTTTGTTAATGCACCCGCAGTGCGGTCACACGTGTAGTGATCATCGCACGCCGCCGTGCGGTCACACGTGTGGTGATCATCGCACGCCGCCGTGCGGTCACACGTGTGGTGGGTTTCAGAACAAGTCATTTCAAGAGAACTGACTTTTTGCACAGATAAAAGTCTTCCTGGAAAGATAAGCCTGCATTTCTGTCAGTGTGACACATTTCTCCATTGAAAATTGTTTTAGTTAAGGTAGAGTAGACAGCCAGCCTTCCAAGTGTGTAGTGCAGGTCCACACTGGGGTGGTGGACAAATAAATTCACTTACTCAGAAGCACCCTGTGTATTCATGGTGGTCGGAACCTCCACCTCCTCCATCTCAGGGTTGGTGTAGCCCAGGGTGCCTGAGTGGCTCACATCCTGAAACAAAAAAACAAGAAGAAAAGTACTATTGTGTGTGTGTGTGTGTGAAGGAGACAAAGCATTAGATGAGCATTAGAAACATCAAGTATACTGTCACAACAGTCTGTACTGACATAACTGCTGCCTGTGCACACCAGGTGAGTTTGGCACAAAGATATAGTGTATGGCCAATTGGAGTCTTGAGTGTGCTCATCAGCCAATCAAATCCACCCTGTGCCAAACCCACCAAGCAGTGGGCCCAGAACCTACAATGCCGGCAAGGGTCTGAAGTCATTTCAAAATATGTTCCATTGGCAGTTTCTAACTACCTGTATTTACATGCGTCACTGCTCAGAATACATATACATGCACTTGTGATACTGCGTGTGCGCGCGCGCGTGTGTAGTGACACCACAGTAGAGAAGCACAGCGTAGCCCCACGCAACCATCTGCTCAATGCCCTTATGTAGTCGTGGAGAAGGATGAATTCATTACCACTCCCACACATGACTTCTCCTCCTGCTGATAGGTCCACCAGCGCATCTTACACAAACGCCTTTCTAAACACTTCCCAAAGGCCCAAACTGAAAATATAGTTGCAGTGTCATTAATTTCAGCATTTACAGGTACTTCCAAATAAAATTTATACTGAAAACACCAGTATTTTCTTCTGTATACTGGCCTGGGCTGTTGTTGTGTGTCCACACGTAGAGTTTCCAACCCATTGAAGCCAAATTAAAGTCTTCTCTGCAGTGGTTTCAGATTAATCTTGTTGCAGTGGGCAAACATGCCTCTCCTCTCACTGTGCTGTTTCCAAGAGTCACACCACTCTGACAACAGGTCGACTGTCCTTGAGCGGGCAGTCGTCCTCGAACAGGAAGTGACCTAATGCCGTGTGTACTCTTTCCGCACGGTTTACTGTGACATCACTGTGCCACCCATGTGAGATGTTCAGTGCCACTCAGCAACAAAACCTTTTTGGGAATGAACTGGCCTCTCATAACGATGAACCAAAACAGTCAGGTTGCCATGGGATAACTCCCAACCCCCCCACCCTAGGCAACAGTATCCATGGGCAACATAGAGAGATATAAATACATTTAGATATTTAAATGTAGCTTTAAAGGGAGAATTGTTTCACCAGAGTGCCATCATTTGCGTTAGTCTTTTTTGCATGCAAAAGCTTGAATAACTCCCTTGATGGACTGTAAAATAAATCAAAGTATCAAGATCAATGGCCCAGTTAAAGGTTAAGTGGTAAATAGTTCAGTGGTCTGATAAATTATTATAAATTGGTAAATTCAGTGAAGCCAGCCTGTAACAAAACCCTTGACAATAAGTAAACAGGTCTTGATTTTCAGAATACTAAGTTCCTCTCACTAAGAATGATAATTAAACTGGCCTTAAAAAAAAACAAAAAACCCACAAACAATAAACAAACAAAAGAAAAACAATAAACAAGAACAAACCTATGCTATTTAATATGGACTGCATGTAAACAATTGTCTAAATGCCACCATCCTTGGACCAGCCTGTGTGCACATTTTTTGTTCACTTTGTATTTATGTTTATTTACCTTGATAGGCTTCATCTCGGGAACTGCCGTGTCATTTCCTGTCCGGCCCTTATGAGTGTCCCTCACATCCTGCCGGTGTCTCTGACGAACTATATACTCATATGTGCTCAGTCTGTTCCACACTAAGAGAAGAAAGATTAAAAACATCAATATAGCACCTTTACTGACTTTAATCCTTTATATCTTTTTTTAGTAGGCTCTGATCTGAAAACAAAAGCTACCAGCGAGATGATGCTGAACTAAATCATCCTGAATATAGAAGAACCAAGACAAACTGCTCTTTCGCCCCCTAGTGGTAAACAAAGTTATTTATTTATTTAATATATGTAGCTCATTGGAATTGTTAGGCAAATACACTTGCCTTATATTAGTGGTACCTAATAATGCCTTCAAATGTCTAATAGCCACATAACACATCTGCCTAGATTAAGCTTCGTTTCAGAATGAATCCTGAAGCGCCTATAGATATGTGAACACTGTTATAATACATCTTAATACTGCTAAAATGTTTTTGGGTTTTTTTTGTTTGTTTGTTTTCTTGTCCCTCGATTTCAAGTCATAAACTATGGTCGGAAACCTGGCACGCCTAACCAGCGCTAAAAACCTGTCGGTAAAGGCTGTTTTTTCCCCTTATCCACAGGATAGCAGAAACTTCAGCCCCTCCATCATAACAAGATGCTGCAAGATCTGGACTTGCTACTTATCTCAGAGCAGTGCCTGAAAACAGATCCCTCTGAAGAGCCTCCGAAAACACAGCCGCTGACCTCAGATCAGCGCTTGTCCGAAACCGATCCCTCTGAAAACCCTCTTTTAGTGTTCACGCCCATACAAATCTACCTCGCCACGACGACGGCCTACACTAAGCCCTGTGGGGTTAGGCCAAAGTATGCGTCATCCACATATGGCCTCTAGCTGCATGCTGAAGAACACACTTCCATTAAAGAAGTTTGGGGCAGGACTCACTGAGGTACACATGGAAGCAGAGGAGATGTCCGAGGAGCAAGGCGGAGAGCAGCCCAACACCAACAGTCACACCTGCCAGGACAGGTATGGATGTACCAGAGGTGGAGACCGGAGCCACCGGCAGGAACACGAACCACACCACAGATTCATTTTTCACTGATATGAGAGAGAGAGAGAGAGAGAGAGAGAGAGAGAGAGCAGTCAGCCGTTAATCTTATTTAAAAAAATGTTAATGCTACTAGCTATCTGAACAAATCAAATCTTTACTGAACATCCTTCATGTAAATATAGTGAAGTACAATGCAATGCAATGCAATACACAGCATGCAGTGTAAGACCAGGCTCTTACCTTGCTGGAAGTGTTTGTCAGATCGAAGTTTTGATGGATCCAGAAAGAACTCGATAAAAATGTAGCTGGCAATGATCACAATTAAAACTACGCCCAGGAGAGCTGACACGACACTGTTCAGGAAGAGCCTGCAACAAAGACCGCACAAACACGTCAACAAGGAGAAACAGCACATGCTAACCATTTAACCGGGACCATCAGTAGCAAATAATGTAATTTAGACCATGACATAGGCCAGCATGACTTAGGACATGACTTAAGAGGATCAGTGTTCATCCTAGGCAGCATTGTGTTATTTTACTGCGATTAAACCTCAGAGCTGAACAATACATCATTCTCCAGGAATACCCACAATTCATCAGAATACTCTATATGGGTGGTCCTGGGGCTCATCAGAGCCCCCTTGAGTAAGTATAACCAATGAAGATGAACCCTATTAACAGGGTTTGTATGCATTATCCATTACATGATTTGATATGGTCTGCTTTCCACAGTCCCAACAGTAGTTGTAGAATGAAGAGCACAAAAATAAGAAAAAAGAAAAACGCATCACAGAACACGTGACAGTAGTTCTTACTAAAGATAGAGGCTTTAAATCTTCGTTGCAGGAATGGAGTGGCAACGTTCACAGAAAACTCAATTAAACTGTATTTTAACAAATTTGTATATAAATATATAAGAGTGCTGCCATTTGCTATGTTGTACTGTAAACAACATCTGAAGTCAACAGGACATGAGGGGACACTGTCCATCTGCCCTGACCTACATTAAAGAACATAGTGCATATTTATTATTCATAATGGACATTCAAAATAAGAGCCCTTAATGGGCACAAGGAGCCTCACCAGTAGTTTCTGCTACCCACACAGTTGTTCAGCCATCGACAGTGGTGATCGAAACTGGCCACGCATTTATTACAAGCACTGCAATGCTTGGATTTTGGCCCACTAAAAACAACAGAGAAACGGCTCCATTAACTGTTAATGGCAATGTCTAGGTGAGCTCTCAGCGGGGACAATTGTGGAAGCAATGTGATATGGCTACCGTCAACTTGCATTGGAGGGGTGGGGGGGGGAGAGAGAGAGAGGTACTACAACCATTATTAGTAGTATTCAGTTGCATAAACATAAGCTTAATGTAAGCTATCTATACCATGATTATTTGCTGAACTACAATCTCTCTAAGCTTTTTAAATATTTCTTGTAGGAATAGCGTGGACAAAAGGTAAGAAACAGTCAATTATGAAGTATGAGGCTTATTTTATGTAAATATAGGAGATAAATACCTTTTGATGATAAACACAAAAATGAAGTGGCATTAACCAAGTGGACAGGTACACAAAACACTTACACGTCGACCTCACAGAGGTAGCAGTGGCAGTTTTCAATGACATGTGCGTGTTTGGTGCGATCAAAAACAGGCAGAGGCCCCTTATAGCTCTTTGCTCTGACGTTGTAGTCTGCAGGGTCAATGGAGACCGCGGACACGTGCACAAAGAGGTGACAGACGAACGTCAGACCCGTACACTGAACACAGGGTTAAAGACGGACAACTTTATAACGCCACAGAGAGTTGGGACGGCCCGTCTCCACCTCCTTCACAAACACAGAGCACGGCCGACAAACTCACCCTCGCACTGACTGACATGCCAGCTTGGCCTTACGTAAAGAACTTACATTTACAAAAGCATCTTAAAACGTAGTCCAGGAGCAGATGCTGCATATGAACGCAGAACAAAGTTCTGGCGTTCACTGCAAAGGATACGATGTAGCCCGCTGGGATCCAATGAGACGGCAGCAGAGGCACGAGGACGCCGAAGCCCGCTACCGCGAAGTAGAGGTAAAGGAACCAAGCAAACAGCTGGAAGGGGTGAGGAGGCCAGCTCCACCCGTTTGTGCGGGAGCACAGTGGTAGGTCACCTCGCCGGGGCTGGCCATCATTCACCGGGGCGGTGCGGTTGGGGTTCTTGCTGCACACGTCCATGGGGGAGTGGAGCAGATCTCTTCAGCTGCCACTGAGAGAGTGCTACAAGACAGATCCCTGCTTCAAATACATGACTGCATCTGTACATTGTCTCACATATGCAAAAGTGCAAGGATATTCACGCCGGACACATCAGTACATTTTATTTTTGTACTTTATCTGCAGAACACACAAAAATATTTGAAAACTATATTTGAAAAAGCCATTTCCGTCTTGAAACAGTTAAATCACAAATAGTAAAACACCCAAAAATTCAACCACTCTAAATGGGACGTGTGAGGCTTTTGAAACGACTTCAAAATGATAAACAGTGATGTAACTACATGTAGGTTTTGAATAGTTAAAAACAGACATTTTTGAATTTGTGAAGAACATTAATAGCCTAAAGCCACTAAGCCTTTTTTTATATTTTTGTAGCTGATTATTTATAATTATCCACAACTTGTTACATACATATCTATCAATACGCACGACTTTCATTCTTTTTTTAATGATAACCCAATAGCAAGCTATAAAACTCACCTATTGGTTTATTGACTGCTGGCTGTACATTTAAACGACCTTAAGCTAGTACACGACATCACGGTTCATGGCATCTTCTAACGTGTCCATCAGGGATGTGCCAAACTACCATGTCAGTTTATTAATTAAAGCGTAAACCTGCCAACAGCGCAGTGGTTGAACTGGCATCCTCTGCATTTACCTCTCTCGTTGTATTTCTTCTTTCTGAAGTAACAAGCATCGGCGTACTGCTTTTCCATAATAAGGCGTTACTTATTCGTGTATTTACCACCGTACACACTTAACGGTGACCAGTTAAGCGGCGCTAAATCTGACATGACAACAGTTTGCTCGTAATTGCTAGCTACTTCGCTAGCTGGCTAAATAGCAAACCTTGAAATACTAGCTAGCAAGATGGTTAGACATCCCTCCAAATCATTTGGGAGCCGCTAATCCTGACATTGCTGGTTTAGCCTCGTTAAAAGTTGTCAAATGATTAAGTACAAAAGGGAACGAAAGATTTCCGATTTTCACAGAATCAATAACGATCTAACTAGCTAGCTAGCTACCAATTTAATAAATTCATAACATAACCAGTCTCACTGTTGGTTAGACAGATTAGAAATCAAATCCAGCTCGCCAGCAAACTAACGAAGTAGCTGACTGAGACATTACACTAAAGACATGCTGCAGTCTGTGCACTATCGTGAGTTTTGTAATAAGAAATTCGCATTTAAGTACGTGTAAATATTTATCGAGATTTGTTTTTGCTCATTAAATCCCTACGGCGCCTGGTCCACATGTAAACATAACTGAAAAGATATCCCCTGGAGTAACGTTACGATTTCAGACAGAGCGATGTATCCAACACATTAGCAGGATAGGGATAATTGGTATGATTTGACCAAGATACATCCGGGAAATTAATGACGGTATACCCATTTCAAAATAAAAGCATAATTTATTGACTAGTTGATGAAGCACTGATTCTTCATTTTGAAAAACAAAACATTTTCAAACATTTTGAAAAACAAAAATCCATGATTTCCAATTGTATCTACCACTATTTGTTGAGATGACTCAAAACTCAAAAGTAGCATATACCTTACAAATACCAGCAGGTATATAGAAAGCATTTAATACTATTATATTTCAAATATATATAATTAAATTATTCTGAGGTACAGTCAATTGTAAATATATATTTTAAATAAATCATACTACAATCTTAAAATGTAATCATAAATCATAAGATATTCTTAGTACACTGAAAATGATTTTGGTTTTGAAAATGTTTTGAAAAGCTGTCATGGTACCAGACTAGTAGTCTAAGTAGTAGTCTGACGGCAGGTAATATTTTATAGGTAATATTACTCCAAGTACCAGAATCGCATAGAGTTTCATAGTGAGTTTTTAGGTAAGGTTGCATTGTGTGGTTCAATCCAGAAGATGGCAGCAGAATAAAGTTCTGCAATATGAAAACAATAATCTTGGATTAGGCTGGATCGTTTGGAAAAATATACGAGACTTTTACTTTATGTTTTATGAAAGTTTTATTTTACGTTTACTTACCCTGTTAAAGATCCACGAGTCAAGATTGTTTGTGCTTGAATTTCAATAAAATTCAACTGAGAGTAACTGTCATCAGGATGAGGTAATAAAAAGGAAGGGAATATATTTAACTAGCTAGTTTGCTGCTAATACCTTGTGGCAGTTTCAGAGTCCTGGAAGTGTGTGTGTGTGTGTTCGCGTCTGCATGTGTGTTGGGGGTGGGGTGGGGTGTATGGATGGGGACAGGATTTTATAGGATTGTTATACAATTTTATACAACAGTAAAGGAAATACAGAAGTTTATATACTTCATAGAAAATTATCATACTTGTATGATTGGATTCATAGTTAGCATGCCAGGGATGCCCAGTATTAAAACTCATAGGCAGGGCTGGGTAGGTTTTCCATTACAGTTAGAGAAAAAGACACGTAACTAGTATGAAAAATGTAGTGATTACTTGCATGATTAAACTGCAAATTAACAACACTTCTTTTTTTTTTTTTAAATCTAAAAAATATTCCAATCTAACTATTTCATAAGGTCATTTACTGCAGTCCCATGCAATCTTTGGCAGGGAACACTTTCGTTTCTTTCATTAATGGACACGCTGTCGTGAAAGTGATAACAACTTTTTTATTATAAACACGGGATTTGATTCATGTAAACATTAGATGTGCTTTTGTGGGTGCGATATATTTGTTTCACATGACTTAATACATGTTACAAGTAAAAGGCATCTGATGAAAAGCTCCAGCGGTCGAGCACGTGGACTGTTGTTTACCTTTGTTATTATTACTTGTTTTGTTGCACACGCTTCCCTCAGGTGATGCGTTTACTATCAGTAGTTAGAGCTGAAAGCTATTATGTTTTTATGTTTTGCCTCATATAAGCGTTTTTCATCACCGTTGTTGGTCATTATGGTTACGTTTACTGCTTTTGTTGTAGTTAGTCTGCGTTTATGTTCAGTTTCATTGTTGTTGCTTTAGTTACAATATTTAGTTGTAGACCTACGCGTGCTTCCATTTGTTTGGTGCTTGTTTTCGCTTCTGCTTGCACGTTTATCGCTCGTGAAACATCTTGATCTTATGTCTTTATCTGAAGATAAAGATTTAGAACTAATCCCAAGGAACAGGAAGAAAACAGATTGTTACTTAGATATAGAAAACGTCGGCATTACCTTACGTGTACATTTTTTAAACACGCAAGTACTGTTGTGAACTGGAATACATTTTTCAAATAACTATCTCACTTCTGCCCATATCACAGTGATTAGTGCTGCTTCTACTCTAATGGCTACGGTTTGGAAATCATACACCACATGTAGTTCTGTGTATCATTTCCAATCATGAGTATTAATGTACAAGGACAGGACAATGAATTAAAATGATCAAAGATGTGTGTGTGTGTGGGGGGGGGGCATTGAGGTACTTCAGAATTCAACACAAAAGGATGAATTTCAGATCTGAATTTCAGGTGGGGGGGTGTTAAAAGTGTAAATGTTATGGTTGTTCACATGTACCACATCTCCTGCTGGTGCTTGATGTCAACCCTGAAATAGAACCAAAACATCTGTAGTCGCTTTATTATTGATTTATTCTACACGATAATTGATAATTGCTTTTGGATGTGTCATGTAAGGTACCTAGTGAACATTTTGTACAAATATCCACAGAATGGTTATTTGTTATCATCTTTGCCAGAGGCATTTAAGGCCTGAAGAAAAGAAAACAAATGTAATTCCTCAGGAATTATTTTTCCAGTGGTTTCAGACCACATAGTAGCATACAGGGGGACAGAGGTTTGAACAGGGGCATTTTATCCAGCATGGTTTTATATGGTGTTAGAGCCCAAATGATCTATTGCAACCCATAATTTATTACTGACTGGCTGTAGATTCATACACCCCCTGCTTCTCAACCCACTAGCACAGTCCCTGTCAATGACAATGGGCACAGAAGAGGAACAATGGGGACAGAGAGGGTGCAAAGAGCCAATCAGAGGGAGAGGGGATGGGAACAAGAGGGAATTGGAGAGTGTGTGCATGAGAGAGTGAAAGAGGTGAGGAATGTGACAGTGAACCCTGCCCAGGATGTCCATCTGTCCTGAGAGCAGGGAAAACATCTGGAGCATGCGGTAGTCCCAGTGCTCAGCATAACCTCTCCGTCATAGAATGCTTCACTTCCTTCATTTGGCTGAGGAATTTCAGACACAGTGGGCTTGCTGTTTTAATAGTAACACACCTGTTTGGATTATCACAGCCTACTGGGTCAAGCAAGTTTATGGGGATTGAGGGGATAATGGGGCTTTCTCAGAAGCACGTTTGCAGATGAAGTGTGAATGCTTTATGTAATATACACAAGTTCATTGCATGCATCGGAGTGATTTGGCCTCCTTGACGGAACCTGCTGATATCCGAAGGAGTCTCCTCTGAAACAATGAGCTATTTCCATCTCCATTCACTGAACAAAAGGAAGGGGACTTCACAGGGTTTATTTTATAGTGGTGGGCCAAAAGCAGACCTGGAATTGGGCCAAGATGGCCCAGCATGGTAAAGCATTTTCTAAGTTGCAAACTAGAAAAGAATGTTTGGAATCAAACCATATATTTGCCTGACAAAATGATGCCAGCTTTTATTGGCTTTAAGGTGGTGAGGTTTGTTACAAAGAAAGATGGGACTGACCTAATAAATACAGGATTCTGAAATTAAGAGCTAAAGTTATATGCATTATAGATGTAGAAAATATTTGGAACTTTATGAAAAGGTTACTTGGTCTTCTAAGTACAATTTGGCTGCACACAGATTTGAAAAAGGTATGTGAGCCAAAAGTTAAAACTGATGAGAACTGACTGGCCTATAGTCAGAGCTGTAGAATTGCTGTCCTTGACAGGCTCAGGTCAAGTGAGGATAGGGTGTGTGTGTGTGACCTATGAATTGGCAAATTCTAGAGAACCTGGATAGAGTAGACAGAACATGTTGATAAACTCACACAGACATGCAGAACGTTCACTTTTTGTCCATAGCTGTCCGGAAAATCTGCACTGAAGAAGCAGAGAATACCGAAGCACTCTGCATGAGCAACTAATGCTTTTACCAGCAGCTATATCTGGCACAAGAATCTCAGTTTATATTTTCGCAGAAGAAAAGAGTGGTGGCAAGCCCTCAGCTGCAGATAGCCTGTAAGGGTACACCATGTTTATTTACAAAGTTCACAGATTGGCCTGGAGAGCATCTCATCGTCTCGTTCGGTGGTTAGTCTATTTAGCTGTTCAATAACACCTAGGCTAGGCCTCTTGCCACGCTTGTGAAATGGTCACAGTATTCAAGAGTTCTTGCATTACGTCATACACAGGACAGCAATACTATTCAGTGTTGTGCAGTTTCTGAGAGGGGGGGGCTTAATGAAAGGAAAAGGGCCTTGAAAATACACCGTGAGGTATCTGACCAATACTGGTCCAGAATGCGATTCATCAAAATAAGACTATGGCTGACTGCTCGTTTGGCCATTAGTGGTGTTGATAGACATGATTGTCTTCAAGCTTATATGACGGTAACATTTCAATAACAGTCAAATGGCTTCATAAACAGTCACACCTGTCTGTCAAGTACTGTAGCATTGTTACATAAAGCATTTCACCTTTCATTGCATTCCAGGTGAACAGCATGTTCCATGCAACATACGTGTTATGAGAGAGGTTATACTGTGTTGAGTTCCTGGGTGGTGGGGATTGGGCTGTTGGTTCTTGGAGCACTAAAGGAATTTTTCTAGTCACTGTGTTTGCCACATAGTTCAATCTCTTTCAAGCTGACAGAAACGTTTCTTTAAGCAATATACAGGGAATAAGTGACTTTTAGCTGAAACGGTGAGCTGTCTGGTATTCTGGTATTCTTCTCCTTCCTTGCAGGCCTGGGATGATGGCAGCTCCTTTCTCCAGGGAACTTCCCTGTTTCTTTCCATGTTTCTTCAGGTGGGCCCTCGGAACAGTAGCAGTTACCGTTAATGCAGGAGGAAGGAAGAGGAAAAGTGAGAGGGAGGGACATTGAGGGGCTTTTTTTATGAAACAATGTCTGGATCCCTCCTGAGATTGTTTGTGTTTAGGAAGCTCTCCAAGAAAAACCCTTTCTTGATGATAAGGCTGGTCAGATATACTCTCATGAGTATGTTGCTGTTGGAGTAGAAGAGTGAGGAGATGGTGGAGATATACAGTTTCGACCAAATGTTTGTAAACACTTTACTTACTCTAGATTTATAACTGAATGGGTATTAAAAGAAGATCTCATTTTCACTTAGGTCATAATAATAAACAGAGTATGTGTTTTTAACAAACAACACACACTACAGGGGTTGGACAATGAAACTGAAACACCTGTCATTTTAGTGTGGGAGGTTTCATGGATAAATTGGACCAGCCTGGTGGCCAATCTTCATTAATTGCACATTGCACCAGTAAGAGCAGAGTGTGAAGGTTCAATTAGCAGGGTAAGAGCACAGTTTTGCTCAAAATATTGCAATGCACGCAACATTATGGGTGACATACCAAAGTTCAAAAGAGGACAAATTGTTGGTGCACGTCTTGCTGGCGCATCTGTGACCAAGACCGCAAGTCTTTGTGATGTATCAAGAGCCACGGTATCCAGGGTAATGTCAGCATACCACCAAGAAGGACGAACCTCATCCAACAGGATTAACTGTGGACGCAAGAGGAAGCTGTCTGAAAGGGATGTTCAGGTGCTAACCTGGATTGCCAGTGCCAAACGTCGGTTTCAGTGGTGCAAGGAGCGCAAATCTTGGGCTGTGGACAGTGTGAAACATGTATTGTTCTCTGGTTCAAATATTGTATCCTGAAGGCGGTGCCGTGTATCAGGATGACAATGCACCAATTCACACAGCAAGACTGGTGAAAGATTGGTTTGTGAACATGAAAGTGAAGTCAAACATCTCCCATGGCCTGCACAATCACCAGATCTAAATATTATTGAACCAGATTGGGGTGTTTTGGAGGAGCGAGTCAGGAAATGTTTTCCTCCACCAGCATCACGTAGTGACCTAGCCAATATCCTGCAAGAAGAATGGCTTAAAATCCCTCCGACCACTGTGCAGGACTTGTATATGTCATTCCCAAGACGAATTGATGCTGTATTGGCCGAAAAAGGAGGCCCTACACCATACTAATAAATTATTGTAGTCTAAAACCAGGTGTTTCAGTTTCATTGTCCAACCCCTGTATTTTCCAATGCCAAGTATTTATTGAATAAATGGTTTGAACGATAACTGTAATTGATAGAATCATTATGTGGACCTCTGGGTAACGTCTTAGTAAATAGAATAATTGGAATCAGGTGTGGTTTTGACTTACAACCCCCCACACACAAAAACAGTTTTGACAATATAATTCTGTTGCAATATATGTCATATGCCCTGATATGGGCAACATGGTCTGGATGAAGAGACTTCAGGCAACATAAAAAACCCAAACAAAAAAATTAAAAGATCATTAAAACTGAAAAACACATCAAAGGGGTTTCTGAAGACATGAATACACAGTCATGTTGATAAATTACAACTCCACATAAGAGTCTTATGAAGTGTACTGTGAAGTATTCTTCCTTTACAAAGTTCTACAAAGTGTTCTGAGAAGTATTCTTCTTCTGCAAAGTTCTAGAGTGTTTTGAGAAGTATTTTTCCTCTGCAAATTTCTAGAAAGTGTTCTGAGAAGTATTTTTCCTCTGCAAAGTTCTACAGTGTTTTGAGAAGTATTCTTCCTCTGCAATATTCTACAAAATGTTCTTTGAAGTTCTATGAGGTGTTTTACGAAAATCAGTTTAAGACGATGCCAGAAGTACCTTAAAATGAGTGACAGTGCTACTACTTCTACTACTATTAATAGTACCTTTAGTTTTTATAGTACCTTATACTCAAGGTCACTTTACAATGAACAAGGACGACAAGGATCTAAAAGGCGACAAGGATCTAAAAGCACAAGAAAGATGTTGAATACGAATGGTGTTTCTGAGAGGTTACTACAATAGAAACCACCCCTACTCCCACCCTCTACTCCTCAAAAAACATCACTTCCCCTATCATGTTTACTAAAGACCATCACAATGTTCAACACCACTGGAACAATATTTTGTAACAGATGAGGTAACACTCGTAATTTCTGTAATTGACAGATAAAACAAACAGTGAACCCTTTGGGATGACCCAGATTTCGGAATAAGTGGCTCCCAATTTGCGTTCCAACATGATAATAATAAAACAGTCTTGTTAAATATTGTTTAACAAACAATACATCCACGTTTCCTTCTCATATCTTTACCAAATATACAGCGTAAACAGTCATGGTTACTGATGAAAAACATACATAAACTTCAAGAAGCTTGACTTCTTTAAAAGAGAGAAAAAAAGGGAGTTACTGAAGTTAAGACAACAATGACAAATTACGAACACAAAAAAACTTTGCTGCCTGTCTTAAGTTTGGCGAAGACTGCATAGTACGTTCTCCTTATAGACGAGACAAAAATTAAACTTTTTAGTGAACATAATAAAACACTGCATAGCTTAGCAGCCAACCATCAAAACCTCATCACAGATATGAAACATGATGGTGGCAGTAAAGGTGGAGGGATGCCTTGCTGGACTCCAGTGGATTCTTCGAGGCATGTTGCTCTCGAGGCATCAGTCTGTCTAAAACACAAACAAGGGTTTAGCCAGACAGCACGATCCTGATCCAAAAACACGTGAGCTCATCAGCAAGAGACTAACTCAAAGTGAAGTAATTCTGTACTGTAGAGGAAAAAGAAGAAATAGATCTCCATCCTGATTTCAGTCCCATTCAAGCACTGTGCTGCGAATCTGCTGCTATTTGGATATTTCAAAATGAACCTGAAATACTTCATGGAAAACATATACATTAAAACATGTAGCTATGCAGGGCTTGTTAGCACTGAAAGGGTTTGATTGAATTTACTTCCCAAGCCGGAGATAATACTGGTTACTAAACATAAACAAAATGTAAATATATAGCAAGGCTCACATGCTTTTTCTATACATGACCTTGGCTGTTTATAACATTTGTTCAGTAAAGGCATGTTTTTATTGATTAGAAATAACCTACATGACAACAGGATCTTATTTAAGTTCAAACAATTCTCACAAACCTTTTCTTTTGTATGTATGTCAAAAATATGCTTGAACTGGAACATCTTTGTATAGAAGAATCAGTTCCAAAGCATTCAAACTTAATTCTCACAACTCAAATAATGGCTCCGATATAATTTATTTAGTGTCATGCCCAAGCTGGTGCACAGCCAGGAGAACACTCCTGCTCCTCAAACACACATCAGTCACACCCACAACCCCTCCTTTGCTCTCATTCACCTTGTTTCTTTACCGAACTATGCACACCTGTCCCTTGTTAATTACCTCATTATTTAAACCCACAGGAAGGAACCTTTACTGCTGTGGTTTCTGAAACGGAGATGCAAGTCTCTGCTGAAAGGTTTCGCTACGCTACGTTACGCTTCGCTTCGTTTTGTTTTGGGGTTTTTTTGTTTTGTTTTGTTTGAGTTACTAAATACCACTTCTGCTACACTGTGTTCACACACCACTCTCTCTCTGTGAGATGTTATGTTTAGTACATATGGCTGTACAAAGAAGGCTCAATGATTAGATTCACTGATGTCTGCACAGAGCAATTTATCTAAGATCTCACAAACAGTGCTTTTAAACAGTTGAGGTTTTAACTGGTATCTTCACTCTGATCTGACCTATGGTTTTGTTCCTGTAATTTTAACTGGTATGGCTGGAATTTGGGTAGAACAATCTGTTTTAAGATCAGGATAGAAGGGTTGGTATTATCTGCTGGATCAAATGTTCTATGTCTTCTTAAATGAAAAGTACATGGTGACCTGGAACAGGGTATGAAGAATTGAGGTTGTTTGTGATAAAGCCAGTACAACAATGTTAAAGGCAGTGTCATTGTTTGACATCCTGTGGGATATTTTAAAAAATCTGGCAATGTGGCCTTTTGATCAAATTGCAGGTGGCATGAACCAGTCTACACAAACAACCTTTTCAGCTAAATGTCTTTTTGAAAAAAAAGTAAACTCAAATGTTTGCACTGCTGTGTTTTCAGTAACACTTACAATGGCAAATCATCGTAATCCACCTGCATCTGTCTTTTCGTATTTTATTTAATAATCTACACTTCTAACCATACAGTCCCTCTGCCAATCATCATTTATCTATTTATTTAAAACTCTTTTGTTTGAAAATTTGCTTTAAAGGTGTTTCAGTCACAGACAAATTGTTCTTGGCATCTTCTCATATTCAGCACATGGATGAATTTTTTAATTTTTTAACAAACAAAAAAGACCAAGGTTGTTTGTTCTGAAATGTACATCGTAGATTTTGCTCTCCGTTTATAATGTGATTGATCTCATCATTTTCACGGGGCAATAAATAAATGTGGAACATTTCCTCTATTCCATTTCATTTCAGTCATGCTGTAACTAATCTAACCCGACAGTGACTGAGTCCAGATCTCCTCGTATCCACCCACCTCTTCCTTAACCCACGCTCTGGGCACAATTATGGAAACAATGCTATATTTGTCGGATAATGCTTTTTTTTTTAGTTTTGATTTTGATTTTTGTTCCTGGTTTTGTATTTCGTTTTTCATTGGGGATTCTGATAATGAATCAATTCCCCAAAAAGCTCACCCCACCCCACTCCAGGTCTGCAAGAAAAATTCTTCAATACTGTTGCCAGCTCTCAGAATAGGAACTGTAGTAAATGCTGGTAATTTATCCCTGTTCTGTGCTCCACCACAAAAGATTGATTTGCTTCCCATGAGGCTTAGGAAAATAACCTCAGGTGGAGATGTCATACCAACTAATGAATCAAGAGCAGAACTTCTTTGGTGTTTAATGTGCAAGTTTATAAGCAGTCATTCTATAAGGATTTGATGCTTCACTTTTCCAAACACTTGCTGTATGTACACACACAGTGCCCATATTCAGTACACCCTTCAGAACAGTATGTCCTACTGGGTATTTTGGAGGCACTTTGATGTATTGTAGTGCAAGGAATACACATTAACTCCTTGTTTGTCTGCAGAATGCATAGCACAATCTAATAGCCACAGCAAGGGTAGCCTCACCAAGCTAACATTGCTTTTGTGTTTGTGGGTCAGACTTTGTTTAATAACTTTTGGTTATGAAATTTTTTCAAGCTGATTTTCATACATTTTTAAACCTGTGTGTTCATACATGTATGAACTGTCTTCAAGAACGAAAAAAAAAAAACTTTAAGGACACCAAGTTCTTTTGCCTCCATTGTTTAACTACAACATCCTGTTCAGGATTCAAGAGAGTATTATGACATTTTGTTTCATAGAAGCAACTGTTAGCCAAAGCTGGCTTTTCAAAAGGAAAATTTTAACCAGTTACTCTTGAAGAAGATAATAGAACTATAACAAAAATGTAAAGATTTAAAAAAAAAAGTTTAGATATGTTTGCTTTGTCATATGAGCTGTCAGTAAAATGAATAGTGCAACAGGAGCAAGGAGTCGCTATGACTGATGGCGACAGTGTAGCGGCTCAAAACCAGAGTCCTCTGGTTGCTATGGTTTCTAGTGCTCCCTCCTTGCGCACTCCTCTTATCTTTTGCTGACTGGGTTTTTTAAAGCGATTTTTTTTATTTTTATTTTTTTATTTTTTTTTTTTTGCATTTTTCTATTTTACTGTGTTAATAACAGATTGACTTTTTAAGTCTTTACATTGCTACTTTTAAGTCTTGATTGACACAAAAAGCATTGAATTAATGCAGTTGATTTTTAAACCCAGCCACCTGGGCCTTTTGTTTTTTAATCATACATTTTAAATCAGTGTGTTCTTCTGCACCGTCCCATACCCTCTTCTGATAATTCATAATCTTCTGTTTATACTGATGTCATGACAACAGTAATGTCAAGAGTCTAATGTCATGATCAAGTGCTTTGTCATGCAAAGAAAGATTGATAACATTTGAGAGCACATAAAATGAGAAACCAGTCAGTGTGTAAAAGAGACAGCTAATCAGAGTTTTGATCAGAAATGTTGGCCATGGCAAAGAATTCTTTAGTTTCATACGAACAAGTTCTTGCATGAAACCTATGCATGAAGCAGGTTATCCAAAGTCAGCAAACACTCACTGTGAGAAGCCAGTAATGTGCAGGGGGTCTAAGACTTACACCTCCGTCAGAAGCCTAGAGTGTAAGGTTAAGTAAAAGTGATTTTAGGTGTTATGTGCCATGATATAAAGGTTTGAAAATACAGTGGCAATTTCTTTTGATTAAATAAACACTCAACAGACTCTCCGCAATATAAATAATTTAGCAGTAGTTAAGAACGTGAATATGTTTACTCGAGATTAATCAAGAGGTTTTTAACGAACTGTTTAAATAAGCTTTGTTTATATTTTAATAAATTCAGACGTTTTTCGCTTTAATTGGAATGTTCAAGTTCATCCCTGTAGATGTTAACTAGAGAAGCCATGCACCAGGTATAATACATATCATCTTAGTAAGAGCTAGGTTTTGGGATGAGCATGGTATTAACACTGGTTTGAGATTAAGGTTGGGGTTAGGGTTAGGGTTAGGATTAGGTTTTGGGGTGAGTTAAGATTAGTTAAACTGGTTTGAAGTCTAATCACTGGAGTCTGACCCTTGAACTGTTCAACTTGTGAGTAAAGTCGACCACAATTATATCCAAACTTTCGTCTGAATCAATAAACACTGTTGGAAGTTTATTAGTCATCTATAAATGATCTCTATTTAAAGTGTTGCTGAAAATGTTTCAGATGGAATCAGCTCATTGGAATCATAAAAACGGCAAATCCAGTGTTTTCCTGGAATTGTTATATCTCCTGATGATACTTTGGCTGTAAAAGAGACACAGAACCTATGGTACTCTCCCTGATCTTAAATGCCCTTTTTGTAGCTAGCTAAACAACCTGAAACTGAATCAGTATATATGATGAGGTGAACCAGATTGTGGATGAAATGCCCCATTAAAGACCTTCCTGTAGTCTTTAATAGTAATGGAGCATTGGCACTTTCACTGCATGAGTAAGTTGTAAGTACCTGAGCGTCTCCTCCTGCAGGTTAGCACTGTGAAGGTCTCCCAGGGAAATGAACTTTTAGCATTTGGTCTGTGAACCGTAAACTGGGAAAGTATAAGTAATGAAAAGTGCTTCTAGGTAAGAGGAACCACCATTTGAACACAACCATGATATCTTGATATCAACAGTGTTGTACAGTAAAACAGATTTCTCCTCCTTTAATGTTGCCTGTTTGATGAGCTAGACTAATATACTAATACTGTGAAGCTTACATCAGTTTCTGCGAAAAAAGCACTCAGTATTCCAACTATAACATGGGTGAGGCACACCTGTCTTTATCTCTCTCTCTCTCTCTCTCTCTCTCTCTCTCTCTCTCTCTCACTAAAAAGTGAAGAAAACTTCCTGTCCCCTCAAGGACCTTAAGCTCACCTACAACCTGAATATGTTCTACTGCAGATATCAAAAAGAGCAAAGGACATTACCCAGCCCCCCTCTTTACAGGCAGGAATGAGGCGGCAGGCTCTTCAGAAGCGAGCAGATGAGAAGAGCTCCAGGGCCTGGACTAGTATCACCCTTCACCCTAAAACACTGCTGTTATCGCTGGCAATAGTCTTTACAGACATTTTCAACAGATCTTTGGACCATGGGGTGAAAAACCTCGATTGAGAAATCCCCTTGAAATCTTCCATTATCATCCGACTCCCTAGAAATAAGGGGACTCCAGGCCAAAACAACGGGCCAACAGGCCAGTCCCCCAGACAAGTATATTCATGAAGGCCTTTGAAGCTTTTCATCCTTGTTTAGCTGAAAGCTAAAGCTATCACATATCCTTTAACGAACCTCCTGCAGCACAGAGTCAACAGATTTGCTGATGACACCAGTAAACCCAGCCCTGCATTTCATGCTAAAGCATCTCAATCATCTAGACACCTATGCAGTCACCCAACTATCTGTGCCATATTTCATCTGACAGTGGATCACAGATTTCCTGACAGACACGGGAGAGCAGGTGCAGCTTGTATAAAACACGTATCAGACCCCATGATCATCTCTACTAGTGCAACATTTTCTGTTTTTGCTCTTCTCTTTAGTCTTTAAATCAAATGACTTCACCTCCAAAAAAATCTTCTGTGTAGATTGCAAAGTTTGACAGATTAACACAAAAGTGCTCAGGAACTGCGACGAGTCTGTGTACAGACTGGAAGTAAAGCCAGTGCACTCTAAAGACTGTCAAGATGTTTGAGGTCAAGCTATCCTCACCTTCCCCATAACCAATAGGCTTGCCTGTTTCACCTTAGAGAATGGTGCCATTGAATAATCAGGACTGCAGATATAACTGCCTGATGATTTGCCAACACTTTAGGATAAATATAACAGCAAGGTCACGAACTGTACAGGCAAAATAATAGCCACGTAACCACACAACCTCTCACCCTGAGCCAACTCTTTCAGCACGTCCTCTGTAGCTGAACACTTATGGCCATCAAAAGAAGCACAACCACACCTAGGGCAGCTTTTTTCCTCTGGGTTGTGGCTGTCATTATCCACAGTGAACACCTTGCATTTCAGCCTATAACCCACCACCCAGCTTAACTGTAGTACAAAACTCTTTGCTTTGCATCACTGGATGCATATCAGATATAGCACTGCATCACATGTCTCTCCAGACCTTGCAAATTTGTACATACTGCATGTTTATTTATATAACACCATATATATTGAATATACATCTACTCTTTAAATGTAATCTTAATATAGACATATCTTGTTTTTATTAAGTCTAGTTAGTTCTGTATTCTGTTTACTCTGTATATCTGCAAGTAGTCCAAGTATGTTGGTATATTACATGCACACTCATCAAAGCCAATTCCTCATTTTGATTGTATATTAAACTACCTTTTGTTCAAAAATGCAGCTTATGCCATTTGTAAGATACCTCACCTCAAAATAGATTTAATTTCATTTAATTTATTTGTTGCATATTTTAGTCAGACCTGATTTATCAAACACTTGTGTGCTTGCATCTATGCCAGATAAAACCACAGCAGAATTGCCCCAAAACTGCTGTACAGTAACACTGGTTAACAGTGCAGCTGGCCTCTGCTCTTTCCAAGAAGCAGATGTAAAATGTACTGGAGAGACTTCCAAGAAGAGACAAACTGAAGTCAAGCGTGCCGTGGAATGAATCTGCTCTCACTAAACTGTTGCCTTGTACTGTATTTTAGAAAATCAGACTGTTCCCCAAAACAGCTTTTCTAAAAGGTTAGGAAAAAGGAACTGGCACCCAAACCTACCCAGCAAACACCGTGAAAGAGAATCTTTATACAAATAAATGAGTTGTATAATTATAACCTTCCTTCAAGAACGAAAAAAAAAAAAAAAACTTTAAGGACACCAAGTTCTTTTGCCTCCATTGTTTAACTACAACATCCTGTTCAGGATTCAAGA
>JAOXYF010000020.1:11484576-11524777 GCA_028565775.1 Sternarchorhynchus goeldii | reverse complement strand
TCTTGATTGACACAAAAAGCATTGAATTAATGCAGTTGATTTTTAAACCCAGCCACCTGGGCCTTTTGTTTTTTAATTATGTTCAGTATTTTAGTATTTAGTATTTGTTTCAAGTATTTGTGTGTTTTTCACCACAGGTAGAGTCACAAAATGAGGAAATAACTGTGGGTTTAACATTTCATCAGTAATATGGTAATCTGGAATTGTTGATTCAGTGTAGGTTACTGATTCAGCAGTATTGCTGATTCATTAGCATTGCTCATGCATAATTGCTCATGTACAATACACCCTAATATCATCATCTTTGGGGCACCTTTTCTTCTTCCAAAGACTGTCACTACATATTAAGAATCATTTACATCAGTTAGTAATAGCAAACAGCTGTTTGGGTTACAGCAAACACCCTAACCCTAACCCTAACCCTAACCCTAGCCACAACGGAAGATATAGTTTCATGCTATAAAAAATAAAATTTTTGCATTTGCAGTGTAGCAAATATAAGCATTCCAAGAGCACGTTTTGGATGTACTGTACAGACCTCCTGCGTGAAAATAAATGCCCCACCACCAGGCCCCAGAGACTCTAACTTTAGAACATTCTTCTCTCCCCAGAATACACATGATAGTGGAAAGCTTTCCAGGATACCAGACTCCAAGCCAAAGAGTGAACTTCATAAATCCAACATATCTGTGTTTAGGATGCATCAGCAAGTGTGGCTCAAACAGACACATACATTTTGTTATTTTACTCTTTCAAACTCTTTCTCTGTCATTCTTCTCTCTCTATTTCTCTCTCTTTCTCTTCCCTCTCTTCCTCTCTGTCTTTCTATGCCCGTCTTTCTGCTTCCCGCGGACGCGAAGGGGTGGTGGATGAGGTCAGACAGTTTGAACAGACGTGGGAACAGTGGTGATTTTGTGCGTGGTATCTGTGCAAGACCCTCTCCATGCCCCGTTAGGCACGTTCTGTACACACTGTCACAGCTTCCAGGGTTTAAAGATGGCCATCAGCCTCGGTTATTGTGCTGGTTGCCTTTCTCTCTTGCTTCTCTTTTCTCTACTTCGGTTAGACGCTACTGCTGCACGACCCTCACGCTGAGTGGAAGCAGTACATTTTGTACTGTGCTCTGATTTGAACTGAATGGTGGGGTTTGAAACGAGAGTATTCAACAGCAAGGGGGCACACAGCACGTGCATGTGAGCTTGCAAAATAGCCCATAATAGGTCTTTTCTGTTGACCAGCAATAAAATGGAGTACATGCCAAAGACCTACACACATATATACATTTATATATATATACATACATTCACTGGCAGGGATCCAAGTTTATGAAAAACTGCTGTTGTGTTAGAAATATATGATGTAGGTAAAAAAAGGATCTTTTTTTTGCTAGTACAATCCTCCCAGACATGTAATAAATGGAATCATTCATTTGGTATCGCAGTGCTGAACTGCTTCCTTCATGAAGACATTGTAGTTACTATATTCACTTACTTTGTGTTGCTTTATACTTTCAAAGCTCAAGCTTTATGTAAACTGATATGTATGATGTTTACTATGTTTAACAAAGTGCACTCAATATGCACCTGTTAAGCACTGACTGAACATGGTCCTAAACTAAAACACTATTAAACCACTCTGATGATTTGGATTTAATCTAAAACCAAAGTTAGGAGTTTATTGTTGGAGTCAGATCTTCAGTCTTTGCTCAATGGCTGCTGAGAGCTGCTGTTTCATCTTTGGACGATCTTTTCTATTTGTTGTCACGTTTTTAGGGTGGAGGAGATTGGCCTCTATCTCTTTGACATTCTTCTCAGTCTTCCTCAGAATTCTCCACTGCAGCTGAGGGCTGTTTACCTAGCTGGAGGACATGCAGGGACACTGTTGGTCCATTACATCATTGATGGGCCTGACTTTCTACTTGGTTAAGAAATTTGCTTCTAGTTCCAGCCATGTGATTTTTAATAGGGTGGAGGGAAGGCAAACCTGCAACGGATTCAAAGGTCGGAGGGGATGTCAATACGCTTCTTTGCTCTACATGAAAAGTGGGGTAGACCAAAAGCCAAAAGCTCCACATAACAGCCTGCCCAGCAGCATTCAGTGTCCTACATCCAGAGAAAATCCAGTGATGTTATTCCTTTGCTGTGGTTAAATATATGTTTTTATGTCTTCAGGGCTGTTAACCAATGCTCTTCTTCTACACTGCATTTGTATTTTCAATCCCATTACTAACATACCCAATGACACAAAATTATTAAACCTCAAAGATTTTACCTGGACTAGCTAATCTTATTAGTCAATATATGAACCCTATAAACTCTATGCATTATCAATGTAAACATGGAAAGAGGTTTATTGCCCTGATTAGAAGGTGCTGCCTTTAAAAAGAAGGTGAATTTTCTCACACATTTAGAAATGTGTGAGAAAACACACATTTTTAGTATGTGTGTTTTCTCATAGCAAAGGGTCTGTATGAAACACACCACTGGTCATGATTTTTGACTTCAGATGGAGAGGAGTCTTGGTGAACATCTCTGAGGCATCCCAATAATAAGCAAAAAAAAAAGAATCAGTAGAAAGAATAAACAACCTAATTTGTATTACACAACCATTACACAAACTACTGCTGTGTTGTGTTTCTGTGTCAGACTGACCCAGTCAGTACAACTAGGATAGCTTTTGTGCTTTTCTTTTGTGCGTACACACACACACACACACACACACACACACACACACACACAGAAAAAATCAAAGTCATTCCTCTGCCATCAACATTGTCCTATTCAGTGTCTGACACAAAGCAGAGACGTTATTTCCCAGAGGCGTGTACGTTCATCTGAATTCATGACATGAGCACAAAATGGGTATGAAAAGAACATGAAAACAACATTACGAACAAGAAAAAGGAACCAACATTGCAGTGCTGTAAAGCCATAAAGAAAGGTTTAATCAAAATAATGAAGGGGGGAAAAAAGGGAGGTGACCCATTTTCAAATGTTGCCAGAGGTGTAAACAACACAAAATGTTCTGGCAGAATCTGTTCAAACTTCACCAATTCAGGTTACCTGGTCTCATGAGCTGTTTAGCAAAGCCAGGTGTTGAAAACAAATTCATTTTTTACTTCCTGAATTGGAACCATCCTGTGCTATTCTCAGTTCTATATTACACCATGTTTGAAGTTACAGCTGGAAACATGAAACATGCTTTTAATATGCAAGACAAGTTTTAGTTTTAGTCTTCCATTAAAAGCCTCACTTGTTTTAAATGTCATCACTTGTTTTAAATGTCCCCTGGAAAAGGGGAGATGAGCCACGTACCGTGGCCTCTGGAGATGGCATTCTCTGTGGACTTTGCACCCTATATACCCCTTGCAATGGATCCACGAGAGGCTTGTAGAAATCATGGACAGGAGAAAGGCAGGGTGTAAAAATGGATCCCAGAAAACAGAGTGGGAATGTAATCCATTGTCAGGTGTGACCTTTGTTTTGATATTCATGTGTTTTGTGGTTAACCTCTGAACTGGGATGCGTTCAAATGGACAGTAAATACTTCTAAAAGATTAATTAATCCCCACTTCTCTTTTAAATGACAAGGATGAGATTACACATTCTGTCTGCTTTAATTGCCCTCACAAGGGCAATTTTGTGAGCTGATCTGCAGACACAAAGGCCAGCTAGCAGTTAGCTGATGAACTAACTAGCCTAACGATGACAGATCTTCAGGCTCTAAGAACCGACACTACTTTAAAGCCCTGAGCACGACCCAGGGGCCACAGGCCAGCCTGACGCTCTGCTGAGTTTATAGTGCAATAGGGTCACATTCAAAAGAAACTCCACAAACTTTAATCCCAAAAAGCTAATATATACAATTTAATGACCTTTTTATTTCTTATGAATACTGGAGTTCTTGTTTTCAATAAGCTGTTCTATAACTGGACTGTTACTTGTTTGTTATTCGTCTAACACGTGCTTTTAACAAGCCATTTAGCTACATCTTATTTTAATTACTGCCATAAATGTACATACATGTACCATGTATAAATACACGCAACATATAATCTATATAGTGAAACATTCTATTATTCACTTCAGGTCTCTGGTTTCTTAGTGGCATGAGCAGAGTTCAATGTCTTGTGCAATTAACGGGGCACCGTTTAGATCACAAGCTTGAGCCGGTATAATCAAATAATGGTTGTATTGATATTCCAGGTAAAACTAAACTCACTTTTTTATTGCTGGTCTTTTCAGACAATAACTGTTTACATATCTGGAAAAAGCCCAATTACAAACCTCCACAAGTAGCCATGCATGCATGTTAAAAGCCAAAGGACTAGATAGATGTGTATATTTCCTTAGACTCAAATCATCCATCTGTGTTTGATCAGAGAACGTAATGGCTTTTCACTTTCCATAAAGATTCTACAGAACATTGCAAATCTGTGGAAACGTTTTGGTTTTTTCTTGATTGCTTTTACTCTACTGTACATATTAAACAGTAAAACCCAAGTAAGTTCAAGACAAATTCTGTAATCTTACATGCATATTTTTTCTTTATTTAAATGTAGTTACTACACATACAGTTAACAACAACAATGAATAAAATTTATAAATCTCTTTTCATATATCCAAAATCACTTCACAAGGCAAAATGCTCTAAAAAAGAAAAAAAAAAAGCTGTATTAAGCAGAAGAGCTGAGATGTTGAGAAAAGAAAACCATTTTAAGATGGGCTCAGGGAGGAAGTGGGAGAAGCGAGGAGTTCGACAGATTCTGAATGCTGGTATAGCTAATCATCTTTACAGTTGATTCCTTTGACTGCAGTGATCATAGCACTGTATCACTCTTTAAAGAGAAAACATTTAGAGACAGAAATATTGAGTTGTTATGCCTGATATAAATTCTGCTCTGCTTTGTATGTTTCTGCTATTCCGGAAAACATAGTTACTGTAACATCTGGGACTGCCGCTCCCTTGTGATATGAATGGGACTGGCAGTGTAGTAAACTTGTACTGTTAAACATTTATTATAGATGGGTGCATGAAAAAAATACTACCTAATACTTGGGGTAAATTGAGGGCTTAGGTCACTGACTACTAGATTTATTACTCAGGTTTATTCTTTTCATGAGGAAACAGGAGATTTTGTAATATACACTGTGGAGTGCTGTACACAGCATGATGCAAACGGGATTTTGGAAATGCTCAGGGAATAAGAGTCAAAAGTAGCAAATGTGCAGAGAGGATTACACAAGTGGCAAGAAAGATGACCTTTCAGCTTCAACATCTGAGAACCATGTGAAGATATTTGGTAACAATGTGCAGTTAAGAAGTGTATTGTAATTAGTGTAAGAGCCCTACTGGTCCAAGTTTTGATTCTCAACAGATTTATGACTTTAGTGTTCCCCAGTGCAATTAAATTCCTAATGGTTAACCCACAAGCAAGCAAGCAAAAAATGTAAGAATGCAAGCAAGAAATCCTTCATGATAAATCTTGTGCACCATACATTTCCACAACCTGAAGCCAGGAGATCAGGGTTGACAGCATGAAGGTACTGCAGATAGCACGGCTTTATCGGACTGTTAATGAGGGGTTGCTGTGGCAGGAGTTTAGGGTGAGGAGACATCCATCTGCTTCTTGTTATCACTGTATTTCATATGAGTGTGTGTGTGTGTGTGTGTGTGTGAGTGTGTGTGTGTGTCTAAAGAGGACATTGGATTTTATAGTAGAAATACATGTCTATGAAAGTCTCTTCAAATGGTTCACTGAATACTTCACTAGCATGTGGCTGAGGTTAGAAAAAGGTTTGCAACAGATGTGCACATACACACACACACACACACACACACACATGGATAGGACTGTGTGAAATACATACATATCTGTTCAATACATTTTTTTTTCCTAGGAAGCAGGAACCGGTTTTCTACTACTTTTTCAGGAACTACTTTTCTATAAAGCTTTTTATAGCAATCAGAAGTTAGGTCAGTAATTACAGATACTCTAGTTAGTGTTGTATTTGTCTTGATTTTATTAGCATGCACATTTTCCCTGATTATTTTTGAATAAGTGGAGATTGAGTCCAAGCATATGTGTAGTCCTACCCTTCCCAGTCTTTGTGTGGTTCCTCTCACTATTTCCCAGAGTGCACTATTCACGCGCAAGTACAATTCATCAATAAGCATTGTTGTTTTTGGGTGAAACTAACATTGGCGTTCAGCTCAAAAGAACAAAATCCAAATCACTCATCCAAACATTCATGGGTGTTGACATGTGTACCAATACTCCGCCCCTGTCTTTGTCACTGAGCTGTGCAAGTCCTGAAGAGGCTATAAGAGGATACCAGCAAGTCTGGGCCAAGAATGGCAAAATATGACACTGGAGAGCTTGTGCTATTTCAGATTGTTATAGATAAATGTTGTTTTGGCTTCAGAGTCCTGAGCTGTAACTGCATTCTGGAGGTAAATTCCCCGTTAGAGGCCTAGAATAGTTCGTATCTTCCTAATCTCTCACTCAGGCTGAGAAGTGCTTTAGAATCGGCAGGTCCTGACTAGATTTACGATGGCAAGAAATGGAAATTAGGTGAAAGATTTCCCAGAAGTTTAATCTGTCCATCTGTTCTTCGCCTTTAAAAAGATGACATAATCATTTGAAGTTTATCTTAAAATAGGCCTTATTTTTACTTCAAAACAAGACCAGTTCTTGTTAGGTTTAAACACAGTGAGAAGCTTCACAGAAAATAATTACACAACCACTAGTATATGATGGCCCCGTTAGAGGCCTAGAATAGCTCGTATCTTCCTAATCTCTCACACAGGCTGAGGAGTGCTTTAGGATCGGCAGGTCCTGACTAGATTTACGATGGCAAGAAATGGAAATTAGGTGAAAGATTTCCCAGAAGTTTAATCTGTCCATCTGTTCTTCGCCTTTAAAAACATGACATGATCATTTGAAGTTTATCTTAAAATAGGCCTTATTTTTAGTTCAAAACAAGACCAGTTCTTGTTAGGTTTAAACACGGTGAGAAGCTTCACAGAAAATAATTACACAACCACTAGTATATGATGGCCAGTATAGTTTGATGATTACCTTACTCTAATACTCCATAAACACGGCAAATATTCAGGATTCCTGCCATACAGCATGAGAACTGGGCACCCTGGAATTTGAATTTATATTCTGACATGTATGAGGGAATACATATTCAAGGCCAAAAATGGCCAGTAACAGATTATGGATAGTGTGAGACCAACATTTTACTGACTTTGTATTTAGTAACCTTAATTTAAGTTATAAACTGACTGGACATTACTGCAAGTCTTGTTTTGACGTTTTATTAGGCCCTTCACCCGCCCACGTAGATGGAGATAGCCGTCACTATGGGGAGAGTTTAGGGTAGCCCTCGCTTTGTCCATGTTTCAGAAGTGCTCTCAGGCTGTGGGAAAGTTGTACTCTACTGACCTGGTAGTTTCCCTGCTAAGAAGCAGGCCTGCTGAAGGTATTGCCGGGCACTGGATTTACACCTCTCTGACCTGTTTCATTTATTTTAATCGTTTATTGAGTTTCATGATACTGATGTAGGAATGCTTTGCATAATTCTTTGTAGCAACAACGAATGAATGTTTAAAAAAATAGTATATAAGATAACCCCCCCCCCTCGCTCACAACCACATTAATTCATATTAATCATATTATATTAATTGATTATATTAATTGATTATTTGAACTTGTTTCTTATGTCCTATTTAAATGGGCACAGGTGTCCTCTTCAGTGTTTCACGTTGAACATCCTTCTCACGCCTGAGTAAGACTTAAAGCAAGTCTCTTCATGTTTCTGCATGAAGCTCTTCTATTTTGCCTTTCCTTTAGCTACTTGGAATAAACATTTTTTTCTTATTATTTTAACTGGCATTTGTTCAGGATAAACATTTTTTTTAAAGTATAGAATTTCAGAACTCAGGCCTCACATGATCATGGCTGACTAACTGGGTCCTGAACTTCAGGCACATGTTTACATCATCATCTTCTTCTTTTTTCCATTTCTTCATCAGCAGTAGGAGTTTAAGTTTACACATAATATACATAATATCTTCTTGAAAATGTACTTTTTTCGTCTTCAAAATGTCACATTATATTTGCCCATAAGCTAAACAGAATGACTCACCAAATCAGCACAATAATTCAAATGAAAACAAGGTGGTCTAACGGGTGGTACATGGCAGAGCAAGAATGTTTTTTTCCCTTTTAAATCACCCCTATAGACCTCAAGTAAGGATTCCTGCCAATAGTTATGCCAGCAGTGCTGTCCATTACATGAACAGTTCATTACATGAACAGCAGCATATTATTTACATGTTATTATATAGTAAGATACTATTTGTGTGTTAGATTCTGAATAGAATATTCCACAGACAGAGTAACTCAAGTACATCATGTACATTGTGGCCTTGTGCTAATACTGGTTCCAGATGTCAGTTGAAAACAAAGAACATAACGTTCCACAGTAACACATGTCAACGTTCTGTTGTGTTAGCATATGTGATTTCAGCATTATGTTCACTATCTGGCATTTGTATTTTTAGATGAACCTCAGACAAGTACAGCAGAGGAAGCTCCCTCACGTATAGTGGATTCATCAAATGTGTTTGGTACCGTGCAGCTGGGGAACAGTTCATTACAGACCAACAGTACACAAATGTGGATGTCAATTATGGCTTTACAGCACACAGAACAGCAGTTCTCTGACACCTGTTGCTGAGTTTACTAAATGTTACATTATCTGTATATAAGCCCTACACACACACACACACACACACACACACACACACACACACACACATTATCCTAACAGGACAAATTATCCTAACATGAGGGAAATAGCAGTATTTTAAGCTTATTTCCTAAATTGTATAAATTCTAAAGCACAGCAAAAAACTTAAATGATATAATTGAAAAAGAATACTGATAAAAATTAGAGAACACTTTCAGATACCTGGCAGCAGGTTGTCCAGATGAAGGCCAAATTGGTGACCCTATCAGCCATAGCAAGAGAAGTCGTTTGTTCCAAATCTGTGATTTCTAGGATATTGCATCTTTACAACATCGCAAACTCATTCAAGTCCCCCAAGAAGGCTGGTCGACCACAAAAGACAAATGCAAGAGAGGACAGGATAATGCGAAGAATCTCCATGGGTAATCAGTTCAACACTGCAGCTGGAATCGTTCACCAGTTCATCACTGAACAGGGTAAGGAACTGTCTCGTCATACAGTGTCTCGATGTTTAAGAGCATTTGGACTGAAAGCCCACTCTGCAGTGACCAAACCTCTCATTAGCAGAAAGAATCAAGAGAAGTGGTCCAGAGTTCATTTTAGCGATGAAAGCAAGTTTAATTTATTTGGGTCTGATGGGAAACATTATGTTCGTCAACAAACTAGGGAAAGACTGAACCCAAAGTGTGTAAAGAAGTCAGTGAAAGGTGGAGGAGGAAGTGTCATGGTTTGAGGAATGTTTTCGGCAGCAGGAGTTGAACCTCTCATATTGCTACATGGAAGAGTGAATGCAAGTGTGTATCAGAACCTTCTTCAATACGTGGTTCCTTCCTTGCGTTCATCACTCAATCAGCCAGCAATTTTCTTGCAGGACAATGCCCCCTGTCATACAGCAAAATGGATAAAGAAGTTCCTTGAAACTGAAAACATTGAAACAATGAAATGGCCAGCCCAGAGTCCTAATCTAAACCCATTAAAAAACCTCTGGAAAATCCTTGGTGACAGAAACCCACAACACAAAAGTTAGGGCCAAGAAACCCACAACAGTCACAGAACTGTGGAAGAGACTGGAAGAAGAGTGGACCAAAATCACACCAGAGCGATGTGTGAGAGACTAGTGATGTCCTGTCCATGTGCAAAGGCCTGTAAACTTCCGACTGATTACTGACTGTTGTAACCTTCAGAAAATTGAGTTCTAATCTTTCTCTGTGCTACAGTCATTGATGTTCTCTACACATCACATTTTTGCAAAATAAAGGTTTCATGTTGATATACTTTGGTTATTTTGTAAAACATTGTTCTAGTGGCATGGTGAGCCCCTTACAAAAAATCCTTCAAATGTTGATCAGTGTAGATTACATTATTTCTGAAAAAGCAAGTGTTCGTACATTGTTTTCTAATTTTGATCACCAGTGTATGTTGCTCTCCCTATGTGTGCGGATGTGTTTTCAAAGGTGACAAAATTAAATCTTCCAATTCTATTAAATTCTTATTCAACTATACAGCTCTTAACACCTTTAGCAACATGTAACTGTTCTTTCAGCACAATTTGTACCCCGAATATAACAGTAACTCAATATCCCTATTACTTAGCAGGTGACCTTAGATAACCCCAAGTGCTGAGGTAGGAGCGGAGAGTGATGGTTGTCAAGGCAGTGGCGGAGGGAGGATTATAGTTTTATAGCAGAGCTGGCACTAACCTCTGCTGCTCTGTAGCCAGAACCCGTGGTCCAAGATAGACACAAAGGTACTTCCAAGAAGGTTTTATCTGGTACAGTTCTAGGTAGTCCAATTCCATTTATTCAATGGTGGAGTGATGTGACTATTATCATTCACAGTTGGTGGATTGGAGGTACACAGAGGACACACCACACCTATTGTGTGTGTGTCTTCAGTAGAAGTCTGCAATGAAAAGTGGTCCCACATCATTTGAAATTGGACGCAGCTGATCTTTTTACAGGTTCACAGAAACTATCATCTGAATCCAACTCGGGTCTGACAGAAGTGGCACAGGTAATATGTAGATTGTGCCATTCAAAAGAAGAAAAACATTATATAAAAAATATGTATTAATTATGCATTCATTATGTATTAATCACCATTTTTTGTGATTCTGTTACTGATTGTCTAGTGTAAACTCATTTTTCCAGATTGTCAAGTAATGGCCCATGCCCTGCTATGTTGAGTTTTCTTAACTGATATTAAGAAACATGATCCCAATTAGCAGAACCTATTAGGCAACAGCTCTTTAGGAAGACTGGCAATTGTTCTGCTTGACACATTTTTCATGTTTTATTTTGTGCCTCAGGTCATTGTCATATATATTCTTTCATATGACCGTGATTGGACAGGTTTATGGGTCTCAGGTTTATGGACAGGTTTTAGACACAGGAGTGAGACATGAGTGTGGAAAGTTTAAAGCAGTGAAGCTTATTGTCAAAATAAACAGTTTGCCAAAAAGGCATACAAAAACTAGAGCAAAAAACCCCCCCAAAAAACCCAGATCAAAAACCTGAACAACTTGTCCAAAGCAGTTTGGAAGTAATAAAGCAGTGGATTGTGATGGTTGTATGTGATGTTTCTATTGCTTCTATTCAGTTTTGTTTTGTTACAGGTCTTGGCTGCATCTGGAAATAGGAGATAATGGCACATGTTCTACTATTTCACCATTGGTATATATTGTGGAATTTAAGCTTCCAAGTGACTTGTTGGTGGATGCAGGATGGCACTCGTCACCCTCCTATTAGATCAAAATAGATGACAAGACAAGTAAAACTACTCTTGCGTGCCTCAGCGAAGTTGAGAGGTAATCTTAAGTGGGCAAGGTTAAATATTAAACCTCATAAATCATAAAACTTGCAGGAAAACAGTTTGTTTTTTATTCGGTGTGAGTCAAATCCTTTAGCTGTCCTAGAGCTGCTGGGACTAGTGACAGTGAGTGAGGATACTTCCCCAGGAGGGTGATTAGGCCCCTGTAATGTATGCAAGGCCTCATCCATGCCATTCATAGGATGATGCAGGTATTATGGCATGATACAATGTTACGGTAATCCATATTAGTTCCATAGTAGTTTCATTGTTAGTTTCTGGAAGAACTAACAGGACCTTGGATATATCTCAAAGAAGCTATTAAAAGTAGCAATTTTTTTTTTTACACAGTTTCTGAAAGAACTAACAGGACCTTGGATATATCTCAAAGAAGCTATTAAAGTAACAACGTCTTTTTTATACAGTTTTAGCATTTGCTGATAGGAACTGTAAATGCCCCAATGAAACCTATAGACCTGGAAGGATCAGTAGCTAGGGACATTTCCATCTTTGTTTCCGAAAGAAATGAAAGAAATGTTTTGATAAGTATTCGAATTATAAGTGAATTTTATTAATGTATTTGGGTAATAAAGTGTTTGATGACTGGATGTAGAATGGAAGATTCAGTTAGACAGATCAAACCTTGAGGCACCCTATAAGTCAAAGCACGGCACCTGGATAAGTGGAATCTGAATCCAGCATAATATTCATGGCCACTCAAGTAAGAACTAATTTAAAACAGAGCCATAGAGGGCAATACATTTTTTAGCTGATTAAATAGTACCTTGTGGCCAAAAGTCAACTTACTTGATTTCGTCATAAGCCTCAGATTTTTTCAAATCCCACTTGTGTACGATGCTATTGTTTTATAGTTTTTAGCCCAGTAAATAAAGCTGAATTTTGTCTGTGTTTCCAAAATTTCAGGAGATTGACTTTACCACGTTTTACTTTACTACAATGTTTTGTCATTGTCCATGTTAGTAGTGTGTAAAGCTCTGACCCATCTACATGTCTTTAATCGTACTCTCAAGCTCTTCCCTCCATTTGTGTGTACAGTCACTAATTTTCGAACAGATTTAATATAATTTTACTGGCATTTGACACCGTTATTCAGAGATGTGTGAATGAATGCGTGAAATGTAGAGACCCTCCACGATCAGAAACACTGAGCACTGTGCAGTTATCAGTATGTTTGCCATGGTTATGCACAAGCTGTGCCACATTGATCCAAGATTTCTTTCTGCCCATAAAATCCACCTAAATCAATTCATCATGCTCATTCTTCATGCTCCTCAGCATAAACAGCAGGTTGCCTGTCAGCAGGTTGCATTTTCATTCTCACCCTAAACACCCCATGTGGCTTTGCTGGAACTCTTGCTGTGACCATGTGGGCCTCTCCAGGAGTGTGTGTGGGTTCGTGCACTGGTGTGTTCCCAGCCTTGCCTCACACGAAAAAGCTGCACAGATTGCAGAAATCCCAATTAACCATGGGGAGCCATGGCTGGCAGGATCTCTTTAATGCATTAACAGGAAAGCACCCAATGTTTGGCCTTCCAGCCAAGAAAAACAGTGCACGGCATGCTGTGTGAAATGTTATGCTTTAGAGCCTAAGAAGCACATTTTAAATCCCCCAGCCGAGCATCTCTGCCAGGGACATGGGAAAAGCAAGCCGCACGCGTCTGACTAATCAGCAAGTATAAAAACTGGAGTGCACTTAGGCACTCACAGATGTGATATATCAGACTTATAAAAATCATAGTTTTATCTGACAACTCTTCTCATGAACATAAAACAGTAGAAACAACAGCGTCAGAACGAATCCATTGGCATAGATAATGAGGATACAGTTTTCTCTGCTGGTTTTGTTTAATGATGCTTCCAGCAAGTGTTCTGATGGAATGCACATGGAAGAGTTTTGTGTTCCCCTTAGGGAACGTTTACACTACACATCTCCACTCCTTCACTCCTCACTCATACACATTATGCATGAGAGTCTGAGACTGAACCATCATCAACATGGCAGTTTCTCAGAATAAAGTTCTAAATCAAATTTCCTGAACATCACTGATGTTTGCCTCTTTCTTCCTGTTCGGTGCACAGATGTAGATCTTAATCGTTGAAGTTCTTATTATCATTAAAGTTCTTTGCTGTGACGGGTCTGTGTGAGAGGAAGGAGCAGGAGGTGAGGGTGGTAGAGGCACGTCTTAACTGTCCATTTCGAGCAAAGAGCAACAAACAAAGCGAGAAACACACACAAGTGCAAAATACAATGAGTGCTGCGAGTAAACACAATGTCTATAAACCACGAGTTTGGGGAGAGTTTGCCAGTGAGGCCGTACTGTGGCTACAATGAGCATAACTGGTGAACTGGACCTGTGGGGTTTTATAGGCACAAACACAAAAGAAAACCAAACAAGGAACAGGCGCGCTCATAACACGGGGATTGAGAGCGAGGGAGTGGCTTAGTGCGTGCACGTCGGTGAAGGGGCGTCACCCTCGTGCTGCAGGGCCGGCCTCCCGTCTATGACGTTTGCTATTGTATTCAAGGTTAATTACCTAGCTGCACAAATAACAAAGCAAAAGATTAGAAAGATCACATTAGAAATAGTTGTTACAAATTCAATATTACCTGTTAAATAATATGCTGATAAAGCCATTAGAGACATTTTCTTATGGAGTTTCTTACATGACATGATATTTTTTGCCTGAATGGATAGTGCAGGACTTCTGAGCAAAGGGGGTTAAATGGCAAACCAGGCACGAGCTTCTGGAAACTTCCAGTAACATCCCTGCAGATGGTCCACATGGATGTCCAACTTGTGAATGAACTGTTTCTTTTTAATGATCCTGTTAACCTGGTTTGTCATTCCTTATTTTTAATAATTCCTATTTAATAAAGTTTTAACAATATAGCCTCATAAATTGTAAAATAGAATAAAATATAGGTCAGTATGTTAAGAACAATATATTTTCCATTTGCCTATATTTTTTGTGTAAAGACCATAAGTTGGCTTCATCTGTGTATGTGTGTGTTTTTGTGCTGTGGCAGTACATGTATGTGTGTGTGTGCTGTATACTGTGTGCGTGTGTGTATTGTGTGCATGCTGTGAGTGGATGTACTGTGTGTGTGCATGTGTGCACTGTGGGTGTGTCCAATGTGTGTGTGGGTGGATGTATGTGTATATGGGCTGTGTGTGTGTGTGTGTGTGCTGTGCATGTTTGTTGGGGGTTTGTGTGCATGTGTATGTGTGAGTGTGTCTGTGGGTGTGCATGCTATGGTATTCTGTGTGTGTGTGTGTGTGTGTGTGTGTGTGTGTGTGTGTCAGTGTGCATGTGTGGGTGAGTAATGTGTGCTGCCAGTCCTGTTGGAAGCTCTGTGTGCTCAGCTCTGACCAGGGATCTGAAGAGACGCACCCTGGTTGAATCAGTAACTGATACATCCTACTCACTCTTGAGTTAACCACAGTCACAGAAGTGATTGAGCCCATACAGACAGTTTAAGCAAACTGGTTTCTGTCATGTTCAGCTGACTTTGACTTTGGAAAATAATAGGAACAAAATCAGATCTGATATGTTCAATGTCATGGGCGAAGCAGTAAAACAAAACGCAGGTCTCCGACTGAAGGGTTTAACAAAAGTGAAGAAGAACAGAAGTGTGCACAATCTAAAAAAATCCCTGAATCTTGCATCGTCCATGTGTGGGTACAGGTGGGTACTTGCATCGTACAGGTCCCTGCAGGTGTCTGAAAACCCCATATCGACCTGCATACTCTGGCGTATCTGACACTTGATATCAGGGACTGCTTTCACCTGTCAGCACACCAGACATGCAACACATAAAACCTGCAACACAGAACAGGCACAACTGGGCTGGCATCCGGGCATTCCTTACAACAGGAACCACATCCCAGTCAGTCCCCAGAAACCAAAGCCCAAGGACCACCTGAGCTTCCCGCCAAAAAATGCTAGAAGAAATTCCCCCTAATTTCTTCCCTCCTGCCTCCTTCCCAAAGCACAAGCAGCAAAACAAAACAAAAAGTGAAGCACATGGAGGTGCAACACGATCGCTGGGTGAAGCGCTAAGTAAGGGGAAAACAGGATGGGGGCAGCTTTATTTTCTATGGTTTCACTTTAACGTTGACAGAAATCAACAGCAAAGGGTGACATACACTCACGCTTAAATTAACTCACGCTAGACGCACCTCAGGTGAAACAAGTAATGATATCAAGGCGAACGTTCAACACCATTGACGGAGATTGTGACAGAAGCTCCCCTCAAAGGGCGCTTTTTCCTGGAGCATCCAGCGCCTATGGATCGCCCTCAGACCAGGATTGAGGGACAGGAACCGCAGCCACCAGCGCAGCCTCAGAGAAACACAAAAATGCCCTGAGACATTGAAAAACTCCAACATCTTAAATCCTTGTTTGCTTTTAGGAAAAAGCTGAAAAGGTTTTAGTTGTGATTTTTGTATTATTTATTTTCTATCCTCTTTACAGCCACTCTCTACATCCATAGTGAGAGAATACGTAAGCACATTGTTTTTGGCCAGTCAATAATCCAGAACAGCATGGTTTCACATTTGCTTTGTTCCAATATTGGGCTGAAACAAGGAGCAGACTATCAGTAAGGTTCATGAGATCAGTGTGACAGTGTGTAAAATGCTTGGGAAATCCCAGAGAGCTCTAATAACTCAAATTCCATAATCTTGCTTAACTGAGCTGATGATTTGCCTGCATGCAAGCATGTAGCGTGGCAGCAGGAGCCTGGTTTCTCACAGTGGTTTTTACCAAGAGTGTGAAAATGTAGCTATTCTGCCGATCTGAGGTATTTTGATATGTATTTTTTTCCTCCTAGAGGATAAATGCCTTTAACAAAAAAGATTACTCCGGACTTGAGTGCAAGTATTCTCAATTTACAGTGTGTTCCCTTTTGTTGTCAAAACTGTTTTATTTTCATTCACCTGAAGAAAACTGTGCTTCATCCATTTATGCCTGTAGTACAGAGACAGAGGGAATCATCATCTCAGAGAACTAAAGCCTATTTGCATGGCATTTGCATAATGAAATACGACTAAATATAAGTGGATCAAGAACTGATGCCTAAGAGATTAGGCATGTCACAGCTATCATATCACATTCATATTCACGTTCAGCTGTCTGTAAGAGGACTGCTTCTGTTAGTCATACTGAATTTCCCAACCAGTCTAGAGGAATTCTGTGTCCTGCATTGTCAGATGAAGATATTTTTTAAGGTAGTGTCAGTACTATGAGCAGGTCTATGTGCCTGTGTTAAACCATACTGAACCATTCAGTTATGGAAACTGGAATGAATAAAGAGTGGATTACAATGTGTAGGCTAACCCAGTCTTTCCAGTGGCAAGAACACGGTGTCTATAATACAATGGATTCCTCAGCATTAGCAAAAATGTGAGTCATTGCATTTTGGAACATCCAGTCTTTTCCTTTTTCCTTGGCAGATAACACTACATTTACAGCTTACTGTGAATTCAGTGTGTGTGTGTGTGTGTGTGTTCACAGGGATGAGAAAATATGTGTGCGCTTGTGTTTGGATAAGGCTTTGCATGTGTGTGTGTGTGTGTGTGTTTCCTTGCTCATGCTTGAGATACTGATGGTACAGGTACGCAGTGTTTGGCAGCTGTCCAGTATTTACACTGCAGTCTATATCTGACACACTGTAAGAACACACTGTTCTGGAAAGGCACTCTGTTCCCTCCCCTGTCATCTTCACTCTCTGCATGTGTTATGTTTGGGTGGAAGCTGGTTTAATGGTAAATGGTTAACAGAATTTCAGAATGACAGTAATGTGATGGAAGAAAGAAAAAATGTCTTATATTAAACATAACAATCAAACATGTTCTTTTACTACGACGATTGCTTAAATCTTGGCTATTCAAAGTGAAACGTCATTTCTTTGACAGATTGTTGTGTATTTAAGGGAAGCTGTAGTGAAGCACAGCACAAAGCTGAGCTCTTCACCTGGAGTTTCCGGAGCTTTGAGCCAATGACCCAACATTCTATGCAAACACTGTGTTCTCAAGCAGTCGGTCTCCTCGGTTCCTGGTTTGCCTTTCAGAATTTCCTTCTGTGTTGCACAACCCTGCAGAGGCCATGGCTTCAAAACCACACGCTTGACCACTTTTCCCAGATTTACACAACTGCTTCCAAAGCTTCTGCACAGCGGATGACTTCAGGCTGGCCATGGAGTGATCCTTCCTCTCACAGCTTGCCTTTGTTAGACCTATTGTATGGCATTTATTTATTTACATCAATAAGTTCAGTCAGTTCAGCTTAGTTTTCACAGTTTAATCACCCAAAAATGTGTGCACATTAAGAAGAGACAATATTTGAAAGACAGTATCTCATAAATTGGCCCATTTCTGTCACACCACTGCTAGTCTTTCATGTACTCTTACACTTTTACAATTAAAAAAAACATCGGAAGACCTTCCTTGCTCTTCTCTAATCAGCTGAAGATGTCACAGTTTTGAAGCCCTTCCTGTATGTTAGTGGTCATTCATTCACTGCCATGGTCTGTTCACTTGGACCAGATTATTCCGTTACCACGGGAGACACTTTGCGCCGCTTCATTTGACACTCTTCCTCCTGTAGTATAAACACAAAGTAACAAAAACATGCTCACACAGTTGCGCACCCATCTACGTAGATATACAGCCTGCATACACAAGGCGTCTTTATTCCTTGAATATGAACCACACTTGACCTGTGTCCGAGGTCAGGACAGCTGAGAAGATACAGTCCTAAATTCCTCGATTCCTCATGTACACTCTAAACATTTGTGAGCCAAAAGCAGCCATCTCTATCAATCACAGCAGAACAGTTTTACTGCAAGAGGTACCAGTTAATCTCTGCACCAAATCAATAATATAAAACATGGATAGGAACAAGGAACAAGGAAAGCCAGTGATGAGAACTGCTATGGCACAGAAACAACTAGAAGAAAAGGCAAGGTGATGCTTCCAGTGCACTCTAACACACAGACTGAGGTAGAATACATAGAATATCTAAGGGAATGTTCCCTCTTGGTAGTTCACATGCCAGACCTGTTTGCAAGACCATATTATGGGGGGGAGCACAAGGTGTAAAACTTTTCAAATCTTCCCATGAGACAGTTTTCGCATTAGTTCACACGCATTCGACTTTCGATTTCACTTTACATTTATTGCTCCTGTACGATATCTGATGCAGCACATTTGATCAACAATGCTGTACTGTGGATGAATGATTCTTGCTAGGGGTAATAAGGTGACATGACTCGCCAAAAAGTGCTTCCAGAGGAGAGACACAACTCTAACACACCTTATGCATCCTTGGAGGTGCTTTACCAGATTCAGTAATGACTTATGAGCACAGACACCTGCACAAACAACAACTAATTCAGCTCAGAAGTTGAATCAGATATGACCATTCTAAATGTTCTAAATATCTCATTTACCCATTTGCATGTAACTACCAACAGAGGGCAATAGGGAACACGGAATTAAATCTTTCATCTCTAATTGAAAATGGCAAATATTGCAAGGACTCTACCAGTTTGCCTCACTACATTCCAGACACGTGGAAGTCCCTCAGCACAGGGAAGTCTCTCAGCACAGAGATGTCCCTCAGCACAGGGAAGTCTCTCATAGGGAACAATGAAGATGTCCTTATCACCACTGGGGAGTCTTGTACGTGGAGTGGGGGGGGATCACATTGAAAGGGACTCCTGTATCCTTTCTCAATGCACATAATCAGAGACATGGCATCATAGATGTTTGGATGTTATCAAATATGAAATGTTTCCATGTACAAATAAAAGCAATCTTTCTTTATTTCACTTATTTCTTATGTCTTTTCCTTACTTCCAGGTAATGCATCCCTGATGATTCGATGAGCTTAGCCAACTCATGGAGCTCTTTGATAAACTGCATGATGTTTCATTATCTACTGCCTCCTCTCTGATGTGCAAAAGGTATAAATAAACAAATAAACAAGCTCAGGAAAAGCAACCATACTCTTGAGCAGTTCTTCCACTGGCTTTATCTGGTAAACCTTGTTGTGAGAGGGCAATTGCTTTGGAACATATGCTTTGGTAAATAACAAGGTGCAATTGCACGCGATCAGTAAATTAAAATGAGCTGTAAACTCTTTGAGTGGAAGTCTTGAATGTTGAACTGACATAAATCAGTGTGGGTCTCATAGGGTTAGAGAGGGCAGACTTGAAGTTCATAGGGGTGCATAGGAACTGGCCACAACTCCACAGGCTCAGGTTGTTTTGGATTAAACCATGTCAGAGACACCAGACGGTGGCTTGGTAACTGGACTCCAGTCCGGTAAAACAGTAGTTGTCTTCCTTTGTGACAGAAAGTCAGTATCAGCAGAGTACGGAGTGGTGGTCCTGTTTCTGTCACGTTGAAGGAGGCAGCTGCAGAACCATGTCATAGTCAGCTAGCGAAATTTGTATTTGATAATGAATAAAATGATTTTATCATGTGCCAGTGGTCTGTGAAGTTGGGTTGTAAATGTGGCATGTAAATGTGGTCTGTAAAGGTGGTCTGTAATGGTGGTCTGTGATCTGTTTAGGTTGTGTTTGTGTTGGCACTCTTTGGAGTCACTGTGTAAAGTAACACTGGGTTTGCAGTGGTCATGGTTCAGCAATATTGTGCTTGGAGATTCACTGCTTGGACACCACATGAGGAAAAGAAGATGAGCGTAACGGTCAGGGTTTCACGCTGGCCAATTTGGGCTTCCTGTGACAAGATGCGTCGGCAGGCTGCCCTGTAGAGCACTGAAGTGCCAATGATGAGATTGACATATCGAAAATTCTCTCTCTCCTTCTCTCTCTCTCTTTCTCTCTCTATCTCTCTCTGTCTCCCCTGTGTTACATTCTGGCCAAAAGCCATATTCTTCTATTACATTTGTGGTGGATGACCGGACATTTTGTGCACTTCATAAACATTAGAAATCTTTTTAAAGCTACCGCAACAAATACATGCACATGGACACACACCTCTACATATGCTGGCCCACATATCAGGAAACAAGAATCAACACGAAGCATATTTGATGCACAGACATGCCAGATAAGCACATCTAAGTTATAACACTTGCTTTTCTTTCCATACCACAAAGCCTGAATTGATTTTTTGCAAAAGCAGTAACTGCAGACCCCATTTTTTTGGTTCTCACTAAAAGCAAGATCCTCACCTCTTTGAAAGTAGGGCATTTTCTACATAGAAACCATTTGTCTGATTTACAAGGTATTTCCATGGCTGAATGATGAAGAGCTTAAGCCAGGATGAAGAGCTGGCAGGGTTAGAAACAGTGGTGAGTGGACTGAAATGCAAAAAAAAAAAAAAACCCAACTCGGATGTTACTCAGTTTGAATGCTCTAGTTATTACAGTATTTAGGAATTAATTGGTTATTCATTTGCAATGATTCGGTCAGTCCACTCAGAGCATCTTTCTCTGCAGGCACAGAGCATAGCACCAGGGACACACTGCTAGAAGATTAGAAGCTGATTTAGGACACATTTTTATGATGTGGGGGTATAAAGTTACTGACTAGTATATTTTTTCTGCCTTTGTCAGTTTTTAATACTCGCTAAGAGTAGTTCAGTACTTTTGATATTCACTAGTAAACAGATAACTAAACAATCAATAACTAGTAAACAGATAACTAATCAATTAATAACTCCTAACTCCTCACATACTTTTGTGGAATTCCACAGATAGTTAATCTGGAGACGGGATGCAGGCATCAGGGCATTCCACGGTTACAAAGCACATCCCCGGCCAGTCTACTGACAGAGATTAGGCAGGTAGTCTGCATACCGACGGTTCTCCAGGGTGTGCTGTGAGTCCCACGGTGTTCGTGGCGTGTGGGAGTGTGGGCGGACGGTGGTATGCTGTGTTGTGTGTGTTGCCTGGAGGTCTCTTGCACTCAGAGAACAGGATGTACCATACAGGACAAAGGTGGAACAAGCTAGTTAAGCCACTAGCTCAAGGGTAATCCACCTGCTAGAATTCAGTGCTGGAAGGATCATACATGTGGATGGAGATGGAGGGGGTGGTAGTAATAAATTAGCCTTTGAAACACCACACCTGGTAAGTAACTTCTTCCTTCCTCTTCTCTTCATCTTCTTCTGCTTCATCTTTCATCTCTTTATCTTCTCTTGAAGAAGATTTGAAGATTTATAGCTTTCCTGCTGAGTTATTTTGTGTGTCTGTGTGTGCATGTGTGCATGAAGAAGTTGAATTTTTTTTACCTGAGGAAGATCAATTACAGGATAACTGAAAGATCACCAAAAGATCACCGAAAACAATGACATTGCTGTGTTTCTCTGACTGACACAACCACTCATGCTCAGACAGGTTCATATGATCACCAAATGTCAATCACTACAGAGGATCTTACTAAGATCCATAAGTTATCCCAACACCCAACACTTACACACACACACACACACACATACACATGATTAATGTTAAAACTTAGCTGAATAACTCTGAGCTTAAGGGGGTGGGGGTTGGACTGAAGAACAGACACTGAAGGAGACCCTCCGGCTGTTTCAGTACCACATGCCCATCTGTCAGTCGACAGTGTAGTTTAACAATGAAAGCCTTCATTCAGAGCCCTATGATAAAGAGCCCCATGTAACTTAGGCAAAGCAGCAGAGGGTCACACTGCCACACTGTGTCACACCAAAGACTCAACACAATCGGGCAGAGAACAGGAGAACCAAAAACAGGGGCAAAAGAGGCCAGTACAAGACATGCCTTTTTGTAGAGAGAGATCTAAATAAACTAAGTAAGGGAGAGTGAGGGAGAGAGAAAGAGAGGGGGGAGGGTTTAGGGGTGGCTAAAAGTGTAATGAAACTTTGGCCATTGTGCTCTGATTAGATCTCTCTCAGAGTAGCCCCTCCCCTCCCTGTATCTGTATATATGTGCACATACACTCTGCACATCCAATTCAGTTAGGGCTTGAAGTGAACATGCATGTTTGTTTGTGTGTGTAAGTGCGTGTGTGTAAGTGTGTGTTTAAACCTACAGACACCTGAGTGTGTAGTTGAAAGCAACTGCAAGAACATGCACATGGTTGCTCTGTTCTGAGAAAATCTGAGAGAGAGAGAGAGAGAAAGGGAGAGAGAGAGAGAGAGAGAGAGAGAGAGAGAGAGAGAGAGAAGCAACTAGACAGATCTACTCGTACCACGAGGAGAGTTGCAGAGTTGCAGGCATAAAGAGACAGAGAGAGAAAGAGAAAAAGTTCCTTCAGAAACAACGGCCTTCACCATGGACGACTATGCCCTTTCCTTCTGGATTTACACGGGAGTGATGTCCGTGTTCGTTGGTGGCACACTGAAGAAGTTTCTGATGTCCCATGTCAGTTCTGTGCCCTCGATTGTGGCATGTCTGGGTGCAACCCTGCTAGTGGAGAGGCTCTGCACCCTGTGCATGCCAGCCGTGTTGGCACTGGCTGTTCTCTGCACTGTCTGCTGGCTCTACGCTTCCTGGGCTGCCCCACCATGCATTCTGCCTGTTGAAGGAAAAGCAGTCTTCATCACAGGTAAGGAGAAAGAGAGGATGAGTAAAAGATTAAGAGAAAAAGAGAGAGTAAACAAATCAAAGAAACAGGACAGATAAGAGATTGACTGAGAGATACAGTATGTAAATTGTTCACATCAGCACCTATAATGAATATGTGATCTCAGAGACATAAATCTCATTACTTTGAGTTTCTACCTCAGAGGTATTATCCCACTGCCTAGAGCTACACAATATTCTGTTTCTCAATCTGCTGAGACTGCAGCACTGTTTCATTTTTAACATACTGTTCTTTTCCATGTATGATATTCAAGTTTGCACATGCAGTAACTATATAATCATTGAATTATCCACTGACAAATGAGTGAAAATAGCAAATGGATTTAATGAACCCTGAGGGGGTCATGATTGTTTTATTGTGATATTTGTAATGCAGTAAAGATGATAAGATTCATTTCAAGATTCTTTTCAAGTTGTTTACATTTTTTTTTAGTTTTTCTCACAATTGCCAAAAAGTTTCTTTCTTAGACGTAACCTGAACATAGACATCCTGACTTGAACACCTGAAGAAACACTGAAGCTGAAAAAAAACCCCCCAAAAAACAAGCTATTTTTTTTTTTTTTTTTGTTCCGTGAGTGGAAATTAAGTTCTGTGTGTCCCAGACGGTAAGGACACACTGAACCAGAATAGATACAGTTTCTCATAAGCACTTGTTTGAAAGTCAAGACACGAAAATAGTGTGTCGTCTTCCTTCTTGGTCTTTACTGAATAAATGGATATAGATGTAACAGTTGCTTGTGAAATAGACAATCCTCTTTATCTCTGCCAGTGATGCCTTGAAACCAAAGTATTAGTGAATTTCAGGTCTACAAAAAGTCACATTTGCAAAGTACTTACTGTGACTGTGAACCCAGTTTCATTCCAGTGTCCCTGTAAGTGGAACCTCTGCAGGTGTCCTCTAAGGTCAAGGGTTTGTTTGTTAAAGAGTTGTTTTACCCTTCATTTACTCAGTCTATCTCATTCAATTAATAGAGAGACGATTATTAGAGCTTTAAGTGACTAATGCATAATCTTACATAACCTTAAATAGCTTGTACCCCTGCAAAGTCCATGAGTTCTGACTGCTGTAGAGTTTGCACTAATCTCTGTTGATGTTCCAGCTCTTGATGTACAGTCATACATGTATCCTGTATTCTCTTTTGGAAACACCCAGGGAAATCCACACGGTCCCTAAACACCCAGGGAAATTCGCACGGTCCCTAAACACCCAGGGAAATCCACACGGTCCCTAAACACCCAGGGAAATCCTCACGGTCCCTAACCTTGTAGTACTGTGCTCACATTGCTCAATCCCAACCTCTTGTTAAAGCTCCAGAAGGCATTTTTTTTTCCTCATGGCACAGCACTAATGTGGATGGATGGATGTATAGTTGTGTATGGGTGTATAGTTGTGTGCCTGAGTGTGCATGTGTGTGTGTGTGTTTGTGAGAAAGTTCATATAATTTAGAACTGCCTGTCAGGCATTGAAATGTCAAATCTGCCCTTTGCCCTGCTGAGCACACCAGGCTGCAATTAAACAAGTGACTGGAGAAATGAAAACCATGCACAAATTATCCATATAAAATAACAAATATGTTTATTGCTCTCACATTGTTTTTGCTCACTGTGCTCACCCACCCGCCTCTTCTTCCGCCCCTCTTCAGTCACTCTCACAAATTCCCCACCCCTATCTTGAAATACAGATCAAACACTGGTACTCCACACCAGAGCTGTGTGTGTGTCTCTTTTATACCCTTGTTCCATGAACTAGGCAAAGAGACTTTTGTTTTGCATGACTAAGCGCTTAGAAAACCTGCCGCCACCAACCAAGCCCATCTGGAAGTGGGTGGCAGTGTCGAGGTATCAAGTGCTTTGCTCAAAGGCATGACCATGGGGGCAGGAGTGCAGGCGGTCCTGCCACGTAACAGTCGCCGCCCGTGGTGTGCACTCAGCACCACGCTCGCGGTGGCCCTCCCCCTTTTCTAGTAAGCAGCTCTGACAGGAATTATGCCCAGTGAGTAAATGTAGGCCACGTTGTCCATGCCAGCAAAGAAAGTTGTTTGTTTTTCCCCCTTTTTTGACTCAGGCCCATTCAGAGACTTGCTTCTTATCTTCTCACACACCCTCTGCATATAATTTCATTCTTCATACCTACTTCAGCAATTTGTGTTTGCTTTCTTCTTTAGGTAAACCACAAAATAAAGAGTATGACCTATTTTGTGTAGCCAAAACATTGCTTTTATTATTTCTATAGGTAAACGATCCATGTTCTCGTTTTAAAGGGTTATAAGGTAACCATTTGGACCAGGTCAGATACTGTGAGAGAGATTGTAGCCAAACTTTACGAAAGGTGGGTGTCAGGGGATTTTCCAGAAAGATCTCAGTTGGGGTCCTTAAATCCATAGAAAGCCGTCTACTGGCATGGCAACCAGGCCCAAATCCAGGCCCACCTGAGTGTTTTTGTTTTTTTTTTCTTCTTATGAAACATTTACCTCTTTAGTTGAATTTGCCTTGCTTTTAGGAAGGTTCAGTGTGTCCTTGGATATCTCACTCACACGTGCAACACACCCACTCTTGTGCGTACATGCGTTTCTCTGAATGCATCAGTGCACACGCACACAAGCTGTCAAAACTTGGCACACAGAACCCTGTGCAGCAAGGCTGAGTCTTCACCAGGCTTTGTGTATTTCCCTGGTGCATCCTTGCTAAGCTGTTACTCTCTATGTCTTCTTCAAAATTCCAGTTCCTCAGATCTGTGGTACATCACTCTCCATTGCTGTAAATTGAAAACTTGGGGGTGGAGTGTGGGGCGTTAAACCTCTAACAAAAGCAAATAGAAGAGCTGAGGGAAGTTGGCATTCCGTGGAGGCTCCTGGGGCCAAATCGACTGGATTTCAAATTAGCCAACTCTGACTACACAGCCAACCAAATGACTTGGCAATACTAACACTTCCCTTTAGTTCTTTCCTTCCATTCCATACGCAGCTTTTCTCAATTGCTTGTTTACATCTCTATTGGTCACTTTCCCTCTTCTGTCGTATTTATATTAGCCCACAAAGAGACACCTTTTCTGTCTTCTGTCAGCTTAATGTAGTGGAATCTTCTTCTTTCTAGTTCTCTAATTTCTAATAATTTTCTTTCTTGTCCTTGTTTAATGCTCAAATAGTGTGCCAGTCATGGTATGACTTAAGACTTGATATTATTTAATTAAGTTGTGTGGAGTTAGATAGTGAGATCTTGGGTGGGGATTTGATGTGGATGCAGCTGGGAGTCTGGTGAGGTGGCTTACCATAAGAGTTATATTTTTTTCAATGTAGGTCATGATGACTAAGAGATTGGCATTAAAATTGTCAGTGTTTTATCTATGTTGATGCTTAACTATGTATACCTATCAAGCCTAGGTTTTATACAAATAATGTCAACTGATTTGTTATATAACAAAGAGTTTTACATTTTTAAGTTGTAAATCCTAGCTCAGACATAACTGGCAAGAGCTTTTACACAAACTAATAAGAATCTTACCTGAGAATTAATGCAAAAAGATTTCATTAGTTATCTGTTAACAACATGAGTTCACTATATTAGCAAACAATCTAAAGTCATTTTTCATAATGTGTCTATTAGCTAATCACATATAGCACACAGGTCTTTGGAATCAACAGTGTTAATTGCTTAATGGCACCTTACGTCTCTTTTTTCTAAAATGTATTTTTAGTACATTGACCAATGGAATTATAATTGCATAATTATAATTATGCAGTTAATTGCACCTTCTATCCTGGTTCACAACTTTGTCTACGAACTTGTGCATGTATGTTTGTTTTCCTTTTTTGCTTTAAGAGTGCAAATAGACTCCATAAATACATGTTATAACATAATAGATAATAGAATTGGTTTTAATATTGGTTTAGAGAGTTTTGTCGAGATTATGACAAGGATACATATCACCTACAGTTTTGTCGCAATTGCACATACAACTTTTTAACCTTGAATCCCAAGGTTTTTTTTTACCCCCATGGTCAAACATACTGATGTTTTGACTTCAGTACTCAGGTAGCTGTGTATATCCACTTTGTTGTCATTTACTGGCATTGTCTTTTAACTACTTACATTCAGTAACTGCTTGGAATAACTTTCTTTAGTATTTTGATGAAAAGTTTTGCCCATTGATTCTGGGAATATTGCTGTAAAAAAGCAAAAGTCAGATTTGTGGACCTCATTGATCAAATCAAATCAAATCAAGTTTATTTATATAGCGCCTTTTACAACAGATATTGCCAGCACCAGGGGTGCTGATGAGGGCCTCCATCCAGTTGATTAATCCAGTTGATTAATCAAACGTGCCTTGGTCAGTATAGCAACAGTTTTGAGTGATCGACCGGTCTTGGCCCACCTGAAGAACATCACAGGACACCTGCTAGACCCCCTGAAGTTAACAGCTCAGCGGATGATGCAGTCAGTATGGGACTGCACTACATCCTACAACATCTTGACTGCCCAGGGACATATGCAAAGATCCTGTTTGTGGACTTCAGCTCGACATTCAATACCATAATTCCAGAAATCCTCCAAACTCTCATTGTACTCCTTGCCATCTACCAGTGAATCACCAGCTTAGTGGCTGGCAGGACCAAGCAGAGGAGCCTGGGGGAATCACTTCAGTCAGCACTGGTGCTCCAGAAGGATGTGCCCTCCCCCCACAACTCGTCCAAGGATGCAAGTCATCGGATCCATCCTGTGCAGATCCATCTTGGCCTGGTTCAGAGTAGCAACTAAAAAGGACAGGAACAGATTACAGTGATCAGTAAGGACAGTAGAAAAGATCATTTGTGTTCTTCTACCTGTTCTCCAGGAGAACCAGGAAACAAGCAGTGAAAATTATTACTGATCCCACACACCCTGGACATGGCCTCTTTTAGCTCCTCCCCTCTGGCTGGTACTTCCAAACCCCGTATGCTAAAACGTTCAGATACAGGAGCATTCTCAATAAAACTGTGAACTAAATGCTACTTATGACAATTAGCCAATGAGTTCTTAAAATTCATTACATCAGTTTCTGGAATCTTCGGGATTATTTAAAGAAACAGACAGTTTGGTATATCAACCCAGTGAAAATCTGATGTAATTAATTAACGTGAAATAAATCGACTATTTTAAAATGATTTGCAATCCAATCACATCACATGCCCTAGTTGACTTATATATATATATATATATATATATATATATAGTGGCATATATTGTAGATATAGACTCTATGTTGGAATATTTTATACAGTTAGAATATATATTGATATATTTTCCTGTAGCAAATCACATTTACCTAAATTACACTTATCTAACGGACATTTTTTTTGCAGTAGCTCTGAAGCCACCCCCCTCCCCACCCCCGCCTCCTTTTTACACTGGCAAAACTCCATGGCGACCTGAGCCGCAATGAACACAAGGCTCTTATGTCACAGAGGTGTGAATTTCTAAAGCCACACAAACACTCCCACACACACATGCGCAAATTCAATCGTTATTTTCTGTGATCGGGTTTCTTATCATTTCACGCCATTTTAATTGATGATATTTTATTTTAATTGCTTAGCTATGAGGTAGTATTTAGAGCATGAGAATGTGTCTGTGTGTGTGTGAGAGAGAAAGAGAGAGAGAGAGAGAGAGAGAGAGAGAGAGAGAGAGAGAGGAGTTGTTAGTGGTTGCATAAGATTGAGCTATTATCAGCCAAGGAGCTTGTCTTAAGGTATGACTGTGATAACATTTAGGCGAGCATTAATTACAACATAATTTTAACATAGTATTAGAATAATGTGACAAGCACTCTTCCTTAACCTAAGGCTACAGAATTAAACATATTAGATGTGCGTGTGTGTGCACATGTATGTGCATTTGGCTGTGTGTGCCTGTGTATGTCAGTGTACGAGGGTGTCTATGTTACTAGTTCTCTCCCCTGCCAGAACTCTGGCAGGCCTTTCTCTTACTCAATGTTCCTGGAGCAGCTCCAGTTCAGAGTGAAGCGATACAGTGAACCGGGTGTCCCAAAAATATCCACACCACTCTTACATAAGCTTTCCTCTCTCACCTTGACATAGAGCCACACCTGCAGGTCACCGCAGTGTCATAGGTGAACACAGATCAACGAAACGGGGGAGAGGTCCAGCCCAGAATCTAAAATCACAAACCCCATGGACTCATTCACCAGGAACATATGCAGCAAGTGTTTTCTAATGGTATTATAACAGGCTCAAGCAAAGTCCTGCATGCAGGCTTAATATGCACTTCTGCCAAGTGGCTGGGATGCTGATATTGCCACTACATGTGTGCTCAGGTATGAACTCAACTGTTATTGTAAAGCTGCTATAAGCTCATCTTGAGAAGCGTAAGTCTTTGTTCTAAACATCTGGTACCTGGTGGGGGGCGAGAGCAAGGGTGGCAGGCGCAGGAGAGAGGGGGAACAGAACATGACTGGTTAAACTTCAGACCAACTGTAGATTGTATGATACATGTACTGTATGTTATTCTGTGCCAGTACACATGTATGATATATGTATATTATTCTATCATTTTTGTCAAAACTTCCTGCAATTTAGTTTCTGGGTTTTGGGTTTGAACAACTGAAAGTCAGACACTCACTACTGTTCTACAGATATTCCAGAATAATCTGAACATACACGTTTTAATCTCATGGGTTGAATTTAATAGACTGTAGTTTGAACTAAGACTTCAAACACTGTTAGACAAAAACAGTGACATCTAAGAATTACTGTGGAACCAGTGACTACAGTTTAATTAGGTTAATTCGCAGTTAAATGCCATTTCCACAGCTCTAAATGTTGTGAGTTGTGGATGATAATCTTCAGAATGGCATTCTCTCTCCTAGTACAAACACACAAACACTTCATTCAAAGCCTCGGGAAGCGTTGGCACACATCTCTAGGAATGGTGTGTGCACCTGCAGCAATGCAGGGAGTAAATGCAAAAAGGTCAAGGGTTAACCAGATTGTAAGATGTCCTCAAAATACCTTGAGATAAGTCTCCAGTGTGTGTTCTCACGACAATTACTCCATGTTTATGCTCAGATAAACACACACACACACACACACACACACACAAACCCACACACACACTAGAGGAAAGGTAAGAACACTGACCTCCTCGTGCAGTGCTTAAAGCCGTAAAGAAGCCTTTTTTATTGCTACAGACACTACTGGATTTTGTTTTCATGTCAGGTGGACGGTGCAGTCCTCTCTAGAACAATCGAAATCTGGGGGGAAAAAACATTTTTGAGCATTTTTGTGTATTTTCATCACAACATCATTGTTGACATTTCACCTTCTGCTCTTCATTTTTGATTCTCTTCGTGTTTCTTGAGCCTTTCAGCCTTTGACTACAAATTTACTGTGGGATTTGTGAACAGATTAAGTGAATACACCATATGACTTACATTTTTTCTCGCTGGTTTATGATTCCATATATTGAAGTTCCATAGCTGGAATGTATCTCACCATTTGTTTTTGTTTTTTTTTGTTGGTTGTTTGTCTGTCTTTTTGTTTTGGTTTGTTTTGTTTGATTTCCTTCTGTTTTCACACTTGGGAGAGGTTAAAGGTTGTGACATTTATCCACCAGAACCAGGGTTATGATGCTTGTAAAGTAAGGGTGTTATGATGTTTATAAAGTAAGCGCTGTGAATCGATTTCCAACATCACAGGACACTCGGCACTAGCGCCTCCTACTGTTAGAGTATAAAACTGCGCTGCTGCAGATACAGAGTTATCAGCAGGCCCTCATCTCCTCCATCCATCCAGAAGAAAGATAAGGCAGCTTGCTGTTGAGTGTCTCCAGCAGTGTGAAGCTGGATGGTCTGCTTGTTATAGTTACAGAGGAACAGGAAGTCAAAAGACTTCCATGTTACACATAACCTGCTATCAACTGCTAATTTTGTCAAGTTTTTATTGGTTGTTGATTTCTTTAAAGTTAGTTTCTCCTCTGGCATGTGGGGTAATAATTACTAGTGACAGTGAGATTTATGAATGAAGTTATTCAGTGTTATGTAAGTGATAGGCAGACCTTCTCAGAAATGTCTATGTGTTACATGTTGCTTACGGGCAAATCACCCCTCTCAATCTCTCCCCCCCTCTCTTTTTCTCCCTCCCTACCCCTCTCTCTTCCTGTCTGAAGGGTGCGACACAGGCTTTGGGCATGCCACAGCGAAGCAGCTGGATGCCATGGGCTTCGAGGTGTTTGCCACAGTGCTCGACCTGGAAGGGGAGGGGGCAAAGCAGCTGATAAGCACCTGCTCCCAGCGCCTGACCCTGCTCCAGGTGGACATCACACAGCCGCAGCAGGTCCAACAGGCCCTGCTCTGCACCAAGGCCAAGCTTGGTGTGCAAGGTCAGACACACACATTCACATTCACACACACACACACACACACACACACACACACACACACACACACACGTGTGCAGGCACGCACATTTCATGGACAAATCAACAAGTGTGCATAAGCATGTGAAGGACTTTAGAGATTTTAAAGTAATCCTTAGCTGGGTCATATAAATAACACATTAAAAACATAGAATAGCAATGCCTTTTAAAAACAACCAAAAAAATTACACCACTTGAAGAGGTTCCTCTACTACTGTTTACATTGCAGTCAGACAAGGACAGCCACTGCATGTGAGAATGACTGTTTGTATGAGTGTTTGTATGAGTGTTTGTATGAGTGTGCTTCTAATCATGCAAGCAAGAAAAGGTCATTGACATTCCCTGTGTTCATGTCTTGGCAGCATTATCTAGGACTTTTATTTTAAAATACAAGCCTGATATACCAATGAACAGAAGTGGATATTTATTTTCACAACAGTCAGTCAAGCCCATGTGTGCTTCATCCCCATCCAATCAGAGCCTACCCTAGTGTACTTCAAACAAACAAGTAGAATTTCAGCAAGACGTATTCTTCAGTCAATCGGACTGGAAGGGCGAATTAAGGACATTTATCAATCAGTCTAAAAGACTCTCTCTTATGCTGTACTACATACTACACCAGGCATCCTACATATACACACAAACAAGCTATACTTAGCTTTCTGTCTTGTACTTTCAAAGACAATAAAAGATTTTTTTCTGGTCTAGACATTTAAACATTTAAAAAAATTAATAAAAAATAGAAAAAGAAAGTGGATGTATATTGTGGACTGCAGGGAAACCCAGCATGCTATGGTTTTCTGACCAAAAACATGATGACAGTAATATCATAATGACATAAAGATTTTTTATGAATGGGAGAAAGATTGCAATCATCTCATTTATGACCTGATTTTATCACTACAGTAGTTACATGAGGAAATGCTTCAAACAGCTCAAGTCAGGCTATGTTTTATGGCTTCACATGCTCTCTCTCTCTCTCTCTCTCTCTCTCATTCCTTGCATTGTGAGGTTTTGTAATTCTGTATGTAAAATCCTGAGAGTAATGAACCAGCCTCCTATGAAGGAGCTGTGGAAGGATGCATTCCACTTCAGCTTCAGTCTTGCTCTCTCACTCTCTCTGGTTCACATATAGTCCTCTCCTTCAACTGATAAGTGAAATCCAGACTCCAAAATTTATCCGCCTGGGATAAATATTTTCCCCCATCCTCTCAGGTGTTGTAAAATAAATACAGATGTCGCCATAAATTAGCTAATAGTCTGGTCGTAAAATCTGATAGCACACACCACTGGGGGCAGTTAGAGAGAGTCACGAATGAGAGACAGCGCTCTGTAGTCGTCTCAGTCTTACATCCACAGACTGTTGAGTGGAACTGAGGCCAGCCTGCGCCTGCTGTTAAACGATCACAGATAACACACGCTGGCTCCTCTGCAACTCTGAGAGGACCATGCGAAGATGCATTACTGTGGGGTCATGTGTGGGCGTGTGTGTGTGTGTGTGTGTGTGTGTGTGTGTGGATGGGTGGGTGGGTGGATGACGAATATATGGAGCTCGACTCAAAATGAAACAGCTGGTCTGTAACAGCTGAAGCGAGCAAATGTGCACATTGTGAAATGGACCCCTGCAAATGAACCAGGACCCCCTGCCTGTTCTGCATTAGAGATACGGCCCCGCTTCAGTCAGTGTGTGGTACGCTCTGGCTGCGCTTGCAAGCTGAAGCCTGAAATGACCTGTGAGCCGATTCACGCGGTCTAGATTCTGCAGCACCACACAGTGGCTGTTTTACCCACACATCCTTTTACCCACATATCCTCCCTGTTTATTTCTAGGACTGTGGGCCCTGGTGAACAATGCAGGAGTGTGCGTGAACTTTGGTGATGCTGAGCTCTCCCTCATGACTACCTACAGAGGATGCATGGAGGTGAATTTTTTTGGAACCCTCTCAGTCACCAAGACCTTTCTTCCCCTGCTGAGACAGAGCAAAGGCCGATTAGTAACCATCTCCAGTCCCTCAGGTACTCACACACACACACTCACACACACACACACACACACACACACACACACACACACACACACACACACACATACATAAGCTATTTGTTGTATAGCCTGAATTCCTACTTATAAAGACTTGTTCTACCACACACACACACACACACCTTAATCAAAACCACATTTTATACTGGCGAGTATAAACCTTAAATGGGATAAGATATACTGGTGAGTATATCATATTCCATTAATAGAACTGGAATTCTGACAAATATCAGGAATTCACTGAACATACTAAAAATACAAAAGCTGAGATGATACCAAATCCTGTCGTATTCCCCTTATTGTTAACCCATGGTGGTTCAGTGACTAACACAGTCATGAACAATATCATTGTGCTCTTGAGTAGGTTCCTAACAGATAACTGCACTCTGTTTGTTCTACACTTCCTGCTTTTCTCATGCTCCGTACACTCACAGCATGCCAGTTTGAGCATAGGCCGGGCACACCACCAGCTAGATAAGCCCTGGCAAAAGCCCTGGCATCCGGCCCTGTTAAACAAAGATATCTCGATCAGAAGGATCTTGCTGGGTGATGGGGCAGGATTTTTGTGTAAGAAAAACAGCTACTGTTGGAACCCATCCCTGCCATCTTCGAGTAAGGATGCCTTCCAGTACGATGCCTTTTAGATGCCTTTAAGATCCGCTCAGTTGATTGATGTAAGCGTGTCATGCTCATCACACCTTGCAAAATTTTTATTTTTCCCAGAACTATTAAGGTGGAATTTTTATTCCTCGTCACCGTAGGCAAAACCACATGTTTACATAACACACAGCTCCCTTTAATTAAGCTGCAGTGAGCTATGGTTTTCTCCGTTTCTTCACTACGAAGCTCATCGTACCAGTACCAGGCCTATGCTCTCCTCCTGTACTACCCCACTACTGTCTTATGCTGTCCCTTCTGTGTGGGACACACCCTCTGCTTAACAATGAAACTATTATGCTTCTGGATCCAATCCTATGAGGCCTGTCAGTGTGCATCTAAAATTCAAACACTATGCCAAATCCAAAGAAGATAAGTAATCCAGGTGAACAATCAGTGTACTGTAGTAAAAGATGAAGAGATGCTTAATATCATAGTGGAGTGTACAATATTTTTAGACATAGGTCTTTAATTATCTATAACTTCATTGATTACATAGAAACAATTGGCAATTCAAACATGTCATTAATGCTTTGTACATTGGCATTAAAATACCTGATGGTCTGAAGGTGTTCACCAATGCTTTTCTTAGGCTCTTCAATGTACTGCTGATTACATCTTTTGCAAGAAATACAACAGACAGCTCTTGCAGTAATGCATAAGGAGAAATGAGTGCTGATAAGTGATTTACTTTGTCAGTGGCTTCCTTTCATCACTCATCCTCTCTCCCTGTGTGTGTGCACACATGTGCATGTGTGTGCATATGTGTGTGTATGTGCATATGTGTGAATACGTGTGTGTGTGTGTGTGCGTGCATGTGTATGTGTATGTGTGTTTGTGTGCAGGTGAACAGCCCTTCCCGTTCCTGGCATCCTATGGGGCCTCGAAGGCAGCTCTGAACCTCCTCACCAACACGCTCCGTCACGAGCTCAAGCCCTGGGGCATCAAAGTGTCCACCATCTTGCCTTCTGCTTTTAAGACCGGTGAGAAGACACACCCGTTCACATGCTCTGGATGTTTGCACAGAATAAAGTAACGCTGTGTGATGTGAGAAACAGGGTGGGAGCTGGTCACACTGGAGGAGCTATTAGACAAAGACTGAATGTCATTTATATTAAATCATATAATCATATTTACATATGCTTCACCAAAAATGTTTATACTGCAAATGTGCTTTATGTTTACATTCATGTTGTGAGAGAAATGGAGAATCTGTAACCTGGGAAAGGTGGAAGTGCTGAAGTGCTGAAATCACTACATCGACCTAATTCTACATTAAGTCTCAAAATACAAGAACAGGTTTTTTTCCCCACAGCTGCTGGGATGATCCAGCAAACTCTCTAGCTGCCAGTCATGTCCTGCTTTAATAGGCTGTGCTGCCAAAGGCAGACCTGGGAAGATCCTGTCAGAAAGGCAGGATAAAGTGTTCCTAGGTTTGTGTTTACATTCTGATTAGTTAATTCTTCTCTGATCTGTGAAGCATTTCCCTACAGTGTACAGCTTGACCCAGTTCTCTCATTCCGTTTGGCATGACACAGTAGCTATTATGTGCAAGTGTGAGTAAATGTACTGCTGGTGTTTAAAAACTAACGATTAAAAGAGTTACAACATGAGCAACACTAAAAAAAAAGTAACATGTTCTCAGGTCAGAGCAGTAACCGAGAGTACTGGGAGAAGCAGTACCAGCTCCTGCTTCAGAACCTGCCCCCAAGCCTGATGGAGGAGTACGGAGAGGAGTACATGCTGGAGACCAAGGAGCTCTTCCAGAGCTACTCCCAAATGGCCAACGAGGACTTGAGTCCCGTGGTAAAGACCATCGTGGAGGCGCTGCTGTCTCCACAGCCCCGGGTGCGGTACTACGCGGGGCCGGGCTTGGGGCTCATGTACTTCATCCACACCTACTTCCCCCTCAGCCTCAGTGACAAGTTCCTGCAGAGACTCTTTCTGAAGAAGAAGGTGATCCCACGTGCACTCAGGAGCGGCACGAGTCTCCTCAACCACAACAACAATGACATCAGCAGCAGTAGCAGCAACACCACCCAAATAGAGTAGCACCGATGTAGCTCACTGCATGAGTTTGCTCTAGGACCACTGATGTAATCTGCCCACAGTGACACAATCTCAATGTATTTGTTTTTGTGGTGTTCTATATAATGTATATACAAGAGGTTTTTGTTTGTTTGTTTTGAAGGGATCATTGAATTCCAATGAATGGACTTATTTGCCTTGGGTGGAAATAACAAATACGTATTGGCAGCCCTGTTCTCAAACAAGTTTCTCCAAGTTCTTTTTTCACTACAGTACTGCTTGCAAAGACAAAAATGGCAATGCATTGCTTTGCTTCCCAACAAGTCACCTATCATGCCTCAGCGGATCCCTGAAGTGTAACCTTGGCGATAACCCCTTCCCCCCACATTGAAGCCCACGCTGTCTTCCAAACCAGGTGGTGTGTTCACTATTCTCTGGCTCTCCAAAGCTCTACATTCCTGGCTTGATTCCAGTGAGTGCGAAAACCATTCTACAGTGCCCTAGACACCGAGAGAGGTTGGACTAAGATGGTCTATTGGGATCCACTCTTCCTCATAGCAGTCTTTACTTCATCAAAATGGTTTAGCTTTCTGTGCTGTTTCCAGTTAATTAATATGCTTTTTTGCATGATGGTTTTAGTCAGATGAAACTTATCTCTGTTATCTGACTCTTATAAAGTTTTCCAGACACTGGCAATAGGTGCACCCATACCCCTATCTATCACAAACACAACAGGTGCACCCATACCCCAATCTACCACAAACACAGTAGGTGCACCCATACCCCTATCTACCACAAACACAACAGGTGCACCCATACCCCTATCTACCACAAACACAACAGGTGCACCCATACCCCTATCTACCACAAACACATATTGACCCACACACTTAATAATAGGTTTCCCAAACTGTTATTAAATTAGTTTATGTTAAAAGACCAATAGGTATATTTTTGTTTAAGTACTGTGTAATTTTTTTGTAGTTTTTTTTTAGCTCATTATATTTCTTATTGTTTTTTTTCTCAGCCAGCATTATTATAAATTGAAGTATCTATTCCAGATTCGCTAATGAATCACTTCAACTGTGAATTTTGTAAAAAAATTAAAAAATTAAAATATATTTAAAAAATAGATAATTTGTCCATTTTATGGATCATATTAAAGTTGACTTTTTAAATAATCTCTTACCAATGTGATGCTTTCTCATCAGATTACAAGAGACCACATAACAATGGTCCCCTTTAGATGACTCAATGTGTGTTTGCCAGATAGCTTCCCTTAATATCTGCTCTCACTTCCAGCCTCCAACTTAGGACGTCTTAGCTGTTGCCTAATTATGTTAATTATGTTAATTATGTTAATTATGTTAATTCCATAAACAAGCTTTGCTTAATAAAGCATATAATCAGACCTCACAGAAGTATGAGGCAAACAAAAGAGAGATGAGAAAGAGAGATGAGAAAGAGAGATGAGAGAGAGCATGTTCTGTGTCCCAGGCCTTTTATTCTGCTATGATAATTAGATTGGTTCAGCAATTGAGAAGCTGTACGGATTTCGATGGGTCCACTATCCTGAAAAAGAGCATCCTGCACATACATCTTTCCACATATTTGCAGATCAGGTAGCATCTGCATATCAGGTTCAAGGTAATCAGATCACCTTCTATCAAGGACCACAACGGGAACACAGCGATCTTGCCTTCTCTCCAGGGCCAGTAAACTGGGGTGCAGTGCCAAACATTTAATAGTTAAGAATGTTTAACTCATGAATTGCATTTATTGTTTTTGTTGAGTTTCTATGACAGCCACAACTTTACACAAAGGGAAACACTCATCATGTCACACTTCGCTGGGTCTGGAGCTGATAAGAGCTTTGTTGAGATACAGTGCCAAACATCACTGTTAACAAACAGTATGATGCTGAGGACTGTTTATCCTCTCATGTAACATATATATCTATAAACCTGAAATTATATTACAGCCTGACTAATGCATGGAAACTGGTGATTAGCTAAAATAACACAGTTGCAGAACATTTTGCTTCCAAAATTCAGAGTACCATTTATTTGTACATTTATTTTGAAAAGGGGGCTTTCAGTCAAATATGCAATAGTGCAACCTGATGGTATGTAGCTGATTGCTTTAAGCATAGTTTTGTTACACCACTAGTCTAGTCTTGAGGAAAGCTGCTGTCTGTTGCACAACTGATTTGGGCATAGTGCAAATGTTTGTTTGCCTCCCAGTCTGTACTGTTCATGCATTGCACTGCATTATCTGTCATTAGCCATATACACCTGCAGGTTACAGCTGTACCAGTGCACCAACATGGAAGGCAAACCAATGAGATGAGAGAAATGCATTATTTCATGTTTACAGTGCAGGAGAGGTGCGGCGGAAATATCCAATTTTGACAGGCTCAGAAGTGTTCATGAAGCAGCCTGAGCAGTGGATCATAACGACCTACAAATGACCTACAAGCAGATCTTCTCTGCACGCACCACACATTTCCACTCAGAACATCAATCACAGCTTGCTCCCCTGGCTAGACTGGTAAAGCAAAAAAAGAAAAAAGAACCAGTCCCAGCCTCCCATGGTGCAGTGTTGAGTAAGAGTGCTAACATCAGGGCCAGCACGGGGTCGAGGACAGCAGAGGACACAGGACATGTTGGTTTAGCTGGATTCCATATCAACCCACTCACAACATCCTCGAGTTTCCATCAAACCAGCAAGAATGTCCAAAGGCAATAATTTCACAGCAGCTGTGCACAAGCAGGAATAAGGGACAGTGCAAAGCCTGAGAAAGAGAATTCTGAGAAAGAGACTGAATTAATAATGTTCTTAGTCTACTGAGGTAAATGTTTAGCTGGTCTTAGCCAATCACCGAGGCAAGGGGGAAATGAACCAAGAAAGCAAAGAGGAAAAACAAAACTTGAAATAAAGTGCAAGTGCGATTGCATCATTTAGAGATGAAATAATAACATACAGGCTAAAAGAAGTGCAGTCTAGCATCACCTCACAACAGGGTCACACAGCTGAAAATTACCAATCTGTGAGCCATGGCTTATAGCTTAGCACTGAATTCCATCATCGTGCTCCCCCCCCTTCCCCCCCACAATAAATTCTCTGAAAGGTGAAGACTGGGAGATCCAGGGAAACGTGCTGACGACATGGGTGGTTCAGCATATCCAAGCACTCACTGGTGTAGCACACCCACGTGTCACACTTTTAACAACACATTAAAGTACAGCAATGCAGCCTGCTGTCGCCCAGGCCAGCAAACACTGGGCACCTGTCCACCAAGCCCACGGCCATCTTAACACACTAAGATGGACTAATCCACACTTGTGACGTCTCCAACCCTTGAGAGTATGTGGGTTGATGGAAAGTGGTTATTTAAGCATCTGTCATGCTTGGTTTAGAGATCCAAGCTCAAAAAGGAGGGTTTTCCAGGAAGATGAGAACACACACTTCTAAGTACTATATGTCCTTGCTGTGTTTTAAACTGTGGAACACTTTTGGAGGTATCAGTGCCTGGTGCTTTCAGTAAAAGCTTTTAATTTATTAGATGTTTTTGTATTGCTTTTCCATGTAAATTTTGATTGTTTGTCTTGGTTGGAAACACAGAAGCTACAAGTGTCAGTCTTAACACCTTCCAGATTAACATGAAATTTACCTTGTCTTCCAAACAGCAAGAGCTGACGGCCAAGGTGGCCCCGGCGAGAGCAAGGGGTTCACGTGAATGACCTGCACAGCGGACACGTGTGAGGCAGGGTCGTTTTTGCGGCAGGTACCACTGTATTTACAGTGCATCCGGAAAGTATTCACAGCGCTTCACTTTTTCCACATTTTGTTACGTTACAGCCTTATTCCAAA
>JAOXYF010000020.1:11433284-11444248 GCA_028565775.1 Sternarchorhynchus goeldii | reverse complement strand
TTGAGTCTACTATAGGGAGCAGTAGTTGAGTCTACTATAGGGAGCAGTAGTTGAGTCTATGTAGAAGTAGTTTAGTCTATATGTATCAGTAGTTGAGTCTCCTATAGTACTTGAAAGTTACTATGTATCAATAAGCTTTGCTTTAATGGCACCTCTTGTTTACTATTAGACAAAGATTATGATCAAGGGACATGAGGAAGACCATGTGAATAAGACAAACACATTGTATATGGTAGCTGTTGTTTATTCTGCAGAGCAGAGGTTAAGTGACCTATGGCAACTTTTCAGTATTCATGACTGTTCCATGTGATATCAATGTAAGAGGCACAGTGAACTTTTAGAAATGACACCCATTTTTTCAACTGCAACCACAGGAACACACAGTGTGGTGAGTGAGAAGCCAATTCTGTTTCTGTGGTTACAGTTGTTATATAGTAGAGCAACAAAATAAGGGGCTCCCCACAGCCTGCTTAATACCTGATTATTAAAACACACCCCAAGCACAAGAAGGGCTCTTAAATACCCACTGTTTGAAGCACACTTCATTATCACAATGCTTGATGCTTGTTCACAAATGGCACAAATAACTCACATTCAGTGTATCATATGGCTGTGAGAAGAAATGCATGCTCACCATTAGAAACTAGATTTGCATAAATGTGAATACATTTTAAAGTACATTTACATATACTGCAAACAGCAGCCTGTCTTTGAGTTGATCACCTTTTTGAAACTCTCTATACGAGTTTAACTGTGAACTCACAGTGAGTATCAGCACTTAACATAACAGGCCATAGATAATAACAAAGAGTGTTTTTGTTTTAAGTCTTACTAATTTGCATTGATTAGTTTTAGTGTTGTGACGACTCAAAGAAGCGGAAGAAGGAGGCGAGGGTGGCAGAGGCACGTCTTTACTGTCCATATTTAAACTAAGATACGATACAAGCGATAAACGCGCAAGAGCGCAAATAAACGCAACGCTATATAAGCACACAGCACGCTTGTTGAGCGAAAACAACCGTCAGTGAACCGAGGAAGTGGCTTCACTGCGCAGCACTGGAGGATTGAACCTGTGGGGTTATATGTGTGACAAACGGGGATAAACGAAACAAGGAACAGGTGCGCTGCATTAATAGCAGGTTGATTGGTCACGTGGGAGTGTTCTGGTGCCTTGACGTGCTGGAGTGGGCGTGTCCCTTGTGCTGCGGGACCGGCCTCCCGTGACAGGTGTTAAGTGAAGGGAATGCTAGTACTTAAGCCTCCTAAAGCTGTTTGGAAGGTGGACTTGTAAATGCAGAATATTAGAAGAGAGAAAATGTTGAAAAAATGTGAATTATCTTCAGAAAGAACCATCTTCAGAGGAGTTTTACTTGGTTATACAGCAAGGTCCTGAAATTAAATCAAAGTGTCCCCACTGTTCATATTAAAACTGGAATAATCACAGACAAGCACATGTATTTATTGATAAGGGACGTATCTGGCATTTGTATTATTTTCTCTATTTATAAAAGGTAAAAGATATTGAGGTAAACACAAACAGAATATGCCAGGCAATTTAGCTTAATTTTATTACCACAGATCAGAAGAGGAGAACACCACTTGATGTAAATAATTTGCCAAAGAAAGAAACATTTTAACCTAAGGCTATACACTAATCCATGCTCTCGTGTACTTTGGTTTATGTAGTGATTTATACATGTTCATCGTTTCCCCAACAAATCATCGTAGTAATAAACCATATGACCATATTAAATGGCTTTTACCCACTAGAGCGTAGGAGGTGATTTGTCATTGTTTCAATGGTAGAACAGCGTACCAGTAAATTGGTTCATTTCAGTACATTGTGTACAGTAATCAGCTGGTAAGAGTACATTGTAGCAGTCAAATATAATAACAGCATGTCATAACTGTCTGTCTCAAATCTGTGTCTGTCCCAAAACTGTGTACATGTCAAACTGTGTCAGAAATACGTCTGTGTCCACTGTGTCTCTATTTCAGTGTCATGCGTAAGGGTACTAATATATTCTGTAATATTTTGTAAATAATAGCTTATTTCGTACTTTCTCAGCCCCTGCGTATCTCAAGATCAATTCACATTGGCTCTTTTATATTTAATATATATTTTTCGATTTATTTTTCTATTTGTTTCCCCTTAGTTAACAATGCCTTATTTTCTCTTGAATATTTCTAAACAGTCTGTGGAGGTGTTTGATCCGTTATGTAAGTTACGTGTCAAACAACTGTATCCCCACTAAGTGCAATTTCCTTGGGTGCGTAAAAGTGATTCTGATTCTGTTGTATTAGTGACTGCCACAGTGCTAATCAATCCATATAAACAAATCAGTTAGAGACTCCTTGGCCCTGTCTCACTTGCCAAGTTCACAGTCACATCATCAGTATGATATACAACCCTCCCACGCTGGAAATAATAATGAACATAACACTGTGGGAGTCGAACTTAATTTATTAAAGGAAATCTACATCTTGAAGGTCAGAGAAAGAACAACCTCTAAATTAAAAAGGGCAGCTCTAAAGGGCAGCACTACAGAAATTAAATGAACAAGATATTCACTTCTTTGTAATGTTTTCTACTCTCGTTGTGATTTAAAATGCTGCAGAATTAAGGAAAAGTGCTTTCTCCAACCTCTCTACCCAGTCCTAAACTGACCCATGTTGGAATAATTGAATCTAGTTTGAGTTTGTCAGTGAAGAATGTTAGGTTCTGCTCTTCATGTTCGAAGTACTTAAACAATGACAACATTGAACTGAATTAGTAACTCAGTATTCAGGCCTTGTTCATATAACTATATCTACAAACTTTCCACATGGAAAACAAACACTTGTGAGTCAGAGGCTCCACCAAACTGATTAAGTGTGCATTACAATATATATTTATATTAAATACACTCTATACAATATGAACAACATATGCACAATAATCCAGGAAATATATCCAGGAAATGTAATTAATGTAATATAATATTAGATTAAACAAGCAGTCTGCTGTAATAATCTATAATACTTAAACTGAATCTTCCATATTAGAACATCTGGAATGAAGTTCACCACTTATATCAAATCTAGCAGCACCGGCATTAGATAGAAAGTTGTGTAATGCAAATAATATAATACAGTTGCATTATGTTAGTCATTTTATGTTTTCTCTCAGAAGTTTTTTTTTTTTAATTCAATAAACATTTTTTTTTCTTCATGAAGTGCATTCTGTAGCATCCATTATCTCAACGGCAACTGCAAAAATCTGGCAACTGGCCACATATGAGGCAAGAAGGAGGGACAATGAAGTAGAAACATCCAACTTTGAGGAAAGTCTCATAAATTTAGCATTTACATTGTTTTGCTTTGCCTGAATTGTCTGTACACCTTAGGCGTTCAGTGTCTCTTCTGCCATCTATTAACTGAAGCATCTCATAAGGTACTGTGATGTGCTGTTGTGCCGTCCTGATTTTTGATGATCAGGTTGTGTGTATATAAGTAGTAAAAATTGTAGTGAAGTATACATGGTTTCCAGAAAAGCCAGATGTTTCAGGCAGGGTGTTTTGGACATTTACATTGTCAGATTAAATGTACAAGCAACATGCTTTTTCTTCACTTGATTGCACAGTTGATGAAGGACCTCTGTCTCAGTTTGTGTTGCATTGTGTGTCTCTTTATAATTTACAACAGTACACTTGGAATCATCTTTGGAATGAATTAAATGAATGTTATGATCAAAAACATCTACTTTTTCTTGTATAAACTTTTCTCCTCTGAGAACTTCAGAAGCACTTTGCTTGTACAGCTGATGAAGAATCTCGGCACAAAACATCCTGCTTTTTGGAAACCTTGTGTATGTCACTAATTCTGAATATCTCTACATCTTTTAGAGAGAGAGAAAGAGATGGATAGATAGATAAATAGATAGATAAATAGATAGATAAATAGACTTTAAATAATATTTTTATGTGTGACATTTGAAGCCAAATTGGTCTGATAAATCATCTTCATTGTTGTAGGTGGATTTTTGTCCAGAAAATCAAACTGTTTGTTGCTATTTTATCTTTTTAAACATTGAGTATAACATCTGAACATGACACACTTGTAATGTTTACAATACTCTTCTTCTCCCACCTATTTAGGGAAGTATAGCATAAACTGAGGAGATATAATTACTAATCTAGAACAATTAAAGGCATATGTGCTCTTCCTGTGGCACCAGTTCCCAGGGAGAATGTGTTACCACACAGTTGCTGCTGCCTTAAATACCCTGGGGTATATTGAGTTTGTTTTTTGTTTTTTTCTGAATTTTGGTCCTTGCTTTCTGAGAACATTTTTTTCAGCAATGGTTTACTGGCTGCACAATAAAGATATTCAGAATTTCAGGGGTGTACAAGTTATTATTTACCTGATGCAAGGAGAGTGGTTATACAGTACATTATGGCTGATACTGTAGCTTGGTGCATCTTCCTTGATGGTAAAAGTGATGATGTTTGAAATTTATTGCAACATTGTCATTGTTTCTGGTCAAATGTTTTGTTTTCTGATATCAGATGTGGTGATAAAGAGCATCAACAATGGCAGACAAGGATGAATCACATGGATGACCTTGATCATGACAAGCCTGAGTTTTAATAAGCAAAGTTCTTATTCTTTAACAACAAAGGCCTCCACATTTATTCTTGGTAGTTGATTCTGCGGTGTCATTTACATAACATCTAAACAACATAGCTTTTTATCCCAAATTTCAAGAAAGCAGTGTATACATCGTCGCAAATCAATGAAGCTTTTTAGTCTTACTGTCAAAAGGATGGCACTTCTGACTTGGACAAGAATCTGGTGTAATGCAATAATGAGTCTCTTTCTCCTATTGATGAGGTACACTACAGAAATCTTGATGGTCCCTGTTGCTTCTCATATAACATAAAACTCATTTAGCCATTTTTTTTTTCGAAATTTGTGTGTAGGGCTTTGTGGAACAATTTAAATGTTCTAAAGTAAGAATGAAAAGAAACAAAAAACAAAAGTTAATTAAATTTAATTTAACTAATTTTTAATTTAATTACCCCCCCCCCCATCCCGCAGCTCAAAGCAGCAGATTTCCCAGCTCACAGCTTCTGTGCTGATTAAAACAACAGGCTCTTCATTCCCTGCTTCTCTCATGAAAACATGGCTTGTCAGAGACTCGATAAAAGAAGCAAAATAAGTACATAAATAGGCTTCAGTTTTATTAGCAAAAAGGATGATGGAAATAAGAAAATTACCTTGTACTTTTTAACTGTCACCATGCAGTTGGATTGATTCTGCAACCAAATGGCTACTGATCAACTGGTGTCTTGTTATGCGAAATTACCTTGTGTTGATGATGGTGGTGGTAGTATATAGGAGAGGAACGGTGGGGTCTCAGAAATGGACTGTTTTGACACAATGTACTAGAAATGTGCAGTGTTTGTTTTTGCTCAGTGGTCTTCGTGTGTCTAGGGGACTCTACAGGTCATATTGTAGACTAACTTTGACAGCCACCGTGTTACTTTTGTCTTATTTGCCTGTGATCTGTGATCTGGTGCCAGGTGTCATTGATTTTGTGGTTGAACGAACACTGACAAAGGCATTTTCTCTCCAGAGCCGACACACAAATGTCTGTACGACAGCAGAGCGGAAGCCAAATGATGAGACTATGTTCAGGATGTATACTGCCAGAAAAATATTTAACATGTTGATTAACATATACCAGCAGACTAGAATATATTCACATTGTTCTATCCATCTGACTGTTTTGCATATTTCATGTTTCAAGATAAACCCAAGCACATTGCTGATAGCAAACACACATTTGAGACATGTTTTAATATCATGGGTTAATGCACAGGAGATTTTTTTGAATGACACAGTTTGTCAGTATGGGAGATTGGCTTAGCCGTCTAACCCTAATTCCAAAACAGTTCACTGTCTATCACTGGCTCTGGTTGCATCCTCCTTTCCAGTCCTCTGTAGTTTCAACTTGTGAATTGACAACGCCTCAAAAGAAGCACGAGTTTACAGGAGGGGAGGAAAGCTTTGCATTTTGATTAGAATGTCAGAATTTCTCTTTTAGCCAGAAAGTATCTTCTAGAACTCATAGACTGTAGAACGCAAAGATTGTAGAATTCACTCACTAAAACAAAGGACACCTAAATAAAATCCTTTATTTGGGTATACAAGGCTACCCGAATGTGATTTGAATAATGTCTGTGATAACAGATAAATGTATTGACTCAGCTTTCTGAGTTTAAATAACGTTCAAAGCATTGTCCTCTGTGTTTGTACATTAAGTGGCAGGCTTGTTTAAACTGTTAGCAGCTTACATTTAAACGGCTAGCACGGGAAAGTTTACCAACATCATATCTGCAAGGTTCATGAAACATTCCTCTCACAGCTGCCCCGTTGTGCTGTAGTGTTTGCTCTAGTCAAGCAATCGGCTTGTGTCAAAAATCTTTGGTAAATGGGCCTTTTCATTTGGCCACAAAGACTAAATTTGCTTAGTAATAATGTTAGCTGTTCAGTGAAGGCCTGTCAGAGGCAAGGAAGGCAGTAACATTGATAAGGAGAGTAGGTGGCCCAAGGCCACAGCAGGGTACGAGCTTGGTGATGATGTGATTCTTCTGTGTGTCATTTGTGCCAGTGAGAGTCAGTAACAGTGAGTGTGTCACAGAGGCCAGTCTGCACTGAAATTGCCTCTGAGGGGGTTTCAGTTAAACCATCTTAAAGAACAGATGTGCTTCTGTTTATTTTTCCTTTTATGTACATGACTGTCCAGAAAATCCATACATTTAATTGAACTATAAATAATAATCCATACGTGTTTTAGCATCGTGATGAGACGGCAGTTGCGGAATGACTTTAGTGTCTGTACGGGCATGATATTGTGTTTCTCAGGTGAAGCATTTCTCATATAAGGTTTTAATATGAAATAAACTCTGTTGTAACTAGGTTACAGCTGTCCCAGAACAATAATAGTTGTGAGAAACCTTTTTTTCTTTATCACCAGAACAGGAATATAATATTTCTGTTCCTATCTATAGTATGTATTCCACAGCAGTAAAGTCTAAACTGGATAGTCTAAAGCCTAGACTGTGAACTGGACAGACCAGAGATGACATCAAAGACACACTTGAGCAGTGGAAAATGTAAACATAGCATAACCCTAGCTGATGGGCAGTTACGGGAAATGACATTACCGCCACTTGGATATGGACATAAAAAATTGTTTGTTGAAGCGTGTCTGTCCTGTAACATGAATATTGAAAGATTAAAGCTTCATAAAGGCTCTCAGTGTGGCTGGGTCTTTCTGATGAGCTTGTGTGATCATGTGACATATGCAGTATGAATGTGGTATAACATTCATACTGCATATGTATAGATTTGACCCCAAATGTGGTTAATACTGTTTTTTTTATTAATGTTAGCCTGCTGCAGTTTCACTTCCCTGTACTGCAGCTCCAACCTGTCCAACCTTGGATGCCCAAATTGTGCCAAATGTGAAATTAAAAGGCCGTTCAGTGAAAACCAAGATGTTTACCTTTTTGCATCTATGCCACAGTGTCTACTGAACTGCTGAATGGAACATCAATAAAAGGACAGATGGTCCTGAATGGTTATTTCCCATAGCAGCTGCCCAAAAGAAAGCTGTAGAAAGATGTACATGAAAGAGCCAAAAAAAAAAAAGAAAAAACAGTCCTTGGAGTGAATAATGCTCTGAAGACATTCTATCCAAATTGCAAGGGTCAGTGGTTTTCTCTGAGCTTTATCTCTAATAGATGTATCACCATGTTGGGAGAAAGCAAAGACCTCCTTTGCGTTTGTCTTTAAAAGCTTTGCTAAGGTGCCACATGATTTGTGTGGCGCTCGACAGCTACATCATCCCAGAAAATGATAGGTGCAGTCCTGCGAGCTTCAGTGCTACTTCTGTGATGCAATATGGAACAGTGGGACTATGAAATCATCCTCAGCACAGTAATATCAATTCTGGTAGACTGGATTGTACTGGTAGACTGGATTGTACTGGTAGACTTGGCTACACATTTCCCAAGATCACATTTTTTTAAGGTATTGCTGTCTAATGTCACATGCCGTTCCGAGACATTCTAGCCCATTCGGTGCATGGGTACATGGTGCGACAATTTTTTTTTTTTTTCAGTGCTACTGTGGTGAAACTATTGAGAGCACTTCTCAGGAAAACAGTGTGTTCAACTGAGCGCTGTAACTGAAATACGTCGAAATCGATTAGCCGTAACTCTACATGGCCTCACGCTACCTTCACGCTTTGTACAAATGTTTCTGGCCGTAAACTAGGGGGCAAACACTAGATGCAGGCAGCTGACCGAAAGCACTCTACTGACATGGGTGGTTGAAAAGCAGCAGCTTGACCACAAACACTAGTCAATATTTTACGTGTGTGTGTGTGTGTGTGTGTGTGTGTGTGTGTGTGTGTGTGTGTGTGTGTGTGTGTGTGTGTGTGTGTGTGTGTGTTGGGTATGTGCAGACAAGTTAAAATGTTGAGTTTTCTTTTCTTAAAATAATTACCTTCTAGCATCTAAACACATATTTTCAGATTTGTATCTTGTCTTTCCAGTTCTGTCCTTTCTGCAGTTCTGAGTGGTCAATCAAATAATCCTTAAATCAGTTCATAAATTAATTCATAAATCAGTCTATTTGACAGTAATCCCCCTCTGGAAGCAGAACCAAGGTTAAACAAAACAAAGTGAAAAAAGGTGTTTGTAGAAGTGAACCATTAAATGCATATATTAAAGTCCTAACATGCATATGTTAAAGTCCTAACATGCATATATTAAATGAAGTCTGTCAGGGCCTCTGATCGTCTATTGTTAGAATGATTTTCTACAGATTGACTGTTTCATTAATAATCATGACTCAAACATACAGCTGTCAGTGCCTCATGAAAGACTTGCATGACACCCTTTCTCAAATCAAAGTGAGTCAGTGTAGCTCACAAAATGATTTAAAACTGACACAGGGCTAGACTTGTCTGATCAGTCGTGCTGAGCTGTTGGTGTTTTTCTTCATGCTGTACTGTTGCCTTAACCAGATGTGCCCTGGCACAGAGAATAGAGAGTATGTGAGTGTAAGCCATGTTTGAGTGTAAGCCATGTTTGAGTGTAAGCCATGTTTGAGTGTAAGCCATGTTTGAGTGTAAGCCATGTGTGAATGGTTTTGTAAAAGGATGTTAGGCTATATGCATGGTGGGCTTGGAAAAAGCGATTGTAGATATATTGTATCTTAAAATTTATTCTGCAGCTATTTATGTTCAGTTTATGAGTGATCAATAACTATGTAGCCTTTAAAAAATGGCCTTTTTTAAATCAAGCATAATAAATATTTGCTACATTCGTTTGTTCAGAGGAAACGCGCTGAGCTTTATTAAAGTCTCCCACACAGTTCTTTCCTTGAATATTTGCATGCATGTTTTTTTTTTTTTATGGATGAGCTGTACTCTTACAGAAACCGAACTGGATGTGCACTGTAGCTACACAGATGCAGTGTCCAGACTACATGTCTAGTTTTACACAGCCGAGCACTAAGCTTCCACCTTAAAACCACCTCCATGCTAATTGTGTTACTTATGACAAGTAACATCCACAAGTAACATCAGCACAGCAGTATGTCTGAATGCCAGTGGCTTTGACCTGTTTCGAACCCTAACTGCATTTCTTTCTCTCGCTCTCTCTGTTTTTGTCTCCTTCTGTCTTTCACTCTCTGTTTTTCTCTGTCTGTCTCACTGTATTATGTCTCAGTGGTACTGACAGTGTGTGCGAAAGTCATTTCTTGGGTCTTTTATTATCCAACCTGAAGATAATACACCCTAAAGCACTCTCTCTTTTCTCACTCCCTTTTAGACCTACAATACAAAGTATTATTTAAACATAAAGCATGCAGGACTGAGACACATACAGATAAAGATTTTGATGGGTAATGCAGGAATAAAGAGACATTTACTTTACTGCAAACGCTTGTTCGTAAGGTTACAACAGGGGCACCTGACGTTTCCCCTACAGGTGACACACTGGTATGTTACCACGGCTGCTCTTCCTCTTCCTTCTGAAGTGTTACATACATACATCTTTTGTTCAGTCTGGCCCACTGAAGAGCCACCTGCCTTTGTGAAAGCTGGCATAAGGGTAAAAAATTGTAAAAAATCATGCACAGTTCATCTGCCGCTGCCTTCCTTCTGTAATCCTTTTATGTTTTTTGAAACAATAACCTAACACAAGATGAAGAGCAGACCCCAAGACAACTGTTTGTTAATAAATAGTTAATAACGCTCAGTGACAAACAGAAAATCTGAAGTTGCTCCCGACTGGAGGAGTGAATGGTGCTATTTATTATGTAGTGTTTATCTCAGGCCATATGAATAAATGATCAAATGATTAAACCTTTCTGTGTCATCTAAACCATCCCCTGGGCTACTGATTTCATAAACTAGCTACCAGGCATCTACTCATCATTTCAAATATATGTGTTTTTTGAGGCAAACACACAACCATGACTTAGGCGATGTGAGCCGCTGTGGTTATGTCAGCATGATGAAAACAGTCACCCTTTTAAATGCAATGTGATGTCCTGTCAAGTCAGGGAAAAAAAACATTAAAAAGTTACTTGTCATGAGTGCTGGAAATATCCTGTAATTATGCTCAACCCAAACAACTAAACATGCATTATTGCTGTTCAGATGAAATATACAAGAAAGCCTGGAGCTACAAAAACATCTTGTATCATTCGTATGTTGATCACTTGGCTGTATGTCAGTGTTTATTGGGAAGATGATAACTCTATGTTAAGTCTCTTCACAAGTAGAGATTAAAGTATTCATGAAATTGCTTCAGTGTGATTTACAGATGTTTTAATGCTCATTTAATTTGTAGAGGAAAGTGTATGTTTACAGGAATGTGTTACTTTGCACTCTATCTGTGTCT
>JAOXYF010000020.1:11397190-11433184 GCA_028565775.1 Sternarchorhynchus goeldii | reverse complement strand
TGTTTTAATGCTCATTTAATTTGTAGAGGAAAGTGTATGTTTACAGGAATGTGTTACTTTGCACTCTATCTGTGTCTTGATACCTGTGCTGCTAACATGTTACGTTGCGCTCTCTGATATCTGTGTCTCATACCTGTGCTGCTCACATGTGTTACGTTGCGCTCTCTCTCATATCTGTGTCTGATACCTGTGCTGCTAACATGGCTGCCTTGGCATAATTGCCTTCGCCTGCGCCAATCTTCGTTTACATTCGCTGGTATGGTTTCAGCCCATCTGCGATTTGAACGATTTACTCATTACACATCCACCTATTCTGCTTTCGTTGCTGTCCCTCGCCAAGCCTCTTTAAGCAGCTTTTTGCTATGGGACAGACATGTAGATTCAGATCTTTATGAATGTCTACACATTTGCCATCCGAATGTTGCTTCAACCGAAACCGCTATGATATCCAGCACCCGCTGCTAACGGGGAAACATCAGAAACATCAGACATGAGTGGACTGTCATTTTCTGTCAGTAAAAGCCACATGAATACTTCTTGTTTGTTTTGTCAAGCTGGGTACTGGTTTCTTAAATGTATGTGTGTAAACACATATTACCCCTAGGAAAACGTGTTAGATTGTTAGATAAACACAGTGCCCAACTTGTGACTATACGCAAGCTGTACCTGAAACACACTGTGGAAGTAAACACAGCACGCTGTTATTGATTGTTGGTGCTTTTCTGTTTCACTGATATAGTCCTAGTTTATCCCTAGTTGTTGTATCTTATTTGTCACAATCTGATAATGATTTGGTTTATTCTTATTCTGAGCTTTAACATGGAACTTTATTCTCCACATCCATGGCTCAGGCTATGTTTAAACTGTCTGTGCTAACATCTTGTGTTTACATGGTGTGTGTTTTTTCTTGCCATGGAGACATTCTATGTATATTTAACCAGCGCTCTCCCTCTCTGTATCTCTGTCAGACGGCTCAGACGGTGCTTCTGGTTGTAGCAGCATTCCTCTTCTGCTGGATGCCCCACCACATCATCGCCATGTGGGTGGAGTTTGGAGTGTTCCCCCTGAATGACGCCTCCTTTGCATTTCGTATCATTTCGCATTGCCTGGCCTACGGAAACTCCTGCGTCAACCCCATTCTCTACGCCTTCCTTTCTGAGAACTTCCGGAAGGCCTGCCGACAGGCGTTTACCTGCCATCTCCTCTACCCTCCTCCACCTGTGAAGAAAATAGCACGCATTAGGATGGAGAACTTCTCCACCACGCACTCCACAACCAACATGTGAGGGCTGGAGCCAGAGCGATGAGTAGCTGATTGTCCTTGACATAGCCTTAAATTCACACCCAACCACAATGACTTCATTACCCTTGCTATTCACGTTAAAGATGCTATGAATCATCAATGCTATGCTCACATGCATGTAAGTTCAGCAGTGCCACTGGCAATAGGAATGTAGATATTCCAGCAACACTAGGAAATATTCATGGTTGCAAATAGTCTCAAATTGCTTCATTTCTATTTTCGATCTATAGAGGGCGACGTTCCTGGTTTCCAGCACCTGCGCAGTGACCAATGTCATGCAATATCAAAAGTAATCACTGAAAAAACTGCATGGAAAAGATGATCTAAATGAGCATTTGAACAGAACTGCACTGTGCTGTACCTCTCAGTATTTTGGGGCGGAAAAGCCTGCTATTGTAAAGCTGCAAAATCCTTTCAAAACTTAAAGGGTATTGAAGATTTGGACTTATCACAAGAACGCAAAGTTCAAAAGTGTTAAAAAAAAACCCCAAAAAAACAAAACTTGTACATATCTTTAAGAAAATGACAATCTCTGAATTGAGATTGTAAAGTCTCAATTACATTGTGATTGTCCAGTGTTCGTCAGTGCCTCTTTTTGGTAATGATTTTAACTCGAGCTTTGTGGAGTTCACTGTAGTGTGTTTGCCGAGTGATTTGTTAACAGTGTTATCTACGTATTTGTGGTCTTCTAGGCATCTTCACAATATAAGCATGGTCATGGACAGGTATACTATCCCTTTAAGAATGTATTTCCATCTCCTCAGACTACCAGACCTTAAGAAAATGGGTGAAGTCTTGTTTATGAATGGCTAAACTGTATATAATCCTGAAATAAATGCTTAAGATGAACAGTCAAGATAATTTTTTATTATTCATAAACACTACATCATCCGTTGACATTTGTACAAGCATTTTAAGACCAGGGGCAGCTCGGAGATGCTCCAGCAAGGCAGCACAGATGTCTCATGCAGATCTAATCTTTCTTCTTTAAAGCTCAAGCTTTAAATCACACTACGAAGTCTGAGTATTTAACCCTTTGATGTGCAAAAGACATGAACTCTATACCTCAGAGGACTGAGAGGTCAGCTTCCCACTTGGCTGTGTTAACACCAGACACCACCTACTGATTTTAAGATGAAGCAACTCATTTTTAACAAAAAACTCGCCCCATTGTAAGTGGCATAATGTGACCTCACAAAAGCAAAGCAAAACCTTAAGCTCCTTTAAAGGAAAATATATCAGATTTTTTCCTGTTGCATTAGCAGACTCAATGTGAAATCCACATTTAGCAGTGTAGCGTGTTTAATGCAATTTTAGCCAGGTGCATGTTGCATCAGAAACTTTTATGGAAGTTTTCTTTCCTGGATGACATGCAGTGTCAGTTTATATATAGTCCCATCTCCTGGTGTTGTCCAGCAGCACTATAATTAACACAGAAAACAGCCGCTGCTCTTCATTCATGTGTCCACACACACACACACACACACTCTCTCTCTCTCTCTCTCTCTCTCAGACACTATTCACATAAAATTACGATTTGGACAGGGTAGCATGAGTGTAGCATTGTCTAAAAAAATCTTGGGAATGATTCATGCACACGCAATACTGTGAACACAACATTCTATAGTAGAAGCTTTTTAATATATTACGTTAGTATGAAGCTTGATAAGAAATGAGGACTCATGGAAGTCAAGCAAGAAAAACACCATTGTGTTCTATAGTACTTAGGTGACCATGAGTGGCATCCATGTGCCTTAGCCGTTAACTAATGAAATGCTACTGACAGGTGAGGTAAAAGCCAATATATAAGCAAGTTGGTTTGTGAGGAAGGTTCTTGTATTCTGCAGTGTTCTTTAATATGAGTTGGGCTGTAATAGATACCACATTTAAAGGCATTATCCACTGAATTTTAAATATAAGCTTGAGACTTAACTGATATTATAACACAAACATTTAGAACCAATTTAGTTTAAAAGACATGTGTACATCAGAAATCAGTATCAGAACCAAAAACTCACTTCTTTATTTAAATTTAAAAATGTTACATCAAAACTTGTCAAAGATATGGTTATTAATACATTAAATATTCCTTAACAAAAGCTATAGCAAGTTAATGCAGTACCATCATAATGGATCTGTGGAAGTGTCACTTGTTCTCCTTGCTGGGTTTGTGGACCTCTGTCTCCATCCCTGGTAAAGTCGTCCTCCTCCTGGCTGCTGTCTCGATCTGCTGCACCAGGTCCACATCCCATAGATGGGTAACAAAATTCAGGATGTGTCCTTCACCCATGCCACCTGCCCGGCCCACGCGCCCAGCTCTGTGAATGTAATCCGTGTAGGATTCAGGAAAGTCATAATTGACCACCAGTCCGACTCTCTGCGTATCCAGCCCTCGGGAAGCAATGTCAGTAGAAATTAGAACATCAACGAGGCCCTTCTGGAAGTTCTGGAATATTCCTTCCCTCATGGAAGCTGGCATTTCCCCCTGGAGTCTGATGTGATGCATGCCCATCTCCTCCAAGGTGTAGCCCAGCCAGTTGACGGTGGCCGCCTTGTTGCAAAACACCAACACGCCCCTTCTCTGAGCTGCCACCTCTTTCAGAGCCTGGTGAAGCTCCAGCACCTTCTCTGAGCCTCTCACTCTCAGGAAAGTCTGCTTGACGTGCGGCATTAGGTAATGAAGCATCCTGCTTTTCACCTTCACCAGACTGCCCAAGTCAGTCACTTTACTGAGGAGTTCACCAACCCCTCCAGGGAAAGTGGCTCCAACCACCACCAGCTGGGCTTTATGGGTCAGGCCCTCTGTTTCCAAGGCATTAGCTGCAATCTGTGCCTGGAAAAGGATTTTCTCTAGCATTCCCACAAAGGTAGGGTCAAACATTGTGTCGGCCTCGTCAATCACCATGAACTGCAGCTCGCTCAGGTTCACCAAGCGTCTCCAAAGCGCTTTCAGTAGTGCGCCGGGAGTGGCAACCAGAATGTGTGGCTGACCATGGCAGAACGCTGCTCTGATGCTCCCTACCCCTCTCCCTCCTCCGACTACCTTCACCATAAAGCCGAACGGCCGGCTCATGGCTCTGGCGACAGACGTGACCTGCTGTGCCAGCTCTCGTGATGGGACGAGAATCACAGCTCTGGCCATCCGCTCAGAGTCCAACACTTCCTCAGTTGGTATCTCCTTCTGTAACTTGTGGATAATGGGGAGGAGGTATGCAAGTGTTTTTCCGCTGCCCGTCTCTGCCGCACACAGCACATTATTTCCCCGTAACAGTTTGGGAATGGTCTGCAGCTGAACAGATGTTGGATGAATTATACTGTGACTCTGCAAAGTCTCCACCAGTTCCGTGCAAAGACGGAGACCGCTGAATGTTGCTCGACGATCAGGTCGGTCACATTCATCCTCTTTTCTCTCCTCCTCTTTACACTCTGTGACGAAAGGCGGAACACTCTGGGTGCTATTTATGGTAAAGTAGTCCCCAAATGATTTGTTGTTTTTCCATCCCTTGGACGTGAGAACTGGCTCTTCAAATTTCCCCAGCGTGTAGCCAACAGACTGGTTGAACAGTGGGTTTTTGCTCTTTATCAGTAGTCTACCCGGCTTTACTGTTGGCACTTTAACGAGTTTTTTCCGTTTCACCTGTTTGACATCCTCGATACGCTCCTGCATGTGCCTTGGGATACGGATTACTACAGGTTGTGATGTCGCCGTTGACGTTTTGCGTAGTCCCCCACTAGAAATTAAATCTTGAGCACGAACTACAGCAACTAAACATGTCGACTCAAAACTGTTTTGTCTTAAAAGATGCTGAGAAAATATAAACCTAACGCACCCGGCCTTAACGGAATGCATTTTAATAAGTCACTCGCGTCAGGTATCTTACATCAAATTTAGCTAACCTACTTTATTTAGCTAGCAAATAGCAACAAAAGCCATTTTGCACGACAGGCGATTATAGTTATAATTTCGACTCAAACAGCTACTGTTCGAATTTCGCTGTAAAGCGATCGTCTACAAGCACAACGTTGCACATTTCTCAATTTCTTAACTAGTTAGCTTAAAAAGCTACATTAGATAGATAGATAGCTAACTACGACCTAGCTGCTTCACGTGCGTTTCTGAATTTCAGCGGCGCTGTTTAATGACGCAATCAATACGCTGCACAGGAAGGGACTGCAAAGGCAATAATAAAATTTATTTTTGTTTTTATTCAGATTCTAATTACAATTACCATTGCGATGAAGCTCAGATGCATAATGTTTTGGCTTGGATTTTATCCATCGAAAATGTCGTGTTTTCCTCTGACTGGGTGCAATTTTGGCATTGTCAGAATGTTTAATAGATGTATCTCCATATTAAACTTAGCATAATTTCACATTGACACAGATGTGTAAATAAATAGCAGATCATCAATGACACCGTAAAGGTTGAATATTCTTAATTAGCATATACATTCAATTTACATTCGCTGTCATTTAAAACGGATAACGTATTTATTTACATACCAAGTGTTGGCACATATAAGGGAAAAGAAGTAGGAAGTGCCAACAACAGTACATGTTGCAACGCAGCGTTTTACTCTGCCTCAAAGACGTGAATTAATGTTTAAAGTGGGTTATTTTCCAGCATACTCAACGTCACCTTTTATTAGGTTAGTATTTTACGTAGATTCCCTTAGACCTCAAGGTGAGTTCACTACCAACAGTGTCCTAAATTACCAGGTCAAATCACAAACAATTTAAGGTAAGTGGCTGATCAGATAACATGTTACAACCAGCCAATAAATGAATAAACAAATAAAATAAAACAAAAAAGTATATCACCCTGGTCTACTGATTTGCTTGGGGGCATTTCCCAAACTTAATTGCCTTTTTTACAGTGCTAGCCTCATGTATTAGCAATATTTTTAAATGTATTTAATGTTTCTCTGTCTCAATATTATGATGAGTAGGAAGGACTTCCCAGCATGGAAAGTGAATGTTTTTGCTGTATCCCATTAAATTACAGATTTACATTTATGGAATTTAGCAGACATTTAAGTGCTATTTGAAGCGATGCATCCTTTAGGTATGACAGCAGGGAGGAAATTTGCTATATGGACAAGCAGTGGGAGTTTCAGGAGGAGCCTTGATGTTTGTCGTCCATAAATCTTGAATGATGCATGTTCAATCCAGGCTGTATTAAAAGCTCTACTAGGCAAGCTTCAGGGTTTGAACTCTAAAATGAGCAGCTACATGAAGGTAGTGAAGTAGATCAGTTGGCATGTTGCCCATGTTACCCTCAAAGTGAAGGTAATTAGATGTTTTCTCTTCACCTTTTAGCCTTTTAATGCATGTTGTTATTGGCAGCATAATTAACTTGTCCTGCACAGCGAAGCCACAAGAAAAAAAAAAACTTTTCATCAGTCTAGTGAAGCTTTGTGACCTTTAGACCACAGTGAATGCTGTTTTACCCATAGTTCCTCTGGATCTGGCGCATGCATTCATGCATTCATAATAATTTCTAGACAATGTTTTGGAACAAAGCCACACACTTTCTGCTTCTCTACCACACATGGTAGTATTGAAAATAGTGCTGTCAGATGGATGGCAGAAATAGAAAGTAAAAATGATTTTTTTTATAGATGTCTTGAATGTGATGTCTTGAACATGGCTGCAACTACACATGTCCTGCTGATCACTGATGTCAAAAATGCTGGACTATTTCATATATATATAGTCTTTATATTCAGTATGTCTTGGGAGAGAAAAAAGTACTGTTCACGAACATCGAAAATTGAAAATGGACATTACTGACGATTAATCAAAAATCATTAGTATCTTGCCAACATGTTGACACTGTAGCAGTTGAAATTTAAGTTTCAGAAATTGCAGTATTGTCCTAACAAACTAATCTCTTTCCAGATCCAAAATGGCTGCTTATGAATGACTTGAATGAAAGAAAGTCACTGTGTGAAAAAGTGAACGTGTGTGTTTTTGTGTGTTTCGGCACTGTGATGTTAATAGGTAACAGCTTAAGCTTGTAAATTATGCAAAGTGGCAATTTAAAGTATTTAAGATTGAAGATTCTCTATTGTCAATAAACTAGAACAGTACAGTGAAATGAAGCAAATAATGAGTGATGGGTTATCATCTTAACATGTTGTAATACCACTGTTGCCTGAGATTTAAAATTCCCTGATGCAAAGATTATCTGAGAATTATGATTTTATTAGATTTAGAATGGAATCCACTACTTGAGCAATATACTGTTTAGTCTGATTTAATCTAAATAGATCCTATTTCAGATTGCCTAGAGGGATTTGATCAGAAAGTGGTGACCAGTTTGAATCAACGTGTATGGCAACACATTCAGCGTGAGGAAGAGGCATTCCTCAGGTGGAGAATACACTGAGTGTTTGCCTTCTCGAGATTCAAGTGGTTCCCTGGCTACTTCAGAGGCCCTTGATACTGCTGAAACAGAATGTTGATGGATGAGCAGGTCTCCTTCAGGAAGCCACAGTGATTTGCACAATTGAAAACAACAGACTCTTTCTGTCCAGTCCACCGTAATAAACAATGTGTATAAATCAGCACTGGTTAATCCAGATACTAGCTACTTAGCAGTGTAAATAGTGCTGGATATTATTGCTTGGTACATTAAGACAGTTTGGCTATGTGTTTACATTTGTGACTTGTGCAGTGGTAGCGTGTTGTTGGTTAGGGTGGTGGTCGCTCAGTGGTGCTCCACTGGTAATCGGTAGGTTACTAGTTCAAGCCCTAGCATTGCCCAGTTGCTGCTGTTGGACCCATTGAACAAGGCTCTTAATTCAAGATGTATTTACTCATAAGTTGCTTTGAATAAATGCTGGGACTTTTACGCTCTACAAGCTTAGAACGTGCTCCACTGATCTGGGTTCTGTTCCCACCCCAGCACTCCACATTTTCCTCCAGGTTTTGTGTGTGTTTGTCAGGTACTCCACATTCCAAAGATGTATGTTAGGATGATTGACGTCTCTAAATTGGTCTGGAGGTGTATGTATATGTGCCTTGTGATGAATTGCCACCCTGTCTGGGGTTGGTTGCCCACCTTTTGCCCTGTACTGGATTATGCTCCAGATATTGGATTAAATTGGATTAAGAAGGTTTATAAACTGGATGTATGAATGCCGCTGTATCTTTATTTTTCTTGGTTTTATATAACAATGTTTATTAATCCCGATATAGTCAGTCAACACAGAGACAACTGTCCGCTGCCATACCTGAAAGTTCAAATAATCTTTTCTGGCAGTGAATTATACTGACTAAGTATTTTTTTAAACCCGGTACATTTTTGTTGCATTTTACTGTAATTATGAAGTAAGTGTAAGTCAATAGAACTTACTCCATATCGTCTCATCAAGGCATGACAGCTAAGTATGACTCAGGTAAGATCAACACAACGTATAACGTGTCGGAGAACAACAACAAAAGCATGACATTTAAGAAAACAGTGCTCGAAGCAAAATTAACTGCCAGAGTTAAATGCCGATTTTATTGGCCCAACCATAAAACGCAGTGCTATATAAGTGTCACAAAGCATAGAAAGAAAAAAGAGGCAAAAGTCACAGTAAGATAAAAATATAAAGATAAAATATTTAATATAAAGAAAATAGATTTAATGTTTCAATTAGGTTTTTCTTTTCAGTTTACTACTCATTGTTTTGAACATGGGTCTTAATCATTGTGTGTGTCCAGGTAGCATAGCTCTTATGTGAGTGCCTCTCAGTAGTGCAGAATTCACTTCATCTACATTCACTGTCTTGTTTGTGCCTATTGATTTAAATTGGCTTGTATAAACTGCTGCAGATACACATGGTGTCATGGGATCCCAATCTCTACTCTCCTCCTGTCAGCTCTCCTCCCTTCTCTTCACCATCCACTTCCTCTCCTCTCCTCCCTTCTCTTCACCATCCACTTCCTCTCCTCTCCTCTCCTCCCTTCTCTTCACCATCCACTTCCTCTCCTCTCCTCTGATATTTTCCCTTATTATTTGCTCTTGGGTCTTGTACAATTTAACAGTGTAGTATTGTCAGAGTTCAGGTAACACATACCAAATAAGAGAAGAATGTGGTATTTTAATGATTTAAATGAGCATCTGGACACTTCTGCTAGACACTTCTATATGCCTGTGCGGAACATGGTAATGTGAATAACAGCTCTTTGGATTTTCTTTGTTCTATTTCTCCTTGTTCATCCAATGTCTTTTATCTTGCTGTGTCTGGAGACGGTAAGAGAGGTATGGATTCACTACAACACAGTCACCAAATAATTTGACAGATGCCTCTTTTGTTTTTTAAGTAAAATGCTGGATTTTAAAATTCACAGCATGCACACCACATTTAAAGTCTCAGCTTGAACATGAGGTCCTTTAAGCATCTACATGCTGAACCACCCTGGAATCACGTGGCTTTTATTGTTTGCTTTCTTGTGCTTCCCATTTTAGTTCCCCCGCCTCCCATTTCAGGGCACTGTGTAATTGGACACATTAAGACAAACATCCACAGAGATAATACCGAAAACCTCTCATGTCATGCTTGAAAACCTCTCATGCTTGTACATTCTCTTCGTAGTAGTCCTTAACACATCTTTACCAACATCCTAGAAAAAAATCTTTACCTAGGTAAGGTGAAGATTATAGATGTTGGCATAGTATGTGGTGTTTATCTCCACAGAACATTTGATGTTGCATCAAAGTGCCGTATCAACAGGGAAGCTTCCAAAGTGAAGATGCCACCACTAACAAAGAACCCGATCAGGAGGAGAACGTGATCAGGAGATCTTGGCATGACTGGTGGCACATTTAGTGCCTGTTTAGGACTGGTGTAATAGGACAGTGCTTTTAGAGACCAGTGTGTAGTTAAATTGCATTAGACTTTACTGTAGTCATGCTAGCAAGGAGACACCAATGAGTTGTAGTACAAACAAGACAAGACAAAGGCATAAATCAATTTTCCAGGTCACTGACAAGCAAGAATAGTTTCATTTTGCAGATATTTCTGTGCGTATTTTCACAGTTTTTGACTACAAATAGCTTGCAATGTGCAACCAAACAGCAGCATTTTTTTGTCCCACACACTAAAATAGGAGGATGTTATAGTACTTTTCACACTAAATTAAAATCTGTTTGAATCTAAATGACAAGAGAAATTAAATTTTTTTTTTACCATAATTACATATTATTCATAAATAAGATTTAAACTGTGTAATCATACTTCTAAAATGTACAGGTGTATACACTTGCCTGTATTGGGCAATTATTAGAAAGATTCCAGTAGTCTGCAAAGATAGAGGGGTCCATCTTCCTTGGTACTGCTTTTCCACACATAATACATAATGACATGAAAGTACACTGAAATAAAAACAACAAAAGCTCTGGGCAATGGGAAAAATTCTGAAAACATAATTGATTCAGCATGCATGGGACAAAATCTTTGTTAACCAGTGCTGTCAGATTTGAGGTCAGAATCAGAGGACCCATCCATGTTATTTACCTGAGGATTGACATAAGAAGCCAGATTTTAAGATCGGTTTACCAATGCAGTGAGTCCAGAAGAACCAAACACAATAATTTGACTTGCTCTCAAAAAGTTGAAGTTAGCAATTCTGCCTTTTATAATTGAAAATATAATATCCAGGAGACAGCAGTTCAGTCTCTTTAAGGATGAGCCCCATGAGTCAGCAGCATTCAGTAAGCCATTTACTGAACTCTGTCACTCTAAGGAGCATCACTACAACAAGGCTGGACACCTGACTGGAAGGTCTCAAACATATATGAACTTAGCTAGGCTACCAAAACAAAAGAGAAGAAAAATACATTTTGTCTAAGACACCTAACTAAATGTTGTCTAAATTGTGCTTTTTCAGGTGAGGTTGGGCAACTGCATTTTTGAAACATACAGAAACTCTGCCACTTTTTTCCACAACACTTGTGAGAGTTTCTCACAGCACTTTAATGAAGTGGTTCGGAAGCAACAGTAAGTGGTGCAACAATAATTATAAGAACGTTTATTAAGAGCAGTTTTTAACAAAAAGCAGTTTATAGGAACAAAATATAGCCACCCCTTAAAATTTATTCGGAAATGTTTTTAGAAATCAATAGGATGCGTTCAAATTGTGTTTCTTCCTTTTACACCCAGCCTTGCTGCAGTCTGATCTGATCATTAAACCAGTGTTGAAATTTCGATTTAGGCCTGTTTCATTTCAATTGAACAATTATATCTAATCTTAAATACCAATTCCAATCCAGGTATGAGACTCGGTTTAATTGATTGAAACTTCAAACTTGAGTATGTTTGTCCAACATATTGTCCAGCATTTAAATTAATTTCTATAAAACATTACCACAGTCCGAACACACACACGCACACACACAAACACAGAGAGAATGACTTCACATGAGTTTACGTGAACATGAGATCTGATTAGCCAAAGCAATTCTCATGAGGCTCGAGCGGTCAACTCGTGAGGTGCGTGGCAGCGAGCAGATTTAGGGGGGGATGATTCTACCTCTATTGCAGGAACAGGAAATCCCCTGTGGAATTGTGGGATTGGCCTCAGCTGTTTCTGAGCTGCTGCAAATCCATAAAAACTGCTCTGCTCAAAGCAAAATCATTTCAGTTTGCAATGTTCTTTTCTGCTGCTATATCACTGTTTATCTAAGGGACAAAAAAAGTTCAAAGCTATTTTTAAGTATTTCACTGTTTTCCTGAGTAACTGTTATGCATAGTAGATATTGTGCAACAGTACTGCTACTAACACAAGGCAGGATTACACAAGGTTCCCTTTGGAAAAGTCAGTCTTTGAGACAACATTATAACTCAGTATTTGTAGAACTGTCATCATTTCACTTGTGCTTTAAGCTGTGTTGTGCGACGCCTTTCCTACGTTCCACGCCAGCCGGGATTCCCTCCTCAAATAACCAAACGCAAAAGCCCCAGGTCAACGTAAATGCATTAGATCCTGTTTATTTGTGCGGTGGTCAAACCTGTTCAGTCCATGCACGAGAGCAGTTGTGAACGTGAGCCTCTGTTATAATGCTGGGCGGATTACAACCCAAAGCCTTCTCTGAGAGTGAAGATTGAGAGTGAGATTCGCCCGATAAAATAGCCGCCGCCGTCAGTATGGAGAATCTAGTCACGTGTTGACAGTTCCGGAGGGTAATATGTCCCTGCGCGCCGCATTAAAAGGCATGTGTTGCTATGCTCTGCTGTCAATATGGAGAAAAACAGGAGTGAATACACAGTGTTCTCATTAGTTTTCCACGTGAGCTTAGTTTCTGTATATGGTGCTCAGGCTCTAAGTGAAGGAGAGGTAATGAAGAGTCCACAACATGTTAAAAAGAAAATCCAATTAAAATAAACACATGCACCAGAGATGGTGTTCCCAGAGCAAGCAGTCCTTGATCCGTTATGGTTTCCCTTTTCTTAGGCAAGCGGGGGGTGAACAGCTGGCAGTGATGGATCTTGGGTCACGTTTGGGTGTTGAGAACGGTGATGCGTGATCACGACTTATGTGATGATTTTGGAAAACAGGATCCACAACTTCACAATGAATATTTTATCGTAGAGGAGATGAGACACAAATGTGTGAGGTATAATTAAAGCATACACACACAAGAAGCATAATTTTCTTTAGACTTAAATGCTAAGAATTAAAAGGTTTTTGCTTTTTTTTCATTCCTGTCCATAAAATCTCTAGGGCATCTTCTAGTGAAGGAGCCCCTAATTGGACTACAAGCATAACATCCCCAACCTGCACTTTCCTGTGGTCTCTGACTGCACACAAATGTAGAACACAGACCTGGCCTTATTAACACAGGAGTGTACGCAGGTCTTCACATAGCCTGAACGATCCACAGACTCCACTTTATAGGAAAACCGATCACCACTTCCAACTCTAAGCCCTTGTCACAAAACTCAGAGGCAGGCCGTCAACACAAGGAGATTTATTGACAGGTGGTAATCAAACGGGTCCAAGGTGAACTACAGCAAAAAGGTGAAATGCAGGAAATGCCAGACTGAGGCTAAAGTCAGAAGTACAGGAACCAAGAGCCAACAACTAGAAACAACAACCACTAACCAAGAGCGACAACTTAAAGCATCAGCACTTGGTACAATAGCAGAGACTCAGCAGCTAGTGAACGGAACTGAGGTCCTTTTAAATGGGCTTTAACCTGCATGTGAAGCAGGTGTGGCATGAGCCGAAATACTCTACACTCCTTCAACTCCTTTTACTATTTTGTTTAAAATATCTTTGTTAATGTCTCTATTTATCTTTAAACAATGTTCTGTTTGGTTTTAAATACATTATCATGTGATTCTTGAGAATTGCAAATAAAATAAAAACAGGTGATCTTAACATGGTCTGCTGCTACAGGTTAAATAAATTAAAGGAATGTACTACATTAAAACAATGTTTTGAAAATGCGGTGGTTTCATTTTTTAGTTTTAAAGCCTCTTTGTAGAGAAAGGACTTTTTTATATCGGCTATTTGGTGTTACCAGTGTAAATGTCCTTTCGTGTTAAATTTTCCTTATCCGTACCGACAATGACACAGAGGGGCAACGGAGCTTTAAAAGGGAAAAGCTGTCACCCTGTTTCCCACACATCACACGCATGCTGGCTTTTGTGAAGGCCTGAAGCGCTGATAATAAGGTAAGAGATAACAGCTAAAATGAAAATGAACAGAAAATGACTGATGTCTCACTCAATCTATGAGGCTCAGCTACCTGTGCTGGGTCCTACATACACCACATGAATGTTGCATATTAAAAAATAGTGTCTAGCTCACAGCAGTCAATGGGATCTAATTATAGCGGGGCAAGCATTAGTTGCATTAGTTTGCAGCAGTCACAGAGACCCTACAACTCTTTGAGTTGGACTGAATGAGCAGAAACTGCTACTTGAATAAAATTTACCACATTCAGCCAGATATTATAGCTAATTTTTTAAATGGTTAAAGCCATATTTAAGACTAACCGTAATTTTGAGCTAAATATTGACTTTCTAACGTCATATAATACATCTCTGGCAAATTGTTTTGACATACATTATTACTGCTTGCACCTACATAGAGGGTGAGAATTAACTGTGGCCTTGTAAAGTTTGTTCATAAGAGGATTCTGAAAGATGCTATGAGAATGAATGGAACACCTCTTTTTGCTTTTTCCCATGAATGGACTTACAAAACACTTCATTCTTCAGTTCTCAAGACACTCACACACTCAGCGTTACCTTTCTGTGAAGTGTTTATTACCCTGTCTTCTTGACCAGTCTTCTTCATCACAGTAACCTAAAAACCTGCTCGATGATTTTGATGACCTTGATGAGGGAAAACACACACAGCATAAGTTTTACCTGCTGTACATGAAAACATAAATATTACTTTTCGGCACCAGTGTCATGGGGAAACTATGGCCTGCAGTGATACGTACCAGCCAGTTACAGCCTTGAATAACATCCTTTTTTCATCCCTTTACCTAAGAGTTTGTTTAATTATCTGGTGAATTGTGCTTTTATTTAGAAATCAATACACATCTATACTCCCATTGAGGTCTATGTCATCTGGATACAACTCATACAAAGCTTGGAATGGCTCCAGGAGATACGAGAGATCCAGATTCCTGACTCATGATCTGCCTGATCCACCCTGATGCTCTTCTTCTGTTTGAGTCTCACCAACTGAACATCACTCACTGCTGCTACTGAATTGCCTTTTACTGTTTGTATTATTGTTATTGTGCTCGATGGTTGGCCAGAAGAGTGTGGAAGTCTTTCCTTGTCACTGTTGCCCTTGGCTTGCTCACTGGGGGCTTGGACTTGGACATCCGTAAAGCTGCTTTGAGATAACGGTTGTTAGAAAAAGTGCTATATAAATCAATTTTGACTTGACTTCCACTGCATGGGTTTGCCATTGAAAACCAGTTTTTCAGCTCCACTATGAGGATACATTTGACACCACAATAAACATTAATACTCTATTAAAGCAAGTTACATACGCATCGTAGACATTGCTGATTGGAAAGGTTTTGGGAAGGTCTTGAACTACTCTGGGAAACCTTTGTTTTACTATTAAAACCGGGTTACAATACAAAATATCTGTTAGTTTATACTGATCTGAACTGATACCTTCAGTGAACTGATAGCTTCAGTTCACAATACTCTGAATGATTCGGGCAAGGTCATTAATCATTGCACAGAAGTAGATTGGCTAGTGGGAATCTTTAGTTTAAGAGAAGGCTGGTCTTAACTACAAGCATTCTGTTATTCAGTTATTCAATTATAAACATTCAGTGATTCAATTCAAACACAGGTTTTCTTTGTTTGGGCTGATTTGAGTAGATTTTTTTAATCCTCTGCAATTCCGTACCTTTAATAAACATCTCTGTCGATTTCTATGCAATAGATACCTGAGTGGATAGGCTTTAACTATTATAGTGATACAAAAACATACTGGAAGCCAGATACAGTAGCTCTTCCTTTAAATAAACAGATCAGCAGCTCTGCTTCCTCAAATTACAAGTGTCAAGCCGGTTTACATGAAACAGTGCGTATTTGCGCTCTGTTGTGAAGGCTTGTGTGAATTTTAATTAGACAAATTAGCTTAATCAACCCCTAGCTAGGTAGCTAAAATAATGTTAAAAAAAAATATGGAGTGCAGATGAGTAATTATCCTCTTAGGATGTGTTTATACTTGTTCTCTTCATCCAAATCAAACAAGCAAATGATACACTGTTACATTTTAGCCCTGGTTTGCTTATCGTTCACACTCAATTTTACTACTGAATACTGCAAGAGGTGGTAAAATGGTTAAATGAGTCAAAACAGCACCAGAAATGCCTCCACTGAACATTTTGTGATGCGTTTGTGACATCACAACCTGTGTTTGAATCTTTTTTTAGGTATTGTGTTCATACTTAAAACAAACCACACCAGAATTCATTTAGAAGTAGACCGAGACCCACCTGCTCAGGCAGTCTTTGTCCACTTATTTGGTTCACACCAGAGTTCAAAAAGAAATGTTCACACGTATTCTAACGGACTGCACTAACAGAGCAATCGCACCAGGGTTCGTTTTAATCAAACCAAAACTAACAAATGTAAACACACGTTTAGTCTCTCTCTCTCTATGGGGGAAAAGGTAGATTTTAGCTTTAAGATCTAAGGAAAATGTTGATTTTCCATCAACATTCCTTTGTGCATGACACATCATCTGGAGGATCAGCCTTAAGGTTTAATTGACACTTTACATTAATGTGTGGGTAACCTCTTTTGCAAAGCCCCTAAATATAGAGGAAATCTCTATAGCGAAATTGCTGTCTTGTTTGGTCTTAAGAGGAATCTACTGGAAAGAAAAGAAGCTTTCTGGTATAACAAAAAGTATGTTGCTCCAGATAAGTGAATGTGTCAAAAGTTGTAAATGTAAAGGTAAGTAAAATGATGTGTGAAGGACAGAATTACTCTACGTGTTAGCAGCTCAAAGAACTCAGTCACACAAGACTGCATCAGAGACGGATTCCTAAAGTGTACTTTTGTTTTAGTTGTCTTTGTTTTGCTTAAATAAAGCCACAGATTAAGAAGAATCCTGTATTTAAAATAAATATATTTCCACTGGAAAATTCCCATTTGTTTTGTAATGTATGGTTGTGATTGCTGAGTTTGATTTGCAAAGTTACTGAAACAGTTACTGAAACATCATCTAACAGGACTGATTCACTAAAACTATGAAAACATGAGTGAAAAGCATGGGAGAGTTGTAGAGAGAGAGAGAGAAGCAGGGAGAGAGAACATCCAAGAATCATGCACATGCTAATGGATTCCTTTGAAGTGTTGAGAATGTCTTTTTAGTGATTGGAGGGCGAGGCTAATGGATCTGGATTGCATTTGGAGTCAACAGTGTGCAACAGTCCCAAGATTGTTGGAGTGTAACGCAGGAAGCAGTAGAGCATTAACTCAGTAATGGGACTTACTCTTTCTCTCTCTCTCTCACCATGGGCACATGTGTGTGTGTACCTGTGTGTTAATTAAGCCATATCTTGGCCCTATTCCTATAAATGGTCATTCATTAACCGCCAGGAATTAATTAAGTACATGTATCACGCTCTGATGCAGTAAAATATTCAAACTGTGGCAACACTTTACTGTATGGTTTCTTAGCAACCAGTGACTATGCAAGGACAAATCATGAACAAATATATTATCTACTGGAAACTTCACTACTAAAGAATGGACGTGAAAAGAAATTATTGGCTACTTCAGTAGTTAACTAGTAACCATTCAAGGACAAATCATAAACAAATACAGTAACTTCTGGAAACTCATACTGTATTGTGCTTCACGATTTATGATGATGAATTATTATAGTTCATATCAGCCAGAAATATTTTAGTAGCAGCCAGGAGTGGGCACATACTATGATGAAATGTTTGTTTTTACACTGTTACCATTCAAGTAAATAGTTACCACTGTTTTGTTACAGAGATTTTTTAGTATCCAACACCAGTACCCAGTATCCAGTATCCAGTGCATTTGACCAAAACCAGACACTGTGGTGACACACTAGTACTGCTGAGTCTTATAGTTTCCACAGTGTAGAGCTGTAGTAACTGGTGCTCTTTTGCTATTTAAAATGAGCATTTATGATATTATCAGAAAATTTGCTTTTAACCATAAAAATCTTGCTATTATTATTTATTCTTTTCTTTTCTAAGTATTGTTATTTTAGATATTGTATTTTCATCAAGACTTTAACGTTATGTTAGTATGAACGCATTCATTAACAACTTACACAAGCTTTCACCTCCCTTAGTGTCGTGGTCTCCCTGGCAACGTACCCCATTCAATTCCTGTTTTGTTTTTGTTAGTCTTTCGTACACCTGTTTCTCGTTTTCAGTTGATTTGGTTTGTTATACAGTCAATTTTAGTTCTCGTTATTGGTCATTGTCTTTAATGTCATCCAGTTCTCGTCATTTCATGTGGAAACCTGTTCGTGTTTTGATCATCGTGAGTGTTATAATTGTATATCATTGTCCACATAGCCTGTTTGTCTATTTATCATTCTGTTGTATGTCAACATGTTCCCTTGTATGACAAGTTAAATAGTGCCCCCCCCCCCCCCCAGCTCAATTTCTTTTAAACTGTTTTGGTTGGTTTATCTGAGGAAAGTGTGGTCTGATCATATTCCATCTGATTTGCACTTACCCTAACCCTTGAACATGGACATGTGTGAATGAGTGCGAGTGGTTAAGCCGAGACACAGCCAGTCTTTACATAGTATTCATCTTGCATGGATTATGTGGTTGAATGTATAAAAATATAAAGACTATATATATTCTAACAGTCTACTGTTTGCAAGTAGCTGTTTTTTAAAAATGTGGAATTAAAAAGCTTTTTTTAACAACTTTTATGCATTTTACTACATCGTATTGTTGAACCTGGTGAGGAGGTATGTTTTCTGTATCTGCTTAATAGTGACCTGGCTAGGATTTACATTTACACTAGCTAGCTAATGTTAATGTTAGAATAAGTGAGAAGATTAAGTTAGCTGTCATTGGTGGTATTCACCGTTAGCTCTGTCATTTTCTGTACAAATCTGTGTTTCTGTGTATTGATCCTCTAACAATTATTGCTTTTGATTATCTTGACAAATGAGGATCTTTAGTTTTATGCACACACACACACACACACACACACACACACACACACAAAATTAGTGGGGGCCAATCTTCTTATTCTTAGCTGCAGGCACAGTGGTCCAGAATCTCAGGACTAGAAGACCATCACTGCTCCTCTCAAACATGCTTCCCAATCATGGGAGGATGAAAGCTCTTTATTTTTAACCCAAATCCTGTGCACCAAAGTCTGAGCTCTGAAACCAAATGCTGAGGGTCTTTTAGGAAACATTTTTCATATTTAACTTAACTCAGAAGTATTCTGGCCTAACAAGCAGAATGTTCCCCTGACAAATCCTTATCAACGTGATCATAGAGATGAGACATACAAGAGAAACTCTGGTCCAGAATGATGTTGTTGTGGAGAGCAGCCAGACTGTGTGAGCCCAACACCTGCTAAGCTACAGAAACACTTTAATAAAAGTGGAGGCAGGAACATTGACCATAAGAACAGCGTTGCATCCTCGGTAAGTAGAAGGATTTCATGTCAGAACAGTATGAAAAGTGGTGGATATAGTGTGATGGTTAACAATGCTGCCACCCCTGTGGGGGACTGGGGTACAATCTGGGCTACAATGTGGGCTGTGCTATACCAATGAGAGTCCTCAGGCAAGGCTTATAACACGGACCTTTGCATGCTTATTTAACATGATTGAAAATTGTAAGTTGCTCTGGATATGCCAAAATGCCAAATGCATAAAATATCACAGTTCATTCTGGATGTGCTATTTAATTAATGCATCTGAGGGCTCTCTGTGTTGTCCATATGCAGCAAGGTTGGTGTCTGTACTACACCAGTCCTCAGGAGGGGTGCTGTGGGGATTTAGCTCTGGGCCATTCATTCTGACCTCTGCTCTCTGTGTACCTGTCAGTTATTTGTTTTCCTGTGTGAAACAGAGATAATTTAACAGCTACTTTTAATCTCTTTGTCTCTCTGTTCTCTCTCTGTCTTTCTTTATCTGTCTCTCTTGCCCACGCACACAAACACACTTGCCTTGTAATGATGAAGTGTATTGTGTGTCTTTTTAATGGGCGTAACCTTCCCACAAGTAATTGTGGAAGTACTCTATAAATTCCTCAATCTATAAAAGAGATTTGATTGTATTCACTTTCACAAACCCATATTATCTTTCTAATTACATTAGGCTTCCTGCTATTTCATTGCCACTATTAGGAATAATTTATCAAATGTGTATGCAGGGAATGGATACAGGTCTTTTATTGATTTTGTTAAACCAATCTGTGAGGGAAAAATGTACTAGTGCTGCAGAGAAACTGAAGAAAATTCAATATTTAAAAACAAACAAACATCATGCAAATCAGTGTCATGCAAATATTTGTTTTTGTCCAGGTGTTTTCAAGCTGTCATGTATTCAACAAATAGGGCTTCTTTATTTTTGTCCACCTGACCACCCCGATGTCACATGCAACTTTTATTATTTACATTATTATTGCCATTTACCGAGGTGCAGATAATTGAATACTCTGAAATTTTATGTAAAGAGTTTCTCAATGGAGAGCTGTTAAAGAGCATGTGATGTTTTTAGGCCTGTAGTGAAATCATGTGTGTTAGCTTCACGTGTCTTCACGCGTCTCTCAGCAAAGAGTCCTGTGGATGAGTCAGTGCTGCCACCTGTTGGACAGAGTGGATAGTATTTATGAAGAATTGTGCTTTGTGGCACAGACTTTAAAGCAGAGTTTTTTTTATTCCCAGCCTTCAGTTTCAGACTCGTGCCTTTTTGGGGTTTTTGTAATTACTGGTACTGAGCAATTAATGTAACTGACTGACCAGAGTCACACATCATCACACTTGACATCTAGGTAAATAGAGATTGGAAATCTAGCATTTTGACCTTACCGACTATGATTTAAATATTAAATATTTCCATTCTACATCAAATTAGTGATTAAAATCTCCAGGACCCAGTTTTGGATGCGAGTTCTAGACTTGAAGACACTGACTTTAGGGTAAGAAGGTAAAACGTTTTTTGTGTTTAATTATGTAAGACATTTTATGTTTGATTTTTTTGTTGCTTATGGCTTGTTTCTAATAATGGGCAAATCAAACATATTGTTTTATATTGTATACTATATCCGAATGCTTCAAGATAATTCACTACAATTAATTCAATAAATAGTATTTCAGATTTTCATCTGAACAGGTAATTAAAAGTTGATTACTAAAGCACAGTTCTGCTCTACTCTACAGATCTCTGACAAGTTCTTGCAGGATTAAAATATAAAGGGACACTGTTCCATTCATTCATCTTACACACAGCATCAAGAAGGACAGAAAAGGTTTCTGGCAGTTGTATGACTTCAGGAGGTTCAGACTGGGCCATGACTTCAGTAATCACTCCACCTTTTAGTGCCACTTTGGACAGTCCAGCAAGTCTGCTTTCAGTTCTACTATGAGGGAAGTTGTACACGCATGAAGGAGGAAGACTCTAGAGTGGCTCTAAGTATCTGAAGCTGAGTGTGGAAAAAGTGGGGATCATACCCTTTCCTTCAAGCCAGTATATTAGTTTCTCCTAATGGTCTTTTTCAAGAGCTTCCTATCTAGAATGAGTGTCACATGTGCTATTTTGCTACAAGTAGTGTTGCCCCAGCTGACAATGAGTTCTTGAGGATTAGTCAGATGTCAAGAACTGTTAAGAGTTCTTTTAACAGACTAGGCTACTGTTCAGTTTTGTTTTTGTCTATGGTTACTTCTTCATGCTAATGAATAGCGTTCATTTACATATGGGTACTAGCGTTCATTTACATATGGGTAATAGCGTTCATTTACATATAGGTAATTTGTGACAGTCATGCTGTTATACGAAATGTAGACATTAGGTGGCAGCATAAATCAACTCAAACCGCTTTTCATTTTACTCTAACTAATAAACAATTGACATTATACTTGTTTTCTATTATCTTAATCATATGCTAGGTTGTTGTTAGACAGATTCAAATCAGGGTTAGGTTAAAACAAAGTGTGCTAGGCTGGGAATATGTGGTTTTATGTTTACACTTTCTGGGGATTATGTTGTACATAACATGAATTATGCTACAGATGGTTTATTATAAAGGTCTAAATTAGTTTGCAAAGCTTTTTACATTTTTTAAAGTACTGTATTGCAACAGGTTAATCCATTTTGTTGACTAAACTGTAAATATATTAATAATTTCTAGATCCAATCTGTTGGGTAAACTGTAATTATATGCACCATTTCCAGACTATAATTTAGCTTGTTGGTTAAACTCTAAGTATATGCATAATGTTCAGAGATTAATCCAGACTAATGTTTATCTCCAAGGTTTTATATTTTATTTGGTTACTTTATTTGTGAAGAGAAATTTCAAACACTATAATCAAATAAATGAAGTGTACTTCTTCTTGTTCAAGCAATTTAACAAGCTTAAGAGCATTCATGATAGTAACAAAAACACAATATTCATATGTACACCTAGTGTCTCTGGCATGGACGTTGACGTTACGGCAGGAGAAATGGCAAGGAAAGGAACTAAAGAAAAAAAACTTAAATCCAATCTTCAACATGAAGAGAAAGACTTTTTGTTGTTGTTGACTTTCTTTATGAGAACACAATATCGCAAACCACATCATCCCTCCTACGCAAAACTGCGGATACCAACGTTCTTTATCCTGCATTCTCAAAGGTCATCAAACCAGGTAATACACACACAGGTATTCTGAGTTGTAAACAGTCAAGCTGTATTATTTCAACGAATAAACCCATCAGGCATTTTCCTACAGAATTTCCTTACGACAATGCAGATAATACAAATATATCAGTTTCTGAAGAACGTTTGTCAGCTACAAGAAATAAACCGTTAAGCAGTGTTCTTTATATTAACCTACATTGTTGATTATATTTTTTATTGTGCATTGTAAATTAATACTTAATGTTTTTATATATTTGCGTGCATGATTGATTTAGCATGTGTTGTGATATTTTACCATGCAAAAAGGGTTATTTAAACTTTTTTGTGTAGGCGGGGGTTTTTTTATGTGTTTCTGTGTGTGCGTGTATGCGTACATGTGTGTGTGTTTGTGTGAAAGAGAGAGATAGAGAGCATATTTGCATGTGCATGTCTCTTCATAAGTGGGCTGGCAGCATTCCAGCAAGATAATATGATGACATATTGTGACCAAAGATCACTACTTGATGTTAGAACTATGAAACCATGCTCGAAGAAGGAACAAACAACTCATACAGGGTGCATTCAGCAATCAGTAACAGATCTATTTAGAGTAATTCCAGCAAGAAAAGAGCATGTTAAACCAAACACAAGACACATAAAACCCAAGAACCTGCAGAACAGTAATGCATGTCTGACCGTCTCACTCATCTCACTCTCCTCACCCATCACACTACCCACACAGTGTTATTAGAGACATTCAATGAAACCTTAACATTCAGTGCTGAATTGCGAGCCTGTCTCAGAGGAAATTAAGACCACAGGAAATGTGATATTGATGTTTTCGCATGCCTTTGTGAACTTTGCGTTTTTTTTTTGTGACGCCCACATGCATCAAACAAAAGCATCCTCCGTTTTAAGGCAGTGCGTTCCCTGTTGCAGGGCTGATAAGAAAGTGTAGGCTCTGCACATGTCAGTCTGGTTCTAACCGTCTAGAAACTGCTGAGACACACTATGCTGTGTTTTTCCCACTTAGCCATCATTTTCATAGCATATTTACATCCAAGTCAGAGCCACTCTACGATATCAACATTTACACTTGAAAGGCAATTCCTCATAGATGCCTCAAGAACTCGGATAAACATTCCTGAGCCAATACGGGAAGATTTTTTGACTCCATAGTTTACTTGTTCTGGTTAGCGTAAACGATCCCATTCAATCTACAAAACATTGCAACTTACAAAAGCGCGTTGTCATTAGCTCACAGAATGTGTCCTAGCCAGTAAGCAGGATAGAGTTCAACATACAATATACAAAAAACATGGTCCGGCAGATAACTGATGGCCATGCCATATATCACTCCATCTATAGATTTGCAGGGGGCAACATATTCAAACCCTCCCTAATGAAACGTGCCAGGATCAAAACATTTTTAATTTGAAAATGACACAGTATGAGTAAGAAAATAAAATGCTTAATTTTTAAGGAAAGAATTCTTAATTCTTCTTTGCATTTTCTTTTGACTGGACAACAAACCCTAAATGTTGGTCAATGTCCTCCAGCCCATGTGTGCACCAATCTCATTTATCCTGGGAACAATAGATGGAATAATTATTGCTTAGAGCTCTATTATTTTTTTGGCTTTAATATGAATTAAACTATTTTAATTAATGAATAAATTAATTAAGTAATTAACAAACAATTAAGCATTTAGTAATTGATTAATATTTACATTAATTAAACTATTGAAACGCTCATGTATTTTAGAACAAATATTTTTTATTACTGTACACTGTATAGTAATATACTATTTTATATTACTATAAAATATTTTGTTTTATTTTACAGTTTTGTTCACTGGATAAGTGATATCACAAATATTACTGAATCGTGAAGTGGTAATGACACCTTTGCATATTTAAGTAAGATGTTTGGTTGTACTCTCTGTTATAATCTGACAGTTCTGCTTAACGCTGCCTTATGCAGATATAACATGATTATCATTTGATATGTTTCAAGGTCGGTGATAAATGATAGCTGTTATTGCCCTATAAGTTGTTTTCATCTATCATGACTCAAATCAATTATTAATTTAGTTACCTGGGTGAAAAATTTAAAATTGTATTTATAGGTGTGCGTGTGTGTGTGTGTGTGTGTGATATTGTGTGTACGCTTTTGTTCTGTGTAGGTAACATAACCCTAGCTTCTCTTTGTGCAGAAGAAGTCTCTTCTCTCCCAGTTCAGTCTACCTGGCTCAGGTGCAACACAGAACTCAGCTCTGACTTGACCTTAAACTGCACTTCCATGACTTCAGGTAGGCAGAATTTCTCTTCTCTGAACACACACCTCTACATTGTACACGGGAACCGAGGTCTAACAACTCGCTGCGGTCTGCGTGGAGTCAAGGTGTGATTAGTTTCATGTAATGGTGCCTGTAGAACCTTTAAGGTAAAAGTTAAACCGAGGGAACTCTCACATAATACACATGAGTAACAATGATAGATAACATTTATTACCTTAAGAGAAATGTGTCCTAATTCATTAATGTTTCACCTAAAATGTGTCCCATGATTACAAATTTGAACATTATGACTCACCTGACTTAAAATGATAGAGACCTGTAGGAAAAATAACTCCTCAGTTTATCCTAATTAAAGGCTGCAGCAGTTATTCTAACATATTTTCACCTGGCATTAACATTATTATTCCCACTATCAGTTACTGGTGAATTTTAGGCTTGTACAAGCCCAAATACAAATGGGATTCTTTAAACGTCGTATTACCAAACACAGTGAAGGAGAGAAAACTGTATATATGGGCATTTCAACTACAATTACAATTTCAACCAATTATGGTCAGGCCTTTTTAGTGAAGTCCCCAAAAGAATTTCTTCATTGAAGTAGCCGGTACTTGGTAGTTCAGTTCCAGTCTCCATTAGCATGTCACTCTTTAGGCCTATGTATAAATGTTTTTAACAACAAAGTGTATGAAGCCATATATCAATGTGTGTGTGTGTGTGTGTGTGTGTAAAATTCTATATATTTATATAATTTTCTAAGCAACATCTCACAGTAGCATATATCTAACCTGCAGTATTGCTGAATTCACTATCTAGGCTCCAGCGCCTACATTCTAGTGATTAAGAGAAGGAGACTTCACTACCCATAAGCGCCTTCCGCTACTGTAGCGTGTACCTCTGTTGTGTGCCGAGTTTGCTTACGTCATGGCTGGAACTGCCCTGTCACGCGCTGTTAGTAAAAGTTGGGATAGCAGCTCGAGTCAAAGAGAGAGAGGCAAATTTACGGACAGCCCTTTCACGATCGTGTTGATAAACATCGACAAGTTTCCTCTGTGCGCGCCACGGACAAAAATTACATATTCAGTCATTGCAAAGTTTAGAGGATCAGCAGAGCTCTCTGTGAATGGTAACGAGTTTGAATCATTATTCTAAGGGAGAGCTTAATGAAAACTAATACTTCGTAGCGCTAGAGACAAATTACGGAGCACAAAAGTTTTGGTTTTATAGTTGGTAAATGTTGTGACGTTAAAGAGTGTTTCGTAAGAGTCGGCGCGGATAGACGGGAGAGCCCGAGCTGACAAACCCGATGACTACTGCAAACTGCAGCGGGAATGAGGAGCTGGACTTCAGGCTTATCTTCGATGAGGACGGGCAACAACAGCCGCTAGGCCCCGCAGGTTAGTGTGCTTTCTCCGGGCGGAGGAGAGTTGCATAGTTTCTCCTTGTAACTTCACGGTCATCTTTTTTACTTTTGCAGCATCGGCGTACTTTTCAAGCACACAAACTAATGCAAAGCCGGTATACGGTTGTGACAAGTTGCCGGCCGTTGTTTCACGCGTACAGTGCTTTAGGTGTTTCGGTTGTTTGCGACTGTAGTTGCAAAATCGAAATGACAAGCGGCAAGTTTAGCCGATGTGGCGCTCAGCTAGCAAGCGAGAAACTACTAGCTAGCTACTAAGCTAGCTGTTAGCCGAGTTGCTAAACAGTACGACAGGTTAATTTGGTGGCGGTTTGGATTAAAGTTAGCTAACCGCAACATCACTGGCCTTAACGCCATTTATAGTTCCGAAACTGACACCTGCCATTCAAACGCATCATCTTACAAAAGTTTAGTAACAGATAGCTTAATTGATTTAACCGGCACATAAAACATTTGACAGATGGTATTCAAAAAGACATGCCGAAGTAGCTTGACAGTTTAATTCATGACCGTGTGATATAAGGTTGCACTTCGCCGCGTGGCATTTATTTACATAAATATTTGCGCAAATGTTTTGGGTCCGCGATGATTGTAACCCTAACACGGTTTACTTTCATTTATCGGGACCATTCAAACTAAAATTGTATACACGTTTCAGTCTGTTTTGAAATACACGCACGGATAGTACGTCTAGTATTAGTAGTACCTGTACCATTTATGTAAATGTTGCCCTCCGTCATAAAATGAGACGTTATTAAAATTAACGTTACGAAACATATTTTGCTGATTTTGAGAATTTACGAAATTCTCAGTGAAAAGTTTGGAGAAGTGATCATTCGTAATAAAATAAATGATCCCCCTGTTCAAAAATGCTGCGTTATTTTTTGTACAGTATTGATACCTCTACTACTACTACTATTACTAGTACTAATATTAATAATAATAAAAAACACGGTTTCATAAATGGTTTTGCACAGCTGCGCATGCTTCTTACGTTATACGACACTTGAAGACCAGAATTTTGAATATTGTCGCATTTATATTCCTATTTAATGTTTCGTGTGTACATGGAAAGTCTGCATAGCTAATATTGTGAGTAAAGTAAAAATTATGCAATCAATTCAGTTACATAACAATGGAGTTTATATGCAGTTACATAATCATAGATTTTTATATGCAGTTACTTTTTTGTAATAGTTCATTTTAGTAAGCAAAAAAAAAAAAACCGTCATGGATGATAAAACCCAATGCTGGAAGGAACTCGTCAGTTATGAGCTGTCTATGAACACACTTAAATAAATGCGTAATTAGATGCACGCCATGCTGCTAATGGGGTATTTCTGTAGCTTTCCTAATCTCTAGCAGGACTGTATCACCTCCTGTAAGCCGATTTCAGAGCAGAGATGGTTTGGTGATATTTGTCTCTGCTTTGGCTCATGTGCTGTTGGCACAGAGTGGTGCCAGTTTGGGTGCCAGTTTGAAGCCACTTTCCTCTGTGATTCTTTGTGTCCAGTCCCAGGCTGCGTCTGAGAGGTGCTCAGTATTAAACTGCTTGGATCAGGGCAGATGTGCATTCTTGTTTGCGTGTTGGCCAGAATTAACAAGATGTGGAACACAAAACAAAAACTGGCATGTGTCAGTCTGCAGGAGTGTGTCGAGGAGGAAGCAGATTAGTACATCAAGCCACCCTGCATAGAGCGTATGTGCACGTGTGGGAGGTTAAGTACGTGTGTACGCTCGATTTTTCTTTTGTACAAGCGGAGACTGACTGCATAAAGCCCCATCACGGATGCAAAGCTGCGTTTACCGACCAACAAACACGCTGGTTTGCATAGTCGCCTGCTGCTGATACCCCCGTGTCACCTTGTTCGTGCGGTTTTAGCAAAGACAAAATGCAAAGCGAAAAATTGCCGCAGTGGCCTGCGCACAGTGGCTTTGATCCCAAAAATCTTGGCTCTTGGACAGAGTTAAAGTTTTACTGCATGCTAGGTTTAGGCTAAACTAAAACTCAACTGTGGATTTCTGTCTGTGCCTGTGTTTTTCTGTAGCTGCTTGGCTCTGGCTTCAACAGCGGCTAGCTGAACACCACACAGAACTCGTAAAAAAAATAAATAAATTTGTTTACATTTATTTTATTTTCATACTTTGCTTTGCTTCTGGTTTATTTTATGTTTCAGTATGTCAGTAGTAAGTTCTAGTACTCTGCATATGTAAGGGTGGGGAAATATTAAAATTCGCTTTGTCTGATATTCTGCATGCCAGAGAATTTGATCAATGTTAAGATCAGTGTGGCTTTCTTGGCTTTTGAGCTTTTGCCTGATTTTAATAGAATTTCTGGAAAAGTGCTGAAGTCTTGGGTGGGGGGGAGGATGCATTTGGGGACAGTGTTTTGGATGGAAGTGGATTTGGACTGAACGATGGAAACATGAGAGTCGCTGTATGGGTTTCTTCTGATTGCGCTGGGTTTTCGTGCCTTTGTGGGGAGTATGTGCAGACACACACGTTGAACCACATCACCATCTTCTTAAGACTGGTGCGCTGCAACAGCCAGTTTCAATAGTTCCACTGCTCCCAGTTTTAACCTGGAGCAGAGAAGCTAAAGCTGCATTATGTTTGAGTCCAAGATTAAAATGTAATATTCCATAATCATTTCAGAGGTTTGATGGTGTTTTTTTAAATCTAATAAAAAAGAAAGAAAGAAAGTAATTAATCAGACACGACTCCTAACTAGTTGTATTTAAGTTCACACATGGCAAAGATTCGTGTCTGAATGTCATTCTTATGTCGCGTCTAGTCTGTACTGAATCAGAGGCCCGCTGCTCACTGGTATTGTGAGGTTAGAGGTGCCGTTTGCTGATGCATTCGTGAATGGGATGGCACTGTGAGCTGTGGCCCTGTGTTATCGCACTGTAAGTTTTGTTTGATTGTTTTTTTTACTTGCTCTGTTAACTGCCTGTAAATGTTGAAACTGTGTGTGGCAACTAAAGCAAGAATACAAACGCATTCGCTCTCAAAGATGGGTTAGTCATGGGCGGTGAGGGTTTCTCTAGCCTTTTAGCAGGTGCTGGGTCAGCAGTATGCTTGTCTTCTTGTGAGTGAATGTGACTGGTCTGCACTCACTAGACCCAGTAAAAGCTTGGTGGATTTGGATAATTTCACGATGACATTTGCATTGTAGGTTCTGGGACCTGAAACTCCCTGCAGACCTCATGTGCACTCGAGCCTTCGTTTGCTCACCATTATAATATTACAGAGTCTTTCTTTCTTGAGTTCAGGTGTGGTGACCTTGGGTCACAGTGCGCCTTTCCATTCTTTGATGTGTAAAGGTGGCATTACTAAGGATAGAAGGTGCCCTCTCCACACTCTCCTGATATGATGGAATCTGCTTGTGTGTGCGAGTGTGTGTGCGCACGCGCGCGTGTTTGTGTGTGTGTGTGTGTGTGTGTGTGTTAAGTTGTTTGGCTGTGTGCCCAGGCATGCCATGTGGTCCTCAGATGGCAGTGGAATTTAAGGGGAGGGACAGACGGACCACTGCTTCTCTCCCACTGAGACAGGAAAGGTGCTGGCTCTCTCTGTCCCTCTCTCTCTGTCTCTCTCTCTCTCTCTCTGTCTCTCTTCCCACACACACACACACACTCTTCCTCTCTCTCTCTCTCTCTCTTCTCTGACACGCACTCTTCCTCCCTCTCTCTCATTCACTCACTCTCTCTCCTTCTCTGTCTGAACCTCTCTCTCACCTCTGCCTCCTGGAGCCTGTAGTCTGGTAGCTCAGGTTCTGTCATTCTGTGGTTGCTGCTCAGCGGGACCTCAGGACACTCTGCTGTGTGCTCAGCACCTCCTTTCAGGACCACTCGCTCTGAACTCCACACAGTGGACACATAATGAAGCTACTGAGGTTTGCAGTTCACCTATCGTGTGCTTTACACATATCAGAGAGCAGTCATTACCAAACTGAAGGCATTGGTTTTTTGCCATTACTAACATTTGCGTTTTGGCACATTCTAACTATTCACAATGTCTAAGTCACTCATTTCCCTGTAGCTTGGCTACTAGTAAATTGCATTTGTTGGACTTTTATCTCAGGTTGCGATGAGTCATAGTTTAACAGCAGGACGTAGAGATGGAAGCGGTAGAACTGAGCCGTGAGGGCTGAAGCTGCGAGAGTTGTAGGATGGAGAGGACGGGCGTACGTTCGCCCTGTTTGGAGAAACGGTGCAAACCCATGGCTGACTCGCAGGGCCGGTTGTCTCGCTCGTGAGAAAGACTGAAATTACATCGCTCTCAGGAGCTGGTTATTTTCAGCCGTGGCGAGAGCAGCAGAGGGCAGAAGTGAGACCCCCCCAACTCCGGTAGCAGAACACCCCCCATTATCTCCACACCCCCACGTCCTGTAAGATCCTGTCCCAGCCTGTCCTGTGTCCTGCTGCTACCAGCCGACAAGTCAAGCAAGAATGCTGTGTGCCACAACCCCAGGTGAGTGACGCTTGGATTAGACTTGGGGGGTGTGTGTGTGTGTGTGTGGTGGCTTGTAGGAGCAGGTCATTTCAGCCAGGCAGATTTATTTAGACCCACACTGTGTAATTATAAGTTTCAAAGGGTTACTATCAGACATGCATGCTTTACAAATAAGAAGAAAAATGAACTAATGATGATATGTTTTATTCTAGACAAATACAGACATCCAGAGTGAAATATTGTTGATAGATTATAGTTATATTCAGACTTATTTGTAAACCTGTTTCAGCAGTGTTGTGTTCAATGCTTTTAATAATGTCACCCAGTGTGTTTGACAGCAAACAGTGTCATAAGACAATTACTACACACCAGTGTATGCTGGTCCTCAGCTGTAGGTGAGGCGATGTGTAGACACAGGGAAACAGGGACACCACGCTCTGCTCAGGGCTTCAAAACAGCCCAGTTTATGCTGGCTCACATATGCCCGTGCACCAGTCTGTTAACGTTTAAGCTGAACGTGTGAACCGGCAGCCTGCAGCACCGCAGAGTGGGAACACAGGGGGCGCTGAGATTACCCAACTCCACGAAGTCAGTGACCCCGAAAGAGTTTGTGGGTCTGTGTGCGTAGGTCTGTCTATGCGCGCGTGTGTGTGTGTGTGTGTGTGTGTGTGTGTGTGTGTGTGTGTGTGTGTGTGTGTGTCGCTGTCTGGCTGTCTGTTTCTGTCTGCCTGCGTGTATGCGTGTGAGCGCGTGTCTGTGTGTCTTGTGTGTTGGCTGGTTGTGTGTCCACACTCGTATCCAAGTGTTCATTCCTGTAGGTGTGATTGTGCAGTAGCTCCCGTGGCCGCTGGGGTTGCAGGGCTGTTAGCCTCTCTTCATGTCCTCATGTTCACTCTCTTCTGCATCGATAGTGTGCGTTCACCCCAGCAGACCCTGGCAATGGCGTGTGTGAGCGAGGTGCAGATGTATGCAACATGACGAGTGTGTGTGTGGGAGGCGGTGTGTGTGCCGAGGGGGTGAGGCACAAGCAGACATCTGTGGCATTTGTCTGGTTTAAACGCAGTGTAACTTGAAGCTGTATTGGCCTGTCTGCTGCACAGTGCCTGTTCAGGGATCAGCCCTGAACCTTTACCCTAAAACCTCCCTAAGGGCATTTGCAGCACAGTCACTGTTCAGGGATCAGCCCTGGTGAGGGCTAGCGTGTGTTGTGCCGGAAGTGGACAGAGATCTGCCTTCACCACGCTTATGCAATTCCAGCTGCTGTCAAAGTCCTTAATGGCCATGTATCGTAACCTTCAGAAAGGTGCAGTCAAATTATTATCTGGTGTCAAGATAAAACCTGAGGAGAAGAAAGAGTAATTAGTGTGTACTTAAAGTGCCAAGCATGTATGTTTGCATCCTTAGTTTTCTGTGTTACTTTAATACAGGTAATTGAACAGTAATGTCAGGTTATTCCCAGCAGACTTCAGCAACGATTGCTGGCGTGTGGCTGTTCTGCCCGTGGCAGAGTTGGACTCTGTAATTGAGGAGTGTTATTGTTTTGGTAAGCAAGTTTCTTATGTTTAGCTAATAGTGTACAAAGTGTAACGGTAAAGCTTGTGCGTGTATTTAAGGTGTTGTGTAACTAGGAAATAGTTTTGCAGGAAGGTGTGAAAAGTGCTTCGTGTTGTCCTCTGGATTCATGCGAGCTCATGCGAGTGTATTTGTGGTAATTGGTTTGTTCTGATGCATGCAAATAACGCAGGCTTCTAACAGCGTGTTGGCTTCTGCTTTTCAGGAGTCACAGTAGTGATTATAACAAATTGCTTGAATGTTTTTGTGCTGGAATTTTCAATGAAATGTCGAAACATTTCGCTGATGTTTCCCAGTTAATGGTGGCTATTTATTTCCCTCTTTCTGGCTCAAATGCACAGTGATCATTAAAATATTTGCATACCCCTGACTTCTCTCTCCAGCCCCCTGTAGCGAGGGGAAAAAAAAAAAAACCCATTAAAAATTCCCCACCCTCATAGTGAACTGGTTAAATGATTAGCTTACTGGGTAGAAAATCATGCAGGATTAGTTCGAACCTGTTACTTGGCTTAATTGCTATTCAAATAACCCTTCTGTAAGCTACCCCGATTATTTCCCCCTAAAGTGGAGTGAGGTAAAGCTGAACGATGCTTGTTCCACTGAGGGGATTGTTTCCCTGCATTCACTGCAGATGGGTGTTCATTTCACAAGGCAGCCTGTTGCCCAAAACTGTTATATGGGTATAGCGTTTTTCATACGCCTGATGTATTGTGTAGATTGCGAGTTCAGAACGGCAAATTCGGGTGATTTTGAATTCTGCGTTGAATTCTCTCGTTCTTCAGCACCGAGGCAGTAACAGATGAGGAAATTACAGTGTAGCTTTGACATTTTGCTCTGTCTGTAGCTGCAGCTGGATGACGGTACATGTTTTCTACCACATGTTTAGCAGTCATGTTTCTGCAACATGTTTCACTCTTCCATCTGATTTGAAAATATCAGTTGGATTTGCAATTTTTAAAAAATGATGGACAAATTTAAAAAATAGAACTGTATCATGGTTTCATGAATCACAAGTATCTTGTGTAGTTATTTTTCTTTATCGAATATAAATATGTAAAATGTATAAAGGACTTAAGGTTTGATTTATTAGACTTTTGTTAAAAACCTGTTTTGGGGTTTATTTTGACAGGTGTCTTTACTCGACTGTGTTACACGAACCCTGTGTAACACACGGTTTTTTTTTTTGTTTTTTTTTTGCAGTGGCCCCGCCCTGCTGACAGGGGTCTCTGTTTCAGACTCATTCGAGGTCCCTCGAAATACTGCCATGACTTTTATGATGACGTGCGTTTCATGATTTCACCCGAGGAGCACTTTGAAGTGACTGTCCCATTTGTTGATTCAAAACTCATCTACCAGAGTCTTCACTGGGAACAACAGAAAGAGAACATCAGCCTCATTCTGAAGTCCTTACACTGGATACCAGTGTCCCATACAGTTGATTTAAAGCTATTTTAAGCTATTTTAGCTATTATCCTGTTTATAAATGGAAACGGTTGTCAGAGGATATTAGAAAAGCCCCGATACTGGATACTTTTAAATCTAAAATAAAATTGTCCTTATTTGGCCAGGTTTTAGCTCAGGTGAAGCACGGCTACCCCCAGGTCCTGTTGCACTACACTTTAAAGCACTACAGTATACTTTTAAATTCTTTTAATTCTTAATTAGTATTTTTATTTCTTTTATCTCAACTCTTTATATGCTTGATTTTATTCACCTTATACGTTTGTTTTAATTATACTTTTAATAAACGTATCGCTGTTTTAATTTAAATTGACTTTTGTTTTAATATAAATGAACTATATTTAGCTGTATTTTAATAAACTGTATTTGGTACATTGTAATTTTTTAATTTTTTTATTTTGCCAAAGACTTTACCAAGCTGAGATCCAAGCTGACTTATGTGAAGCACTTTGAATTGTCACTGTATATGAAAAGTCCTACAGAAATAAACTTGTCTTGGCTTTGCGATGCTGTTTGCTTTGGACTGTTTAACTGTCAGATCAGTGTGTGTGTGTGTGTGTGTGTGTGTGTGTGTGTGTGTGTGTGTGTGTGTGTGTGTGTGTGTGTTTGTACATGGTGCTTGGTCTGAACATCTCCTCGGCAGTCCCTTGGCTGGGCTCGTACATATGGGCCGCTGGACGGATGATGCTGTAGTGCCTGTGTGTGTCCGTCTGCGGCTCCCTAGCTGTGGGTGGTGAGCTGTGGTAGACGTCCCCCCCTTTGTGACCAGCTGTGATCTGAGCCTTTCTGATGGTGCTTGAGGTTGGGCTCTGGGGGTAGAGACGCCTGCTCTCTGTAATTAAAATGACTGTGGCTGCAGTGAACCAGTGCATGTCATTGATTTCAACTGCATTACAGTCTTGACGGCCGTTCGGGCTTTTACTGTAGTTGTTTCAACCGTGCTTGTCAGATGCTCAAAAACTCACGAGCTTTGGTGACTCCTGAAGCGATGGTGCTCCCTGCGCAGAAGCAGGAGTTACCATAGAGATTCGGAGTTATGGTGCACGCTTAAACCGCGACGGGCACGGTTCGGACACGCCGGCCCTGAAGCGTTGGTGCTCTTAGACGTCTGGACTTCGTTTATCTTGTAACACTATCGCAGCGTGGGACGCTGTAATCAGGGAGCTTTATTTAGAAGGCAAACATAAGCTCCTGTTGGCTTAGACCGACGTCGAGCGGTACGGGCGATGTTTGCTGCCGGTCGGTGATGTAACCGGCGGTGAGGTCGACCGCACCGACAAACGTGCAGGACGTGGTGGTTCCACGGGAGCTTGGAGGTGTTGAAAGAGAAGCAGCTGGCATTTCTGGACACCAGGGAGACGTCGCAGTCGAGGGAAAAGGCTGTGAAGGAACTGTGGAGCAGTTCTTTGCAGCCTAGAGGGGGTGACTTCCGAACGAATCCCACCTGCGAACCAGCCTGCACTACTCTGTCTGAGCGAGTTGCAGCATACGGCATTGACTGATCAGGCACACTCATTCACACACACACACACACACACACACACACACACACACACACACATATTCAGAAGCCTGCGGGTGTGGGACGGTCTGTGTCAGTGAGTCCGTGTTTAGTGAAGTGTTCAGTGAAGCGAAGGCACACTCTGCCAGTTAGAAACAGGCCTGGGATAAAAACCTGCTGGGAGATTCTCTATCCAGCCACTGCATGGTCAGTAAATATGCATTTATTTATTCATTTACTTCGCTCTTTTTGAATAAAAAGCTTCTGAATGTAGGTAAGACACCATTTGAAGTGGAAAGAGAAGAGTGGGGCACTGAGTTTGGCATGGACACAGAACGCAGGAACTGTGAGAGAAGCCTGTCAGTAAAGAGAGGGTGCTGCTTCACCATGGGAACTCTGGCTTAAAATGCACCTGTCCCCACAGAACAAAGTGAAGACACACACACACACACACACACACGCACGTGTGTACACACACACGCACACACACATACATATGTGCATAGAAGTCAGGATGTTGTGAAAGTAATGTAGTTCAGGAATTGACCTTGAGAGGAAGTTAGGTTTGCACTTCACAAAGGCTTGTGTGTGTGTGTGTGTGTGTGTGTGTGTGTGTGTGTGTGTGTGTGTGTGTGTGTGTGTGTGTGTGTGT
>JAOXYF010000020.1:11334696-11353250 GCA_028565775.1 Sternarchorhynchus goeldii | reverse complement strand
GTTGTGTGTAGCTATTGTAGTGTATGTAAATGCATATAGTATAAGGTGATTTCAAAGCCACTCCTCACTATTTAATTTAAACTATCAAGTATACAGTAGGAAAGCCTTAACTTGTGTTTGATATGCAGACGTGTTTAAATGTTTGGATTTGATTTAGGAGTAGCTTTCAGACTTTAACTGCAATAAGAGGGTGGAGAAGCACGCTGGGACTCAAACCAGCGCTCTCGTCAAGCACCAGCTTGTGGTCCTGTTCTTCAAACCAAAGACCGAACAATGTGTTCCCCATTTTACATACAGATGACAACACAGACTCTACAACTATTTTAAGTATATTTTTGATACTTTGAAATGAAATGATGGATGTCATTCCTAAAGTTGAGGGGGGGGGGTAATATACATATATATGTATGTATGTATGTATGTATGTATGTGTGTGAAGTAATACAGGTGGTTTAGCTGCTGTTTACAGAGCCTTGTATTGTCATTTCGTGTACATTTTGTATTTTAAATCTTTTGTAATTTTTAAGACTGCAGTGCTTTTGAAATTATCCAAAGGGAATTACCTTGTATCTTAGGCTCTTCTGATGTAATGTATCAATAAAAAAAAATTAAAAAAAATGGCCGTCTTGATATTGTGTTCGATAACTCCAGTGATGCACATTCACTATAGTAATAGTACTAATAGTAACACTATTAGTAAAGTACCACCATCAAATTAAAGAATCACCGTCAAAAAATACAAATAAAACAAACGAAACAAACAAGTAAACAATGGTTGTTTACATCACACGTTTCCCTGTGGCTGTCTGGAAGGAAGGAAGCTGCGCCTGACCAGCAGAATTAACCCTGTGAGCTATGCCCAAGTATGAGACCAGTATGCAAACATTTGAAAAATAACGCTTGTTTTACATTAAAAGATCGAAAGTCCCTTCTGAAATAATGTTCCAAGGTCCAGCCTTCTTATTACTTTGTCAAACCTGAGGTGAACTAGTTATGTATTAGGTTTTGTGAAATCTAACCTAGATTATCTAACTTTTAACTAACTTACTGAGTAATATTAGCTTGCTAATTAACTGTTAATAGCTCAAATATAAGCTACAAATTGGTAACCTAATTAGCTACTGCTAACTTGGTTAATAGCTCACTAACGAGCTGTCTGTCTTGTTACTGCACAGCAACCCATACAATCTCTCTTCAGTGGCATAAGTGTGTGTGTGTGTATATATAAATGAATTCTATAGCACCTGGGTGTTGAACTCTAACAGGCTTGATTACACTAAACTGACATCATTGTTTACACTCAATTTGTGCAGGCTGGCACAAAAAAGCAGCTAAATAATAACATCGTAACATCAACATCAATAACAAATGTTAAAACACACCTTCTGAATGCGCAAATTTACCTTTGACATATGTAAACCAGATTAACAGACAGAACTTCATAACCATAAGAAATACACATTTTCTAAACTGAAAAATAAATAAATAAAAAAATAATCAAATTCTCATCTTACCAATGAGCCTTTTGTTGGTAGCCTGTAACCTAGTCCTGAATTTACTGCTCTATTTTGCCCCCTAGTGGAATAAAGGAGACTGGCACTTTTTGTAATGCAGGATCTTTCAGTTAAACCACAGTTCACAATATAATTTTAATGTAAAACATTCTAGATGTATTTTGTAGGCCAGATTAGAACCACAGCCGAGCTGGTCCTGGCTCATACACTGTGTGTTTGACACCCCTTCTGTATCCTCTAATACATCACTCACTGTAGAGTTCCACACTGCCTCCAGAAACTACTTCAGCACAAGACCTTTTTTGTGAGCTTCCTGAAATTGGTTTTTGTGGTCGAGCAGCTGCACTCAAGCCCAACATCAGTATGTGCTATGCCTCTTGCATGCTGTCATGGCATCAATCACACCGCCACGGCACCCTGTAGTAGTAGAAACATGCTCTCTGCGCTGATGAATCTGCGCGCACTTCATTATCTAGCGGCCTGATGGGCAAAACTGGGTGTGGTAGATCCCAGAACTTTACCTACCAGAATGCACAGGATCAGCAGTAAATGCAGGTGTTGAAGGAATAATGTGGGATCTCTGGGATTTTCAGGATTGGTGTTAAGGTCCTTAGTTCTAATGGAGGGTAATTTACATTTTTACATTTTAGGCATTTAGCAGATGCTCTTATCCAGAGAGACTTACAAAAATGCTTTGCTGTTAGCTCGTTGAATGTATCCTAGCCAGTAGGATAGAGTTCAATATACATTTGAACTAGAACACTGCTACAATTCCGGAATCAATGCTGATCCTTTGTTATACAATAAGTACAGTACAGTTACAAACTGTGATAGAATTGAAGTTACTCAGCTGTACTGTAAAGGTTGATAAGTGTAGGATCAATGGTCACTGAAATTCTCTGCAAATAATTGAGTCTTCAGTCTCCATTTGAAGACTGCAAGGGACTTTGCAGTCTGGTCAGCCAGTGGAGCCAGGACAGAGAATAGCCTAGAAGCTTATCTTTCATGAGACTTGAAGCGTGGTGTTTCAAGCTGAGTTGTACTTGAGGTTCGAAGTACTCGAGGTACAGATCAGACTTTGATCATCATCATGTCATACGAGCTGGTCCATTTTTGGCTTTGTAGGCAAGTATCAGGGTTTTAAATCAGATGCGGGCAGCTATTGGAAGCCAGTGAAGGGAACTCAGCAATGGAGTGACATGTGAAGTTTGGAAGATTACAGACAAGTTGTGCTGCTACATCCTGGATCAGTTGTGAAGGCCTGACGGCCCATAGAGGGAGACCAGCAAGTAGCGAATTGCAGTAGTCAAGCTTAGAAATGTCAAGAAATGGCAAGCTCCGCTTTTTCTCTACAATCAACAAACTTTTCTTCTCCGTATGAGACTATTAAAAGCTGATTTCGTCAATGCAATGATCGTTAAGAATAAACTAGATAAATACCAAATGGCTAAAAGGTAACTACAGATATACATCTTCTAAATTATTTAGGACAACCATTTAAATGGAATAAATGATTAGACGTCGTTGCTTCATTGCTGAAAAGATTAACAGCAGCATTTATATAGGATTATAGCAGTGCTTATTAACCACGCATAGATACTTGCATTGTAGTCGTTATTAGCATGTAATATAGTAATCTTTCCAGACAAGATTGTATTTCTGTTTCACTCTCTCTGTAAAGAAATGACGTTTCAAATGTTTTATTTTTGTGTAGTCCAGCAATAAACAACACATTGCCCCACCGAACAGTTAGACATCTGTAATATTCGCATAAATAAAAAGGTAATTTATGAATTTTGCTTTGCAGTTTATATCCAACAATGTACACCAGAGGGTAGCAGTGCCATATGTGTAGATTTAGCAAATTTTGCAATACATTGTAAATAAAGCGAGTTACCGGATATTTTGGAGTCACTTGACGGGGTGGATCCAGTTGTCAGGAGTTTGTAAACCCAACAAGTCTTCACGTCTGTGTTTGATAACCAGTTTTAAACGCGGTAAGTAAAGAACATCTTGGGTTTCTTTTCATTTTCTTGTTAAGTAGTAGGCACTTCTGTCAATCCTGTGGACTGTGGACTGATGGAATAAATACTTATAGATTTACTGTGTAATATAAGCACCATACTCACAACAAACTTTTAATTTAGCGAAACTAAGTTTGAATCACAGCTTTAAAAGTATGAATTGTTTGTGTACTAGGCTTATTTCGTTTGTTAGCGTGAGTTTTAAACATATCAGGGCGTTTGCGATTTGTTTCATTATATTCTTTGTGATTATAAAGATCCATACGGAATGTTATTTCAACACAATAAAAGAAGTTACACGATATCATAAACATAATGCATCTATGATGTAATATGATCGTTTGTTTTTTTAGGACATTGAATCGTTTCATCAATGACGAGACGTAATCTGATATTTATTTTCTGCCTCTCTCTGTAAAACCGGTGATCACCAGCATCACGGCATGCCAAAAGCAATGAGGACGCACGAGCTGTGGTTGGGCTCAGTTTTCCTTCTTCTGCTCAGAGGAGTGCAGTCACATTCTGGTTTCTACAGCAAAGCGCTGGAGCTGATGTCAAAATACCGACTGATAGATGGGTAAAACTAACTATCCTTACATAACCAATCCCCACTCCCATTTTAGGTAGCCTGGATATGCGCATAATGTGAAACCGTCTATCCTCTCTGTCCCCGCAGACACAACGACCTTGCGCTGCGCCTCAGGATGATTCATAGTAATAAACTGAGTCAGTTAGATATGTACAACAACGCCAGAACCCACACGGATATTAACCGACTGAAAGCTGCTCACGTTGGAGGACAGGTAGCTCGGCTTTATTAAAAGAGCTTTGAGCGCACCTCGGACACTGGGGATGCGAATACACATCCACAGCCTACGTCGGTGGATCCATTTGAAACGCTAAAGGCCGCGTGCTTTAACTTCATCGAGAAAATCAAAACAAAATGCCATTCTAAAGACCATTAAACTAGATCCCTAGAGATCGACACATCTGGATGCACATTTAACTGTGCCACATCACTTTGTAATGCAAAAACATAACCTGTAGCGTGGTAATTTTGGACCCACCACATAAGAGCAAACCATTTCCCAGATATCTCCTTGAAACGTGTGAACTACTGTAGAGGTAGGGTTAATTTATACTTTGCATATTTGTTCATCAGTGAAGAGGTCCTGCATTCACAGTACCTAGAAACTAAATACAGTGCAACACAGCCTTACCTAAATGACTTCCTCTTTGGTAACTGTTTCCTTTCATGTTTACATGTGCAATTTATCACTGACTGAGGATGCAGACAAGATCTAGTCAAATTAAGGCTTGTTCAGGATCATGGGCAAAGGTCATTAATACTTAGGTAACATTTGTTCCCGTGTGCTGTACATGTCTGCGCACGTGCGGTTCTGGCTCAGTGTTGTCTCGACTTTGTGTTTTCATTCAGCCCCTCTGACAGACCAAAGACCTGTTTACCAACTTAGAACTTGTTGTGCTGGAAAGGAGATGTTTTCTCCTGATATTAAAAAGAAAGTCACAGTAATATCATGTCATGAAGCTTGTTTTTTCTACCCAAATCCTCTCATAACCAGTGTGTGTATCGACACAAGCCTGTTTATTAAGGATAACTTGCTAATGCATTCTGCTTTCTTGTGTGATCATCAAAGGAGTTTATAGAAGTCCATGACACATGGTGATTGTCTTCATAGTGAGTTAAAGGGATATTCTTACAAGACTGATTTGTTTTATCCATGAAACGCAAACATTATGACCAAACTGAGACATCGTTATGTTCATTTTTGAGGACAGTGGAATAAGCATATATGAAACAGGAGATGGTAAAGTGAAAAGTCTGTTTAACCTCAGGCCTCGGCATGCATGATTTTGCTTAGTGCACTGATGAAGTAACCACATGTAATGATCCTGCGTCAGATGTTTGCGGCGTATGTGATGTGCACGACTCAGGACAAAGACGCAGTCCGACTGACCTTGGAACAGATCGATGTGATACGCCGCATATGCACTGAATACCCTGAGCTGGAGCTGGTCACCACGGCTGAAGGTACGAGACCAAACATTCAATCTTTTCACTTCGCATCTGGGCGTGGTTTTTTTTTTTTCCCTTCTCAAATCAGTGTGCTGTTGGTGCGTATAAGCTGAACAGCTACACATTCTTTACTTGAATAGTTTCATAAAAGAACTTTGTGTTACTGAATCTTTTCGCTTGGGAATCCCAAAGGCACACAAGCAGAAAAGTTCCCTCATTATTGCCATTTAGAATTGGCCATGGGAAGGCAATTTTCCAAGAATGCTTCTCATCTCAGGAGACCAGCAAAAGTTGATTGCCTTGGTCATAACCACTTGCATGAGGATCGCTTCATTAAGGGGGAATCTGGATGACTGTCACCATCATCAGATGCCTTGGGTCGACTGTGTGTGTGTGTGTGTGTGTGTGTGTGTGTGTGTGTGTGTGTGTGTGTGTGTGTGTAGAATTGAGAAAAACACAGAAGATAGCCTGTCTTGTCAGTATTGAAGGAGGCCATTCTATTGACAGCAGTCTGCCAGTCCTGCGTATGCTCTACCAGCTCGGAGTGCGATCGGTGACTCTCACCCACAACTGCAACACACCCTGGTGAGTACACTCACACTCCCATACACATTACTGCTACACACTCGGGGGGGGGGGGACTCTACGTATAGTTTTACAGATTACGTACGCAATGGTGCATAAAGCTTAGGCGCCCTGGGAAATGGATGTCTGGGCAGGAAGTGGTTAGTTGGCGCATGGAGAAATGCTGTAAATTCTTTGTACTTTGTAAATGCTCAGTGTTTGGAGTATTTGTGCGGTCCCTCCCGATCCATACCCGCCTTTACGGTTGATGGTAGCTCCACTGTGCCAATTCACCACATACACGTAGGGCTCGGGTGTTTTAAGGTTTTGGAAATACAAGTCGTTAGCGATTGTGCTGAAAGATGAACTGCATGAATATGCATGAATAATATGTATGAATAAATAGAGTCAACTTTAGTGTCATCGCTCAGTACAGGTACAGGGCCACGAAAGATGAAGTAAGCATGTACCAGAAGTGCTTATAGTAATGAAAAGCACACTGTTAGAGGAGGGACAGGAAGGTATGGGTACTGGAATTTCCAACAAATATAGAAAAGTTATTTTAGGAAAGAATTTTTCTCAGTAAGCTTTTATTAAGCCTTTTAGAAGTGTTTACATTTCTGTTCTGTAGTGTTTTGCAAGGAAACAAACACTGCTCAGATTAATTATATATAATTTTTTGGCACAGTGCTCTATATTCGTACTATCACCAGCTACTATATTAGAATCAACTGTCTTGGACTTTGACTCACTGTACCTTTTGCTGGCGGCATCTGCCTCATGCGTTTATAAGTGAGCAGTTACAGACTGTAGTCTATGTGCTGGCACTCACAGATCTTCCTCCACTCTGTATCCAGGACGTGCTGACTGGGTTGGTTAGTGACTATCACTGCCATGACTGTGCACTAACAGAGTGGTAGTTAATAAAGTGGCTCATTAACACATATGACTGTAAATGTTGTCAGTTTTTTTTATATATAATTACTGTCATCCAGGGCAGAGACATCGTCTGGATATTACCCTTCCTTATACTCGAAGAGAGAGAACAACAGTCTCACAGACTTCGGTAAGGTAAGGATGTTTCCACCTCTTACTTTGGCTGTGAACAGAAGCAAACGAACAAAGTAGCGTCATCAACCGGCAAAAGACATGAAAAGCCTCTGTTTGAGTGTGTTTTGCACGTGTGTGTGCGTGTCCACGCGAGCGCATGCTAACACACGCGCACATGCTTGCGCGCTAGTATGTGCTCGTGTCTGCATGCTTGTCCCAATCTGTGCATGTCTGCGCGTTTGCCTGCGTCCGCGTGTCTCCTGGTGCTTACGCGTGTGCGCACGTGCACGTGTCCCTGTCTCGGGCCAGGCGGTGGTGGATGAGATGAACAGGCTGGGGATGCTGATCGACCTGTCACACACGTCATGGGCCACGGCACGCGCTGTGCTGCGGCGTTCCAGGGCCCCCGTCATCTTCAGCCACTCCTCCTCCTACACCGTGTGCAACCACAGCCGCAACGTTCCCGACAACCTGCTCCACATGCTGGTGATGCTGTGCTGATATACACCTGGTCCTCCCTGGTCCAGACATTATGGGCACGACCTCCGTATTTATATCAGGAATTCTGTATATCACATGGAAGGCTGAGGAGATTTTATTTTGTTTGTTTGTTTGTTTTTTTTATGTAATCTGTGCTTCCATGTTACACATTTATCTGCCATCTGCATACCTCACAAACAGGCATATCACTCATTCTTAGGAATCTTGGTCCAGACCTCCTCCTTGCTTTTACCACCCTTTACTGAGCTGTTTTAAACTGTCTGTTTGTATGTCAGAAAGCGAATGGAGGCCTCATCATGGTGAACTTCCACGATACTTTCATAGCCTGCAAAAAACAGGCAAACATCTCTTTAGTGGCCAGTGAGTGCAACACCTTGAATGATCTTTAATTCAGAGTCTTCCAGCTCAGCAAGCAGTTAACAGCCATTAATTAATCAAGCAAGCAATCAGTCACTCGCTCAGGAACAACTGTGTTTTGCATCAACTCTTGTAGATCATTTCGACCATCTAAGGCGTGTTGTGGGAGCAGACAGCATTGGTATTGGAGGGGACTACGATGGAGCCTCTGGGTAAGAGAAAGCTCCTGCTGATCAAGGGATGCCTTAGTCTGAATTCCAGCATGATCAGTCCCTCAGATCTGCACTCTCATAAATAGAGAACTCTTGCTCTTAATCACATGTGACTGTGAGGAGAAGAACACCCCACGTGCTCTTGTGCTTTTAGGTTTCCCCAGGGTCTGGAGGATGTGTCCAAATACCCTGCTCTGATAGGCGAGCTGTTACGGAGGAACTGGAGTGTGGTTGAGCTCGCATCGGTGCTCAGATTGAACTTTCTCAGGGTGTTCGATGGTGTGGAGAAGGTGAGAGATGCTCTCTCCTGTAACCCATTCCAAAATCTCACTACTGTGCAACATTGATCTATGCGTTTAGAACAGATATGGCAGTTATTGATTTTGTGTTATTGATTGTTGATGTATGTGTTGTTATGGCAACGTGTGGTGTGTGTGTGGGTGTTGCCGTGAGTAAAGATCGGATCACACTTGGTCCCCATGATGTGGGGACATTTGCATGGACAGTAAATACCCACCCCTCCCCCGTCTCTTTCATCATCCTGCTGTGTAGATACGTGATGATATGCGCAACATGGCTCCCAGTGAGGTTGAGATCCCCTTCGCGGAGGCCAACAACTCCTGTCGTTCTGTGCTGGAGCCTCCACGCCTCCCCAGAGACATAACCATGCTCACGGTGAAGGGAGGCGCACTCTCCCTGTCCCTATCTCCTCTTTCCTTGGCTCTGCTCCTCCCCGCTCTGTACCTCTGCATTAATACACCAGCACCGACATTTCAGCACGAATGAAGTCAGCACTGGTTTACCGTTGCTCACTTGGAAACTAGTGATAACCGTAGTCTCCCTCTACCCTGTACTGGGACAGTAAGGGAATGTACTGTACAGAAACCGAGGAGCACAACCTCCCACCACCCCAGCAGTGTTGCTGTTTTTCAAGAGTCATTCAAAAGAAGCAAAATCAAGAACGACCTGCTGTTTATTATCTACAATGTGAGTTACAGTTAGCATACGGTTAGCACCAGCCTTTGTGTGTTATAAAGCTTATACAGTGTAAACAGAACTTTTCCTGTAGCACAAATACATCTGAAGACACTTTTATTTATGTGTATGTATATTGCATTATTTCTAAAAGTTCTTCCTCCTAAACAACAAAGCATGTCTTCATGAAATCTGACAAAATGACAAGACTTAAATAATATGGATATAAATAATGATTTGACAGTGGAATAGTTCTGTACAATCTGGATTGTTGGTTCAGATATTTGTACACATGATTCACTTCTACACAAGACATTTTAGCTCATGGTGGATGAAGTGTAAACACAACAGGGTTCTTTTGCTCTGTTTATTTGTTCCTCCAGATTAATTTATTCATTGTCAGTATGTTACAAAGGTCTTTGTCCGTACACTTATTGTGACCCATAAACAAAAATAGATCATATATAATATTGAATGTGTTTGTGTGTATATACACACATACACATTCAATATCAATGGTGAACTGTCTGAATATATATTTTAAAGCATAGTTTTATTTAAACATTTTTTTAAATTCTCCCATTCTAATATCCAAAAGGTCAAGTACAAAAAGAAAGTCATAATTTATAGAAGTATTGCATCTCTTTACCCATCTGAATAAACCTCACTTCTCTAACTTTGATCTCATTATCTACAGCCTGATTCTCTGACTACAATGGGGTGAAAAGCAAAATAAATAAATAAAATAAATAAAGCACAACTTTTCAAAGTGTTTCCATTCCTGTTCTGAGCTTATGTGAACGCAGCCAGTCTGAATTAGTTTGACATTAACAATATTCTGATCGGTATGCGCAGAGTATGCATTCATGAAAGCGACGTGGTACTGTTTCATTATCCAGAAACGTTCTGCAGCTTGTGTATCTGTGTGTGCGTGTGTGTATCTCTATATTTTGGGACTTGTCTGAGGCACCTGTCTTGTTCTTTATGGTCTGCTACAAACACAAAATGGGCCTCATGCAAGAACATTTTCATATTGTTAAAATGGAGCTTCTTTAAGTGTTTTCTCTAAGAACACTTCTAGTTAATTGTATTTACATCTTGACTCAGTCTGTCTGTTATCAGCAGCTATAAACCCAGAGCAGTTACAAATCATACATAACCAGCACATTTTAAATTTCGAATTTTGCACGACAGCTTAAAACAGCTGGTTACATATAACAACAACTCTTACACTTTGTTCTAAGGCAACATTTAAATATGAAAAAAAGATGGATGGAAGCTCTCATTCATATGTGCAATTCAGAATTCAGAATCCAGAATTCAGAATCCAGAATTCTTCCTGTATGACTAGTTCTTGCATTAGGCCCAGTGTGTCCTTTTCATGATAAAGTAAAAACCCCAATTTACATTTTGTCTATGAAAAGACATAAATGTATCTCGCAATACATACAAATCTATATAGAAATTTTTATTCTAAAAAAATCTATAGATATATGATATCTAGTTTAATGTTTGGGCCATATCTCTGTCATGCTTCAAAATCACTGAACAGGAGCAGGTCTGATTCCTGTGATCCATGTGGTGATTTTCATGAGTATATGGTAATGACTTCACGACCTCCACCCCTCACAAGTAATACTCTCTCCAGACCTTCGGTCAACACCTCCAGGAACTCCATATCTGAAAAGCTTGTATTAAGGAAGGCACACCAAAATATGGACTAAAATGGACCTCAGTTTATAAATGATTATGAGAGCACTGTTCATTCTATTCCTGTTAACAGCATGGCCTCAATCAGTCCTGTTGAGTGAGTGTACAATACAGTTCTCACCTGTGGACTGAGTTTAGGATACAGTTCTCACCTGCTGAGTGAGTGTAGGATGTAGTTCTCACCTGTTGAGTGAGTGTACAATACAGTTCTCACTTGTGGACTGAGTTTAGGATACAGTTCTCATCACCTTCAGGGTTACGTGGAGGTCCAGGCATGTTCAGCAGAACCAGCCGGGCATCGTGGGACCTGTTCACAATAACCTCGTTGAGCTTCACTGCTGTGTGCATTCGTCGCACGTTGGACTGATCTCTGAGACACACACACACACACATACACACACAAGAATAGTATTAACAGTTAGACCAGATGCATTCCTCAGCTTATTGAAGACTCAGAACTATCAAGCTCCCCCCTCCAACATTTCCACTGAACTAAAGCAAAGCTCACTAAACATACAGAAGCTTTTGGTCTTACAGGAGATAACTGTACATTTGAACCACTTACACTTTCACATATGTGTTTTGGCATCCTCAAAATTAATTATTAATTTGTTCTTTCTGGATTTAGAACCCTATTATGATGTGTAAAAACATGGATTTTTTACTTGGCTTTTGCACGAAAAGATATTATTTTTTATTTGCATGTACAATCAAAATTGTACCTCCATTATATGGTAAAATAGTGGTGATTTGCAGTAGAGAGCTGCACAGCTAAGATAACCAGGAATAAAGCACATCAATACCCATACATGATTCATAGTACTCAGAGAAAGACTCTCTCGGTTAGCAGACAGATAAGTAGTAGTTCAGAAAATGGAGAAAAGCTAGCAGAAGAGATGTTAAAACTGTTTGTTGCCACATATTCTTCAGGTATTACATTTCACAGCTTCAGAGTCTTCATGAATCATTCCAGATGAGCCAGCTGTTCTGCTTCTGTGCCCATACTCACGGTTTAATGCTAATAAGTTCACGGAAATTTTCAGGAGCGTTGTTTCGGTTCCTTCTATCCATCTCCAGTTTGTTCTTGGTCCATGTCATCTGTATCTTCTCAGGCACTATATCAAGGGTTTCCTCCTCTTCATCCGAGTATAAACTTCCCATCCGGACCAAAGAGTGTCTGTCCTTTACCAGCTGGGCCTACCAGTAACACACAAGAGAGACATGACGTGGCTTTGCTAAGCCAGATCTACCACATCATTTAATTTTTTTTCTTCAGACTGTTTGCTATTTGTGATCTTTGCTATATGATCTGTAGAAGTTGGTTAAATGCTTAGGGGTAAAGCATGGAGAGAGGTGCAGGATATAAGCAGACACACACACACACACACACACACACACACACACACACACACACACACTGTTACAACCCCAGTCTACGCAGCGGCGATGTAACGAGAGGGGGAAAAAGGAATGGAGGGAAAACAGAAGGTGTTTGTATAATGAAAACGAAGTTGTGGGGTTTGACTTCAGAGACCAACAGTGATCAAAATAAACAAAACGACTATAAACAAACAAAAGTCTATCTTACCTATACAGAAAAATAAATAAACAAAATCTTCCTTAACTTCCTAACCAAAAACACACAGGAGAAAAATAGTCCCAAAGCAAAGAGCATCGGATGTCCTACATCCCGTGTGCCCACATAAACCAAACAACAAACAAAGATCCACTATGTGCACTAGTTTACATCAGATACCAAAACCAGAAAGGGAAAATTCATCAAACCGAAAGTGAGGCAAAACACGCAAAGATCAAACATACGAAATTCAAAAACAATAGGCACCGCTAACACACAACCACACAACCATAGTCTACGGAGATAATCTACCTCTCTGTTCCTCTCGGTGCAGGATAGTCGCATTTGCCTCAGCATCTGTGACCTCTGTTCCATCATCAGCGTCCTCTCATATGTGTATGCAGAGATGTCACTATCATGCTACAAACAGGAGAATATGTTATTCCTCAGGCAACTTGGATGATCATCCAGTGAGACGCGTTCCTGGAAGTGATGAAATATATAAACAAATTTGAACTTTTAAAGTGGTTTGGATCATTAATTTGGTGAAACACACCATTTCTACCACTTCCACCTCAGCCTCTAGACGGAGCTGGTAGAGAAAGGTTGCCAGATCCTTCTTCATCTGGATACTGTTGTCGTCCATCTGGGCCACCGTGAAAATGCGCATTTTACATTTCCGCCAAACCTGGACATTACAAAGTTCAGGAGACAGAGCTCACTTTCCAACATCCAATTATACATCATCTAAATCTTGTTTATAACAGAAATTCAATGTTGCTGAAATTACAAATATTGATGCCTTTTTGGCGGTGGTCTCAAGGTCTCCCGCATTAAAAGAATGAATACAAACCTTGTGCTGCTTCAGGAGGAATGGAAGAAGCATCAGCATTCCTCCGTCGTGAACGATCCACCACACGTCGATGTGGCCGTCGGCAAAGCGCTCGTAGTTGCCGGGGTAGAACGACACGTTCTTCGGCACCATCAGAGCCAGGTGCGCGGCAGTGGTGCACCGCACTGTGTCTGTGGTGACCAGCCAAAGAAACCACCAATCACATGACTGAAATCCCACCGACAATCACACAGTCGTCTCTGATAGCTCGTGAATGAGTGGACGCATGCTTGCATTCCTGCAGTATCCCAAATTCTCTGTTTTGCCCGTTGATGCAAAAAGCATATAAATAGCTGATGGCTGAGGTCCTTCTGTCTGCTCAAACCTGCACTGCTGTGGTTCTACAATATCCACTCCACCATCCACCGTGTGACCTGCCTAGCAGAAGGGAGGCCACTCACTAATGAAGGTTTTCCATGCTCGAGGGTCCTCACTCTGTCTCCACCCGTAAGGCCAGCCCATTACCACCGTGTTGTGTTTCATCCCACCCAGACCGCACGACTGGATCAGGTGGGCGATCCCCTCCCGCACCTTTGAGGCCACGACCACCTGGCAGAAACCTTTCACTTTCTCAATCTCCATCATATTTTTAATAGCCTGGAAGCAAACCAAAAGAAGCACAACACAACCATTTATCAACGTGTTTTGAGGCTTTAGTAAGTATGAGTTCCCCTTCATACTTTCAGTTTTCAACAATTAGTGAGTCTGATATCTAAATTCAGATTATCTTTACTTGGAGACTTAAGCTTTGAGAAGTAAAAGGCATAGCTTTATGAAGACCTTGCCACCATGAAGATCTCACCACCACGAAGATCTCACCATCAAGGCGATCTCACCATGGTGAACATCTCACCACCGTGAAGACCTCACCACCGTGAAGATCTCACCACTGTGAAGACCTCGCCATGGTGAAGACCTCACCTGCTCAGAAGCCTGTGCCTCCCCATAGCTGTCCAGGAAGTTGCCCTGTATTACTGATCCAACAATCGTGAGCCCCTTTCCTGCCTTCAGCTGTGAGGCGAAGGTCAGCATCCTGGGATACTTGACATGCAAATCTTCATCCAGCTTCAGCAGCACAAGCAGCTGTGGCCTAAAATGATTGTTACATTCCCACAGTCAATATAATGGAATATTTGTTTTAAAAATATCCAAATAAGTTTGGCTTCAAATGAGCAGAATACAACAACAGACAACCAAATCAACTAACATATTCTAAAAAAGCCCACAACACAAGCAGATTTGGTAAGATGTATTAAAGAGCATAAGGTTCTCAAGACTATCTAGATTCTCATCGAATCTACAAAAGGTGGCCTTTGCTTGCAGGAGGGGAAGGCAAACCTCCAGTTTTTGGTGTGTGGAGGTCCAGCTTCCAAACGAAGGAGAGCATAGCGAGCAGCGCTGAGAGACAGACCACGTATCCCATCACCCCATTCCTTCTCTGCTCTGAAAGAGAGAGAGAGGGAGAGAGAGAGAGAGGGATGGAGAGAGAGAGGGAGAGAGGGATGGAGAGAGAGAGAGGGATGGAGAGAGAGAGGGAGAGAGAGGCAGTGATGGAGGGGGAGGGAGGGAGAGGGAATGGGGCAGAGAGAGGGAGGAGAACGAGGGAGAGAGTGAGAGACAGGGAAAGAGAGGGAAGGACAAGAGAGGAAGGGAGTGAGAGGGAGAGGGAGGGATGAGAGAGAGAGGGTGAGAGAGGAAGAAAGAAAAAAAGATTACATAAACCGAATACAAGATATTCTTCCATGCCTCTAAAAGAAACTTAACCATCACTCACCCCTGGTACTCTATGTATTTGTAGATCATTCCAGCGATACCCATTGCTACAATGGCATAATACCAGGATGAGATGAACATGAGAGCCAGACACATACTCATGCCCAGAAAAGACAGAGCCCTGGAACACAGAAAACTTACAGTATGGAGCAGAGAACGAGAAAGCGACCATCAAATGCACCAGGGTCCATTTAAACTTTTAATGAGTGACTCATTAATGCATCAAAATAACTAGTGAAGATCACCATCAAGCACAGTTTACGATCTCACTTCAATGTACTTAAAAGACATAAGGGAAAGAGCCCAAACGCTGATTACACAGCTTCCCCCACACACGTACCAGTGATAGTATTTAAACCTTGGTCTCCAATTCGGGGTTCTTAAGAGAGTTTGTACAGCACACGCCAAATTTACAAACAGGTAACACATCAAGAAAAACCTGTAAGGAAGACAGAATGTGAACTGTGAGAGTAAAAACTATAAAGGAGATAACTAAAACAAGATAACTAAGAAGATTACTAGTTAGATTACAGTATCTTTACCTACAGTAGAAACTTAAAAATGATTAGCTCACTATTAATGAACCCATTTTAGGAAATTAGCAAAAAAAACCTAACATGTAACCTAACAAATAGTTTTACACAGATAAAACCCATGCTTTAACACACACGCACACACACGAACATTCACACACATATACACACACACCTGTTTTGTGCAGTGAATATTTACACTGTGTGTACATTTTTTTTTTTTTTTGCATGTGTCTGTATTCAGGTGATTCTTTTACATGTGTGTACATACTTGTGTGGGTGTGTATTTTTTCATTTGATCTTGTGTCATGGTGATGCTGTGTTTTTTGCATGTGAGCGTGTGTTTGTCATGTCCTCACATAGAGAGAATGGGGGCCACCATGTCTAGGGACGCAATGAGAATTCCCAGTTCTGCTATAAGTGCTGTGAGCAGCAGGGCCCATGTAGGCTCACCGTTCGCTTTCCCATGACCAAACACCTACAAGTTAAAAACACACACATACACACACATACACATAAACACACAAAGCCACATGAATGCACACACATGCGCACAAGCATGAATACACACAAACAAACACACACAGACACACATATAAACAAATACACACATACACGCATTCACACACACACAAATGCATATACACACACGGGCACACAGCCGCACGCACACACACCCACACACACACGTGGGTGATCTTATCTAAACAACACTTTACATACCAGCATGCAAGCGGATCTATCTGATCTATTGCCTCACAGATCAGATTAGGCTGGAGCTTTCCAGATATAAACAATACACAGCTCACATACAGATTCAAATCATATGCTTCCAGGATATGCAAAGACTGAAAAAAACAGTGAATTTCTTCTTTAATAGCAGTAGTTTTTAAGAAGCAGTAATACAGTCTGATCCAGGTTCAGTTTAAGTTTAATAGTGCTTTTATTAAAGCTGATTATTATTTTTTTCATTCAAGCTGATTTTAGCTTCAGCTAAGCTATCTTTCCAATATGACTGATATCACTATGACCGATGACTGATATCGCTCTGTGTGTGTCCCCATCTAAAATTGAATCAGGAAACTTCTCTAAAAGGTGGTGTTCCACCTTTCCTGTCAGTTCTGGGTGTGCATATAGATGGGACAGGCTAAGAGAGCAGCTCTGGAGAGACATGCAAATGAAGGGTGTGGAATGAAGGGTAGATTGTTTCTGTGGCTAAGTCTGGCAGAAGTAGGTGAGAACTTTAAATATTGCTTACAATATTGTTTTACAACTGGGAACAGACTGGGAACAGAGTTTATATCAACAGAGTTGATTCTTTGAGACAGGGGTCTTACTCGGAGGAAAGGAATGATGTTGTCCTTAGCGATGGCTTGCAAGAGGCGGGGAGCTCCAGTTAGGGACTGTAGACCCGCCCCGACTGTGGAAAAGAAAGAGCCAATCACAATGACCCATGGAGAGGGCCAAGAGAGTGTGCCAACAACCAAGTTTTGCCTGACTGCAACTCCAAACCTACACGAATACACACACACAAGCACACACACTTGTGAATACATTAAAATATTTATATTATACTCTATTATCATATAAATGATACCATGAATATAAATAACATCTGGGCAAACACTGCAGGTCCTAACTTACTTGTCTCTGAGAACCACTCCCTCAATGCAGGCCCCAAACAGGACCACAGAGCTAAAATCTGACAACAGCAATTTAGGAATACAATCATGCTTTTGCCTGTTGGGTGTTATTGGGTCTGTTCTCAGACCTGCAAGATGCTGGCCAAGTCATTTGCTAATGAGTCCAAGATTCAGCACAGTACAAAACGACTGACGAATATTTGAATAACCAGAGTTCATTGTGCTGATGCGGAGGATACAGACTAAAGAGGTGGTCAAAATGGCCATTATAGTGCCTACAGGGATGGACTTCTGAGCATCTTTCAGGTCTCCTGATCTGTTGGATCCAGCCATAATGCCTAAGAAGAATCAGATAAAGAGCAGACAAGAGCAGAGAGGAGGGGGTGAGAAAGGGAGTGAGAGAGGGGTGAGGGAGGGAGATAAAACAGTTCATCACTCACAAAGGAAAGTTAGTACTACCATGACATGTACTTGATTTGACTTTCTTGAGAAAATTTCCACAGCCAGATTTCCACTTTGATTAAAAAAAGGGTGACAACGTGCAGAACGATGTTTTGTTTGTTTGAACAATCGCCTGTGTGATTTTACCTGTGGCTGATGGGAAGAAGATTCCTACGAGGAGGGTGAACGATGTGGTGATGTCTGCAGACACATACAAACCAGCGGTGTGTAAGGAGCTGTGGACGTCCACAGACTTCAGATGGGGTTTCTCCAGAATCTGCCCCTTTTCCAAGTAATCTCCCCACATGTTCTCTGGAACAAACACACTCAAGATGATGAAAAGAAAAAAAAAAGAAAAATCAAGAGCACTGAGAATTAAGAATTAAGGACAATTCAGTCCTTTGTCATTTATTTAGGTCATATTTAAACATAACAACTTTGTTATTTTCATTCATAATTAGCCTAAGGCAACAGCAATTATACAGGTTAAAACCTATAATGGAGTGATGGATTTTGGCACTGTTGGTTGTACCTCAGAAAATTGGTTTTCTTAGTTAAGGGGACTCATATACATAATATTATCTTATGAAAATACCTTGACAAATCAGTCAGCACTTGACTGAGAGAAAATAATTTCAGTGTACCTCAAGACACAACTAACATACCACATCACGACATTCATTATGCACATCTACGTCTACCTCAGATAAAGCGTAGTTACTCATCTACCTCAGATAAAGCGTAGTTACTC
>JAOXYF010000020.1:11254620-11326099 GCA_028565775.1 Sternarchorhynchus goeldii | reverse complement strand
TGGTGTAGTGTTTGTAAAGGTGTAAGAATGGTGTAGTGTTTGTAAAGGTGTAAGAATGGTGTAGTGTTTGTAAAGGTGTAAGAATGGTGTAGTGTTTGTAAAGGTCTGAAGAGGTTCAGAATGTGTTTTTTTTCCCAACACACCATATATTAAGATTATTCTGTTTAATAATATATTCTTCTGTTTAAGTTTGTTTAAGTTTGTACATTCTGTGTTCACTTACATTTGTATATCATTAATACTATAATTCTTTTTACATGGGTGGCTAAAATCTTGTGTGTGTGTGTGTGTGTGTGTGTGTGTGAGAAAACTAAAGCCGATTAACTGCAGAAAACATTTTACCACCATATTAGGAGCTTAAGTCTGAAATCCTATTGCCTAAAGTTCTCATTTAATGGACTTTTAAAGGTTTCATTAAGGGGGAGTCATAGTGTGTAGGGTGATTAGCACTGAGGTGTGTTGGCTCGGATTCTTGTTCTGGTGGTGCACTGGACTGTTTGATATAATAGTCATGATGATGAATATCTGGCATGTGCGCACATACAGGTGTGTGTGTGTGTGTGTGTGTGTGTTATGTGCAGTGGGTTAAATGGTTTTGGTATAATCGTAGAGCTAAGTACGTCTTAATATGTTTTGATGTTTAGAATGCTGCCTGCGTCTGGCTGAAGCAGACGTTTGTGTGTGTGTGTGTGTGCTGTAGCTGCAGTAGTCACTACACTGACACCTGGCAGGTGGACTGGTCTCTCTCTGCACTCCCTCACCAGGTAGAGCACAGGTTCATCTAACAGCAGGCGTAGCTCCTTCCACACAGGTGAGTGAAATGCTACAGCGGTGGTGGCACTTTGGAGACAAATCTGATGAAGACGGAGAGCGATTCGTTACTTTTAAAATGCTGCTCACAAAAGTGGAACTTATTTGCCTGCGATGTATTTTCCCGTGAAGGTTATCCAAAACATATTTGCAAAAATTCCAAAAGTTTAAAGAACCTTGAGTATAGCTGGCTGTAAAGTTTAAATGTCATATATTTGGTACTATTAGGTTTTGTTGTGTGTTGAGACAAAAGAAAATTTGTTTGGCGTAGCTAGACAACGTTATAGCACATGACGCCTGTCTGCTTGGCTTTGCTCTGTCAGGAGTTTATCCAGCACTGTCAGGCACCTGATCTCAACTGATCTAACAGCAGCTGCATTTCAAACATGTATTCATTTTGTAGGGTCTTGTTAGGAGGAAAGCAACCTGATTGGTTGGGCAGCTATGCAGCAGACTGTAATGTGATGTCTCATGCTGATGTTTTACCTCCACATAGACATGCAGGAACGTCTGTGTTTTAGCAGCTCACCTAAAACCTGCCTGAGCCGTAAACTATTCTGCAGTTGGTGCACTTGATGACTGTGTTTGTGCTGTGTGTCTCAAGTGCTACACCAGTGAGGGCTTTAGTGAGACTAATAGGAAAGAACAGTGGAGGCTTTAGTGAGACTAATAGGAAAGAACAGTGGAGGCTTTAGTGAGACTAATAGAAAAGAACAGCAGAGGCTTTAGTGAGACTGTAATAGGAAAGAACAGCAGAGGCTTTAGTGAGACTGTAATAGGAAAGAACAGTGGAATCAAGTGAGGAATTCTAGACTGCTGTGAGAGAAACATGCCTTTGAAGTGCTAACAAGGAATAATCCATCAGAGGTGTGTGTGTGTGTGTCATTAGGAATTGGTAGTGATTGTGTGGATGCTGGGAGGATGATTTTTCCAAGATACAAGAACAAATATTACATTAAAATATTTGAACGAGTGATTTGAAATTCATTAATGGGGTTAAAGTGTCTAGAGGTATCTGTTAAATATGTTACCCTGGTATGGTTGCTGTTACAGAATATTACAAATAAACAGTAAATTAAGCCCATTTGTAATCATCATCTACATTTTAAAAACAAAAGCGAAGAACATCATCAGTTTGGTGCACTTGACTTGTAAATCTCATTAAACCCAATGCAAATACTGCACCTTATATACACAGAGGTGCAGAGATGGACATTCATTTGCAGAGGGTCCTATGGAGGATTAAAGAGCACTTTACGACAAGCTCTCCGGCCGACTTCCACTTGGAGTCAGTGAGACGGTTCAGAGCGAGAAGCTCGTAGCAAACCTGCCGCACAGGTGGGGAGACTGTTGTCTTTCAGCAGAAACTAATAATGTTCCCCTCTCAGGAAGAGGAGTCATAGCAGGCCGGGAGGATGTGGAAAGCACACATTCTTTCCTGCCGAGAGCGCCCACTCGATGACAGTAGAGTTTGGTTTTGTTTGTTTCCTGTGAAAATGGCAGTTCTATTCTCACTGTGTTTGTAGCAACATTCAGCCCTGTGACCTGGAGTTGTTTTTTAAATTTTATTTATTTATTTTTTTGCTGATGCTGAAAATTCCTGTCAACAGATTGACATATGGGTGACATTCCTGTGTCATTCATTCACATGTAATGTTGAAAATAGCTTTGTAAACACTGATGTTTCTCTGCGTGATTAACTCACACATTACACATTAATGCCTGCTGTGATTGCAATCTTTCTCGTTTTGAGCTCTATGTATGATCAACAATCTTTAGTCCTGAACAACTGCTCAGTTTTCTAAATCTACACACACACACACACACACACAGGCATTCTCTTCCTCGTTACCCTTCTTTCTTCCCTGGTATGTGTTTATCTTTTCTTGGTGGGTGCTGGCTGAGCTCTTACATGGAGTGGAACTGTTCTGTAAAACACAGGAATTTGATCCCATTCAGAGCTTGTGATGTAAGACCCCAGTGTTGTGGGATAAGTAGAAGGAAATCAGAGTTTGTCTGAACGTCAACGTTCAGACAACGTTATAGATGTTATAAAGAAAGCAAAAGTTTTCTGCCGAAAGAATTCACTTGGTAGCAGTTTGGGATTGCAGTTTCGTATGTGATGCTAAAACAAGTGATACAGATGCATATGTAAACACACAGAGTCACACAAACATACACACACACGCACACTTTCTCCAACATCTTTAGTCTTTTCTGTGGTGTACATAGGCATGCACACCAGTTCTCTAGCTCTTCCACTGCAGATCTTGTCCTGCACAATATGTGCAGTGTGTAGCCATAATCTGCTCAGCTAACCCTGGAACAAGGTCAGCACTGTGCCTACCACACTACCCAACCGTTCCTTAAGACACACCAGCCACACCTCGGTCCTGTGAACCACCAAGCAAGACTCTTGTGGTCACCAGCGCACACACACACACACCCCCGAACACGTTAACCTGAAGGTCTACACACATTGGGCCGCTCTTTACCCGGGCAGCCAACAGCTTGGTTATATGCAGACACAGCCCTCTACAAATACAGCTTTCTAGCGATTCTCTCCTTCATCTTTCTCTTCCACTCTCCACCCATGTGGTTCCTCACGCAGGAATAAAACTCTAAGACAAAGTACGCATTTGAGTGTAAAGCTTCTAGCGCACAAACGCTGATTCATCGATTCCATTGGCTCACGACAAAGTTGCTGGACTCACTCATTGCCTTTTACAGACAGCATATTTGCATATGCTAATACTTGTATTTAGTAGTAGTACTTGTATTACCATCAAACGTCATCACTTATTTGATCTCAAACTGAAGATTAGTCAAAGTCAGTAAATCCGGAATGCAGTTATAATTTGAAAGAGGACTATTCCCAAGACGATTTTCTTTCACATGGCATTTAACATTTTGTGTCATGAAATTTGAATGCAGAGACCAAAACTTCACTGGTGTGAAAGCCTTGTAGTGGTGAAGCCCCCTGCCTGAGAGTGTCATCTCTGCCACGTACACACTGCCTCTGTGAAGGAAGCGGTAAGCACCTGGCCCAGCGTTCAGACAAACCTGCACAGTCTTGTCTGACACACAGAAGGGACGCCCACACCGCAACCCTTGGCCATCATAGGCCTTACAAACTGGCATTCTTAAAGCCATACGCTACACTAGAGCACTGAAGTCTTCTTCCTCCGGTTTTCCCTCGTAGAGAGGGAGGGAAAAAAATCAGAGGGGAGGGAGGGAGAGGGTGTTGGACCAACCCACACAGCTGTCTTCAGAAAAGACAGACAAAGTCTAGAGCGGGAGGGAAAGAAATAGAGAGTGAACGGGAGTGAGAGAGCGCTCCATCTTTTGTGTGGGCAAGCTTGAGGCCTGTCTCATCATCTCCCCCCCGTTCCTGCCTCTCACCTCGCCTCCTGCCTCCCCTGCTGTTGTTTGTCAGCGCTCGTATGTCTGGTACGGCAGCCCCACTAGAACCGCATCCTAAATCCTCCCATCACCCTAAAAATAGAATGATTCCAAACATTCCCAAATTGGAGGCGAGTTCGGGAAGACTTGGAAAAGTCGGCTGTCAAAAAAAAAAAAAAAAAAAAAAAAAAAATTAATTAAAAAAATTAAAAAACAAAGCCTCCACAACTGGAGATATGCAGTGGTTTCTAGAACTTACACTTAAGCTGTCCCACACACTTAAAAAAAAAAAAATCTTGGACACTCCCAGTTGTCAAACTGTAAAGTAAAGTCACTTCTGAGTAGTTAATAACAGTTTGGAGAGTAAGCAGGGAGTTTTGAGACTTTCATAAGTGCCCAGCATGTTAGAAACTCACCATCCGAGCTGACGGTGTCTCCGTGCTCAGGGTGTTCTCCTTGCCCTGTGTCCCTGTAATCCACCCAGTTAATTCCCTCCAAACTGTCATAGTTGGACTGTGAGCTGTGATCTACTGGTACCACGGTAAAATGGGGCATGTTTGATTTCCTTTAACAGCCGCCACTCTCGTCCCTCTCTTCTTTTCGCACAGATAACGGTGGGCTAAACACACTCGGCTGAACTCCGCTACGTCCAAGCGCATTCCTCTGCTCTTTGCTCACTTCCTCCCATTTGCCATGCATTACCATATGCCCCTCCCCCTGCTCGTCAGGCCCTGCCCCCTGCCCCTGTCTGCTGTGAACAGACCAGGACTGACACATTGCTCTGCCTCTCACTTTCTCCTCTCCTCTCAGTTCTATTCCATTCCTCCTTATTCAAGGGCCTCATGAAACATGAATTACCCACACTAGAAGGACAAGGGAACAATGACAGGGGCAGAGTATCCCGACACTCTCTCTCACACACACACACACACACACACACACACACACACACACACACACACACACACACACACCACTCAGAATGAGAGAGGATGGGCTTAGTCACCCCTAGTTGTGTAGTTCTTCCATTGGTTGGTTGAGAGTAATTTCCAGGAACACTGAAGTCAGTGGATTTAGTTGCTCATACCCAGGATAAAGCTGCTTCCAAGTTACAAATACAGTTCAAAATGAGAATCTCAGTTCAGGATGAACACTTCAGAATAATTCTTAACAAAAAAATCAAGTGTAATAGTGATTTTCATTGGAGAGTTCCCATTGAGAAGTCTGTTTAGTGCAAAACATTTTTTTATGATGGTAAGCCACAATCTAGTCATCAAACAAATTAGCATATGTGAATATATCACAAGAGATCAACAAAATAATTTTTTGATTATTTTATGGCTTTTATTTTGTTCTGTTAGAAGCTGTGTAACTCAGGTTTTGCTTTCTGCAGTCATAGTTTTCCCAGCTGCCCCCACCTCGTTGTCTATGTGATGCTTTGTCTTGTTTAGATTACATGCCCATTTTGGAAGCTGTTTCTCACCCTGTTGTGATATTGGCGTGAAACTCTAAGGAAGCGGAGGTTCTTTTTCTTGCCACTAGGTGGCGTAAGGGAAGCTAGTCTGGTCTGTTTAACACACTGAACTTCACCCTGCACGTTCCTGCCTAGAAACAATTGGACAAACACACGTATATTTCAACAAGTTAATAGTTGACAGTAGATCCAGCAGCAGAAGCAGAATGGGTTTGGTTAACCATCCTGTTTAATTTATGCATGTTACCATGTTGGAATGGAGTGAATAGCTGGATTCGGCTACTAATTTTTTTCAGTTTAGGCATTTAAGGGAGTTAGCTCCTCCCTGATATAATGTAGAAAAAGAAGAATTGTAGCTTTAACTGGAAGCACAGGTGATTCTTTTCAAATATTTAGAGTTACATCATTATTTCGTATCTCGTCTGTGACACTAAATGGACATATTACATAACCTTCAGTTGGACTGAAGGAACAGTTCTGTATCTCCCAGTTGAGTTTGTCTTACTCTGTCAACTCTGTCAAATAGTTAAAAATGATTACCTGAACTTTTTAGAGACTTTTCACATTGTAAAAAGCATATAGGAAACTTGACCTTGAGGACTTTTTCAAATACTCTGTTTCTCACTTTATATTCTCCAGAGGTAAAAGCTAAAATTGACATTTTACTTTCAAGGAACTGGCAGAAGGTGGTTTTGTGCACCAGACATGGCTCCTAAGTGAAGGCTGTCATTACTGCAGAACCTTCTATTTTCAGACTCTTCCACTCTGTTCCTTCCAGAGCGAGGTGCATATTTTTTCCCCCTCGTAGGTCTTGGCGGGTGTGTGCGTGCATATGCATGTGTGCACAGTTTTTGTTTTTACGTGTTTTTAGTTTGCAACTGGAAACTTGTTAGCTTCTCGTTTTAGCGTTAAAAAACCAGAATGCTGTCAGATGCTCAGATCTCTGATTCGACAGTGCACCGAGCTCGCCATCACACTACGTCTTTCCTTCAGTTTCCCTTTTCAAGTGTTGGTTTTGTTTCTTGAGTTGCTAGGTAGTAAAACTAGGTAGTGTCCTACAGTTATTCATGTCTGGAGCTCTCCTTGCTATTTTCTTATGTGCTGACTGTGGTCTGGACAGCTGCAGCCCTAATAAACGTCAGGTTTATTGTGCAGGGTGGGGCTGTAAGGAGTAGGAGAACTTACTAAGAGCAAAGTCATCATGGTAACTACCAGACAGCACAAGGAAACGATACTGGTACACATTTCTCAGCTGGACAATGTACCCAACACTGAAAAAAGGACAGGGAGAGAGAGGCAATGAACACTGCAGATGAACAGGGAGATGCAGAGAAGTAATTAACACTGCAAAACTCCATGAGATTTATATTCAGGTTAGGAGATAGGGTAAGAACCTGATGTGGTTATGAGAAATGATGCTTGGGAATGTTTGACTGATATTGCAGGTATTAACGTCTCCTGTGGAAGTCACAGTGTAGTCCATAGCAAGGCATGAGATAAAACCAGTATGAGCTGGGCTTTCACAGAATGCTGACAATGAGTGATTGGGTTCAAATTGGGATTCGAAGCTCACAGTGAGTGCTGGTGGAGATTCTGGGGTGAGTAGGGTGAGTGAGTGCTGTGGTGAGCTACTTCTGATGTTTTTAAGATAAGGATGTTTTGATCCAGGACCATAGACCTGAATAAAATATTTAAGTCGATTCCACTAATTAATGTTGATAGATAAAGAGAGAGAGAGAGAGAGAGAGAGAGAGAGAGAGAGAAACTTGTCAGAGGTTGTGAGGAAGTGACAGAGAAAATGAGAGGAGGAGGAATGTGGAATTTGTCCAGGAAAAGGTGACACCCACTGAGGTCAGCCTACTTCTGTGTAACAGGAAGCAGTGAATGAATTTCTATCCGTTGGTATTGTAGGTCACCCATGTTTGGGCTTGGTGTGTGACATTTCTGTTTACAGGGGAGAGCCATCACTCATGGGTGCCAACATGCTTAGGAATAGACACCTGACTGAGAAGAAATCCTTATACTTTGGTACATTCAAGGTTTGGATAACAAAGACCTCTGTATAGCCATTGTAGTTAATTGGGTAGTATTGAAATAACTAGATTTGCTAAAATGAAACAAAGCTTCAATCTTCATTACAAATGTTGCATGAGAGGGAAATCTCATCTCCGAAGAATAAACGTAAATGCAAAATCAGCCTTTGGCGCCCTCTAGGACTGAAAGCGTCACACTGCATCAGAAAGACAGGGATCAACTGTCCCCATGTGTAAAAATAAGTAACTGACATAAAATAATAATATTATAAATACATGAAACAACATTTAGCATATAATATCATATCTCTTTCTCTCTCTCGAATCCTGTTGTATGGATCTGTAATGCAGTCCAAATAATTGGGAATATTCTGGATATTTTATGGAACGTCATGCCTGAATGTAGACAAAATATTTTTGCCTAAAGCCGATAAGAAGACAAGACAAGACAAGACAAGTGAGATCACGAGGATAACTGGCGTCATAATGTAACGCACCTGTGCCTTGAATTTCTACAAAAATGAAGAAAAACTCTAACTAACTGAACTAACTGATCACATTAGGTAATGCGTTCATGGAAAAAAAAACGCCAAAAAAATGTATTGTTGCGCACTGAACAATACTAATCTATGTAAAATAACTTGATGCGTACGTACTATAGTGTCCTGTAGGTTTAGCCAGTGGCGTTAGAAAGCAATTACCCAGAAGATTCCACAAGGGGGCAGTATCCGCTCACATCTTAACACGTAGTTTATTTGTACTATCACATGAAAGCAGTAGATAGACTTGTGGGGAAATTAATGCCACTTGAATTGTTTGCCCAAAGTAAGGCTTATTTATTTATTACAAAATTGTTAATTGAGAACTGAGTAGGAGTAGCTGACCAGTGCCTGACCAGGACCACTAAATCTCCATTGCCCAGTACGTCTGTAACCCCGACTAGAGTGCGAAGCTGGTCTGCTCGGTTCTCTCTTGCTTCGCCAGTCACCTTTTTTGGCTGGGAGCCCAGTAAAGCTTAGATTCATCCAATTACTGTTGGCTCTTCCATCTCCCGGGCTTACATGTCTCACCGTTGTCTCCAATGTTTCAAGCTCCACTGTTTGATAACAGTTTAGAAGGAACAGTGGTGATCCTAAATTGAGACAGAGCCATGATGAATAGACTTGGGGATTTTCTTAACCTTCTTATAGGAAAGAAAGCCTCTTAACGCAAAACTCACAAGATGGCTGCCCGTGGCCCAGGTTTTTGTGCTATCTAGAATAGGTTAAACACCAACTCTGTGAAAGCATATTAAAAAATAAGCATATTTTTTGTTGGATATTGGATCACACAGGAACTAAATAAGTAACTTCAATGTTTAGATTAAATACAGTATATGATCAGAATACAAGCAAAATACAAGTGAACTGACTACTTTAAGTCAGACTGATTCACAAACGGAGATGAGTGAGGCAATGAATGAGACAGGCTTAATGGTCTGTACTCTGAGTCTTGTAAGACAATGGTCTGTTACTCTGAGTCTTGTAAGACAATGGTCTGTACTCTGAGTCTTGTAAGACAATGGTCTGTTACTCTGAGTCTTGTAAGACTGAATGGTCTGTACTCTGAGTCTTGTAAGACAATGGTCTGTATTCTGAGTCTTGTAAGACTGAATGGTCTGTACTCTGAGTCTTGTAAGACTTGGCAATAACATTAAAGACTTTTCACTCTGAAATGGAGGACATGAATATGGCAGCTCTGATAAGCTCTGATATAGAGCAAGTGCATCTGATGAGGTGGGGCGGGGAAGGGTGGAGTTAGTGGCGGGGAAGAAGCTGCTGCAGGCACACCACTGGTTGCTAGGCTGTCCAAAATATGCGATCACTGACAAACTGAAATAGATACGGAAGCTCCTGTTGGCGGCCTACAGCAGTGCTGAGGGGACTAGCCAGTTAGCTGAAACTTCAATCTCAGGCAGTCTTGGACTTTGATCTTGATAAATCCAATTAAGCATACAGCACTGAGAACTGCCAAAATGAAAGATTAGAGAACATCTAAACATGATCCCATTCTGTCAGCACTGTAACACACACTCTGCCCTTTGGACAGACCTCACTTTTAAATGAAATAATTTGTCTTTCCCAATCAGCAGGCATTAATGTCAGATAAAAAAAACCCTACAGCTCAGTATTTCAGAACTTTGATAACAGGCACTGTCCACACCATTTTCTGTTGTGATTGTAGTCACCTCAGCTGTTTTGGGTTGCCACGGAGACAGAAGGTTCACCAGGGCAGGTGAAGGTTGGAATGTTGTGATTTAGTGAATGTTTTTACATTGGTTTTAAGTGTCATTCTTTTATTTTACTACTTTTTCTTTTTCATTCCAGACATGATTCTGGGCTGTAAATCTGTTAAGGCAGCCAAATACTGATTTTTCTCTCTGTTACGTGTCTGTACTCCTTGAGTCTCAGTGGGACCACATTGCTAATTTTTGTCAGTAGCAGTTTGGGAAGCTGAACTGTTCCCTCTGTACATCGTCACACAATGATCTGTAAGGTAAGCATTTAAAATCAATGTCAGGATATCCAAATTTATGCTAACTGGATCTGATGGCTGTTTTAACTGTTTAATTTAAGGAACATTTTGTGTTAATTTAGGCAAAATATTAATTGAATTGGGCTAAATATCCATGTCCCAGAAGTGGCAGCTTCTTGTACATTTTTTTGGTGTGTACAAAATGCTTCAAGTGAATCTAACAAGTGTAGTTAGCACTCAGACATTATCATTATAATTGGGGTTTCTCTGGTGTGATACACCCCTACTTTGATCACATAATGTTTAGTGCTTGATCTTGTGCTGCCATGGTTAGCACCTCCGTGCTGTAATTCTGTCTCCCAGCTGGGGTCCAGGCTTTGGATGTTAGTCCTGGGTGGAGGGGTGGAGTGTCCCAAGCATTGTAGGAAGTGTTCTGGTCTTGATGTCGGCAAGTTCCAGTTCTTCTCTTTGGCTGCTGTGTATTAGATGACTGGCAGGTTGTACATGTCTGTGGCTTTGATCTTCTTGTTCCTGTTCACCTCTTGGCTCTTGAGGCCCTTCCGCGCCCTGCGGAGGTGTGTGGATGTTGTGAACCTTCAAGTTTCTGCCTCATGGTTCCCATGTGATTGGAGAATCCCCTGCCATTCATAGCTGTTCTCTGTTATACTGAATTGTGGAATTTTTTCACACGTGCACACACACACATACACACACACACACACACACACACACACACACACACACACACACACACACAGTAAATCAGCTTCATATATACCTGTATAAAAATTTCTGGCTTTTCACATGAATATCAAAGCTTGCATTAGGGATGCTGTATATGGAGTTTTGTGTATAGATATTTGTAACTCCAGCAGCCAAATGTCATGTGTTTTGGTGTTGCATTATTACTCGGGAAAAGACTTTGACATTTTGAACAACATCTAATACAGACAATTTAATGTTGCACGCATGTTTAACCGTGAACTGGCAACTCCCAAGTCCTTACATGTCATGCAGTTTCCTTGAAGTTGATGGGAAAGTACTGAGTAGTTTGGATGTTAGGGGATACACCTACTTTTAACCTCAGATCCTGTATTATCTCTAGCTGCTAGGGTGTCTGAATAGGTTATGTAAAACATATCTGATTGAAATGTCAAAAGAGAGAAAGTCTGGCCTCTGGGCTTTTCTCGCGCTTTGTTTGAAGCACGGAAATATAAACACAATTAAGACGGTAAGTGCCCTTTGCCTGTCATTTATTCAAATAACGAAGGCAGAGCTCCTGAGGGGCTTAGCCTGTCTCATTGTGTACCTTCATACATCTCATGGCCTCTAAAGAACACCAAGACAGTACAAAAAATGACACAGTACTGAGAACTGGCTTATTAGTGATGTGGCAGACGCTTTGTTGATGTTGGAGAGCGCTTAGTGAAACACGTAAATGGATGTTTGGTAAACACTCGTGACCTAGTGTGTCCCTTCGCCCATCTGTGCTCCCTAGCCATTTTTTTTTTTTTTTTTGCGCGAGACGGCTCGCATCAGCCCGAAGGCAAACGTTCAGTACCGCCTTGAAAAAAAAATGTTTATTGGTCATTTCCTTTAATTGCTGTCTTAGCTGATGTCATCAGATCACACCAAATATGGTCGTGTCGCAGGACTGTCCCTTGGCAGGACTGTTAGCTTTGTACCACGATTTTGGCTTAACTTGTGTATTCACCTTTCCTTCACCTTTACATCATCTCACATGGACAGGCTGTTTATTCCCATCTGCAGACGTGCCAGCTTATGGGGCTACCATAGCAACGTTGGCATCTCGTTGAACCCGACGACACGTCAACAGGCCCTCGGTGGAGACAAAACAACCTGCATAAGTGCAAACACCCAACAGCTGCACAGGAAACCTGCGTGCAGAGTGGCGTTAAACAAAGCTATGCAACCCTGTGGAGGCCTAGAATAACTGGAACGGCAGACAGGAGTGAAATGTATTTTCCACGACTCCCGCTAGCCGTGTTTGGTTGTGATTGGCTATGAGTAACCGTGATTGGTCGTGATTGGCTGTGAGTAACCGTGATTGGTCGTGAGTGGTTGCACTCTCTGTCTTACGGGGCTCATTTTCTCCCAATTGCTCTTTGAGTTATTGTTGCAGTAGTGTCTCTTAGACAGCAGTGAGAAACCATTTAGCTATTAATAAAAACTTGACACCATTGAATGTATCACTTTGCTGATGAATCTGACAAATATTAATATCATCTAAAATAATCTGCAGGATACAAATTCCTCTTACTACTGTAAATCACTAAAAATAATGATAAAACTTTGTATGCGTTACAATTTGAATAAAGGAGTATTGCGTAGATGGAATATGGCAAGCTTAAACCTCTGGATTACATGATTAATCGGAGGATTTCCAAGTGATGATGTCTGCAGAATTTAATTTAGAATAAAATTACATTCACTTAACATATTAAAGTGAATTATGTGCCACCGTTCTTAAACATGATGGTGAAATCTCAGAAGTGTGTCGGAACAAAAGACTTCATGGCCTGTGTTAATCATTTCACAGAACCAGATTACACACTGTCCTATTTAAGTTCTTGACAGTGGATTAAAACTGTTAACAAGCATAGTTCTAAGGAAAGTTTAAAAGTTATAAAAACTCTACAGACTGGTTGATTTTTTTTTTGAGTGAAGGAGATCTTCAAGGCAGTTACAAAGGAGACTGATGAAGTCAGAAAATTGAAGATGGCAGCATTGTAACAAGCTATATGTTTATTATTTATCATGGCACGAGAGAGAGAGAGAGAGAGAGAGAGAGAGAAAGAAAGAAAGAAAGAAATACAATGAAGTACATAAAGTTTCCACTGGAATGAAGTACTGGACGTTTTGGACAGAGGGTCTTTATCAGACAGAGGTCCTTTATCAGCTGTATAAGGAAGTTCAACATCTTACCTGCATTCTTCTTCAGGATTGGGGATATATGCACAGTATAAGAAGTGTGTGTCCACACTTATACTGTTAAATTGTGCTCTTTGTGAAAAGTGAAAAATATTTCTTCTTCTTTATTATTATTTTTATTGTTTATTTTTATTTTATAATTATAATTATAGTACATGGGAGGCTTTTGACTGGGCGGGCGCGCTCGTGTGTGTGTGTGTGTGTGTGTGTGTGTGTGTGTGGACGCGCGCCTGCCTGTTAGGAGGTGGTTCAGTTTGCTTGAATAAACAACTCCAAGCTCCATTGCATCCAGGCTGTTATTTATGGCCAAGAGTTCCAAAACCCTTCCAGAGGGAATAGCAAGCGCTGACCAGGGCGCTGATCTCAGTGCAGGGCTTAAATGTGCGTCCCTGAAGGGCCGTCTTTCGCTCCTCTGGTGTCTGTGATGGAATTTGTCTGATCAGGACTGTGCCTCCACGCACTCTGCTTTTGTTAGAACCTCAGAACTGTTGTGGTTGACTCTGAACCCTGTTAGCGCTGGTGGTCAGGGCACGACCTGTCCATGTGTGCCGTGTTGGAGATTCGGTGCTGCCTTCAGTTCTGCGTTAGTATTTAATTGCACATATGCAGTTTACCCACCAACTGGAAACATGTCAGTTCTAAGTAAATGCTGCCTGTCTATTTTCAGATCTACCTGTTGTGTTAAATCATTGAAACATTATATTTAAAGTTCTTTTTTTCTCTAGTAAAGTCTCCAGGTAGAACTGTGTTTCATGGGGTCTTTTTCAGCATAAGACCCGCCAATTTGTGATACGTGCTTTCTTTTTAACAACCACCTTATTCTTAAGTGGAGATAAGAGTCTCGAATAGGTCCTCAATAGTCTCAATAGGTCCTCAATAGTCTCAATAGGTCCTCCCAGGAGGTCTTCCATGATCACGATTAGATGTATGTGTGGTCTGGATTCTCTGGCAGAGAAGATAAGGTCAGCAACATCATGGCAACAACATCGTGTCCACTCGATGCATTCAGACGCAGTGTATTTATAATCAGATATCTTTAAATCTCTAGCAAAGTGGCGAGGACCTGCATTGCTATGTATTTTTTTTTAGGGTTAGGGTTATGCCCATACAGGATACCAGGATGGCAAAAGCATCTTACTGTAAACTCTTGGGCTGTAGAAGTTCTTATGTTGAGAGGTTTCAGAGTAAACAGGATGTGTGAGCCGCACATCACCACACAGTGCTCATGGGAGGCAAACAGATCCCTCCCACGAACCATGGCAGAAAGGAATGTTGTGCAATTAACACCACTGTGGATCACAATGACTCTTGCATTTCTCTGATCCAGTGGCCAAAACTGCGGTACTGATGACTTACTCTGTAGAGGGGGTCTCTCAGGAACTGTTCAGGCTCTGTTCACAACCTCCAAGCTGAGCAGCCGTGTGGAGGGGTGCAGACAGAGAAGGGGCTAAACGCTTCACAACTTTAGAACGCCCACAGCCAGCACCGACAGCACCAAGCATGCATGAGTAGCTCCTTTCACGGCATTTTCAGCATATTCTGACCGTAACATTTTCCTACAAACTGTTTGTGATCTTGGAGATTGAGTGTTAATGTGCCTAGCGAGTTTGGCTGGACTTGCTGGAAAACCCAATGGCACATTAATGTTCATCAAACCCGAAGTGTGTGGAGCCGAGAGTCGGTGCGTTCAGCCACACCAGGCCCTGTGCGCTCGCTCGTGCTCGCTCGTGCACGCTCGCGCTTCGTCTTCAGCCGAGACCATCCATGCTTTGTTTTTCTGTTTCTGCTGTCCAACAAAAGCACTGTGAGTATTTACAGTTCTGAAGAAGACCATTGATGCCTGACTTCCTTGGTCACACCCCAAATACTCCCCCTTCTTGGAGGAAGCGTCCTGCAGTGACCCCCTCTCTCTAATATTAGCCTGATGGCTATCAGAGATACACTCAGCATTCATACAGAGAAGCTTCCTGCTAGGAAAGAAAGCAGGAAAACAAAAATACACAAATGGGAATTCATACAGACACACTAATGGTTATTCATTCAAACATGGTCAGAAAGAAAAAAATGACCCCTTTGTTTATGCAATATTAAGAATGTATTCAAGAGGAATTATTTTTTTTACTTTTCAATACACAGTCAAGGTGTTCAGAAAAGTATTCTTATTTATATTCATATAATATTATGATATATCGGTTCCACAGTGAGAAGCACCAATCAAGTGAGTGACTCAATCAAGAACTTTGCCTATCCTGTGCCTATGAAACCTCTTTTACAAGTTTTAAAACCCTTTAAAACATTAGGTGATCCTAATTGGCACAACCCATCACTCAAAAGATCACGTTTGTGGAGAAATGATGCTGTTTTCCTCATGTTCTTGTTCACAGAGTGATTTCAGTCAGTAGTCACATCACTGATGGTATTTTTAGATTGTTTTGAAGTAGATGCTAGTGATTAAAATCTGCTCAAAACTGAGTGAAAGTGCAACATGGACAGGACTTTTGTTTTGGCGTTTCTCTTGCACATTTGCCTCGTCACTCACATGAGTGACCTTTGCATCGACCATTTGACCTCTGCACGATCCAAAATAAGGCGAAGACTGTGGAGCTGCTTCGTTTTCGTGTGCATTGCCTCTTGCTGTCAGCGCTGGGAAATTCCTTCTGGCCTTCACCAACCCTTAAATTAATCTCCCCACTAATAACAACACACACTTGTCTCTGTCTTTTGTTTTGAGTATGGGTCCTAACCACTAACAAAAGAGAAGGATTTTATCAGACCGGTCACATGGATTAGTCTTTGGCAATTGGATTATGCAAAGAGAATAAGGCCCTGGATGTGAGGAGAACGGCCTTAAAGTCCCTGATCTCTCAATCACATTATGGCTGCACAGGGGCGGCAATTAAACCCCTTTGGGTGGAGAGCTGGAGCAACTCATATTGGTTAAATAAATTGAGTAAAAGTTTGTGGCTCTGACCTTTTTGGTGGGTTAAGGATGAGTAACGGTGATAGAGAATGGAGTAGATTAAGGAACGAGAGCCTGAAACATGACAAATGGGAGGGAAGTTGGAACATGAGACAGAGAGCAGAGGAGGAGGACACAGAGGGAGAAGCAGCCCTGTATGACTGAGGGCCTCTATCTGCAGATCAGGAACGCCGGGAGGATAGAGTCTGTGGAAAATCAGAGCAGGTCATCTCTTTCTCCCAGCATGAGAGGAAATCTCAAATAGAAATGAGTTAAAAGAGGTTATAAAATGAGGTTATTTTCAGGAAAATGGCTATTAACCTATTCTGTTTTGCAGGTCTGCAGAACTGTGTTCAAACTGGAGTTTAGATTTGCAGGTACGGTGGGTTAATTGTGCGTAGGAGGCTGTACAAAACTAGCCCTGTGAAGGTTGAACAGACGTACATGCTGCATATTGTCATGCTTTTCATACCACAGGAACAAATGTGAAATGACGTCTTCCAGTTAATTCCTGTGGCTTTTCTCCGATATATACGCAGAATCTTCAAACTTTAGATCCTTGTCTTATCCACACTCTTGGGTTCTGTAGCTTCAGTAGTCAAACACATTATTTCAACCTATTTTTGAAATGACAGAACATACATTTATCCAGTGGTGTACCAAAAGAAGCTAGTCTTCTTCACATATTACTGTTAATGCATGTCATTCTAAACAGCAATGCACGAAACTAGGGGATGTGTGTGTGTGTGTGTGTGTGTGTCAGAGAGGGAGTGTGTGCGCGCGCATGTGTGTATGTAATAATGACTTTATTCCAGATTTTCATTATGTTTAGATGCTTTCCCCTTATTATTAGAAAGTTGACTGGAAGGATTGAAATGACATGTGGTGCTTTGCTTCTGTCTGGAAGAGAAGCTAATATCCTGTTGATATTTCTTTCTACCTGTTTGCTAGTGAGTAGAATTGCCTAATACGTGCTGTGTGATTGTTTAAGTAGCTCATTGGATAAGTGCGTGTTATGTGACGGTCGGCAGTGATAAACGATTGGCTAGTTCAGAATCATTTCCATTATTGGGAACTTTTGTAGTCTTAGTTTGCATATACTATTATACTATTCAGCCTTTCTTTCTTTTGCCACTTCAGTTTTGAGTTCACTTTGGGTCACTCAAATTTTTTTTATTTTTTTTTATATCATGTCAATTTCAAACATATGAAAAAATATGACAAACCCCCACAAATCTGTTTCTCCTTATGTTGATAATGCTTTGGAAAAGTAAATGTTCTGATCTGAATTGGTTATGACTGTCCAAAGCAAGGATGTGACATCCCTCATCTTCTCTGGCTCATGGGACGCTATGGAAAGGTGTGCATGCTTTGAAGGGAATTTATCTGGGAATTTTCTTTTTCAGACTGTGTGTACATTGTGGTACTGGAGGTTTTTTTTTTGAGCTTCAAATCAAAAGTTTAAACAGGCTTTAATGATTAACACAGAGACGAAGCATATCACGTCTGTCCTTCACCGATGTGGAAAAAAAACACAGAAACCTTTCCCATGAAACAGCATTCCTGCAGAACACGGAATACTTTCCACTGCCAGCCATACTGAAGAATGCTTCACATTCTTTGCCCATTTGTGTGTGTGTCTGTGTGTGTGTGTGTTTGTGTTCATGTTTGTGTGATCTGAAGAATGAGGAATATAACAATAAGAATATTGATGAATATTCTCTTGTTATACAGTTCTAACAGCTTTTTTGTTATTCATTTCTCCATAAAGCACCAGTAATTGAGACCAACTGGGTGTAATGCATGAACAACAACATGAGAACATATTAGTATCTTGCATGCAGCCAACTGCAGAAAGCGATTACCAAAGTGTTGGTGACAGGGTCTATATTGCCATGTGTCAGAAAAACCTTGAGAAATATCAGACTCACAAATGGCTTCAGAGAGTCAGTCACAAATGACTGGGGGGGGTGGTAGCTCTCTGGTTAAGGCACTTGACCACTAAGGTTGGTTAAGGTTGGTTAAGGTTGCCACTGTTGGGCCCCTGAGCAAAAGCCCTTAACCTGCAACTGCTCAAGATGTATTCAGTCACAATTGTAAGTTGCTTTGGATAAAAGCGTCAGCCAAATGCTGTAAATGTTAGGTCTCATTTACATTTACATATGTAACTATGCTACCATAGTGTGAAAGCCAGCACTAAGGTCATCAGTACTGAATTCCCTGTTACAGAGTGCAGTGTTTTTTCAGCACTAAGGTCATCGGTACTGAATTCCCTGTTGTAGAGGGCAATGTTTTTTCATGCAGTCAGATTTGATTTAATTGGAAATCTGTAGGGGATAATTCAAGCTACATGTGCGTCTTCCTGAAATGTCAGACAGACATGTAAGTGCAACACTGGCCTGGATGTGGTGTCTAATGAGATTCTACTTTACCTCATTGCAAAGTGGCATTGTGGGATTCGAAATAACTGAAACCAAAGATGTTTAATCAGATGTTATTTTCCCGCAATAACAATGTAATCTGGCTAGCTAGTTCAAATGTAATTTTCCTCTTTATGATCTGTGGAATAATCATTTTATAGGGAGAACTGTGTGTGTGTGTTGCTAATTTACCAAGATTTATTGTTATGAAGCAAATGTTTGGGACCATGGGACATATTTCATCCTCCAGATTACTTAAAAACATCACTGAGTTGAACCTCAGTGTGAGGAAATGCCTACTGAAATCAGCAGTGTAATTTCCGTTAAAACCCCTCCTGTTCCCTGAAAGACAAACCGTTCTCCTTTTCACCATTATATGGTTCTTTAGCTCTTTATTGTAGTAGTGTGCATATTTTAACTTCATCTTGGATAACTATCACTCACAATCAATGGGACATTTGTTATCTGGACTCGTTCTGGAAACATTGCTCTGAAATGTCAGGCTGACCAGTTTACATTCACATGGCAGTTACCCCAGTTACACAGAAGGACATATTTTGTATAGTTTTACCTTTTACCTTCACCTACATTAAAACACAGTATAATATAACAGTAGACAGCCTACATTTAAATTACATTCACGTTTCATTATAAAGAATCTGATAAATACAAGATTAGATATATAACAAAAGAATATATTTGTAAATATATAGTAAGTCACAATTGTGGCTTGTTTATGACCAGTTACCATGTTTACAATGTCATCTATATATCTGTATGGACATCCACTCTAATAAATAAAAATAGAAAAAATCATAAAATGGAAGAATTTTGGCACTTAAAATGAATTTTGAAACACTTGTTTGTTCAAAATGAATCACAAAAAGTAGTGTTGTATCAAGACAGTGACATCAGTATGAGTTAGACTTAACAAATTAGTTAATTATTAATCAGTGGATTAATAATTCTCTTTCTCACACACACACACACACACACACACACACACACACACGCACAATGTCAAAAACAACCTACGTGACGATTACTGTGTGCACTTATGTGGTGTTACTCGACTTTCTTATTTTTTTGTAAAATCATCTTATGCCTGCAGTGAATAACGTATGAGGAAATGTCAGCCACTGTACTGTTAAATGCTACTATCTCACAGTCCTCTGCAAGGTATTAGTGGCCAGCCAAGAGAACACAAATAACAGCATATGCCTGCAGATGTGTGTATAGGTGTGTGTCTGTGTTCCCTCTGTTCCTCTGACATTTACCTGTTTTGCCTCTTGGAACTGAAGGCTCATCAAACTTAAATTAAATATGCTTGTAATACAGGCATAAACGACCTGCTAAGAACAAACGCTTGGTCTCTGCATATCGAGCAAGTCTTAAATTTAACATTTAAGCCACATTAATTCGCTTCAGAACCACATTAATTCGCTTCAGAACCACATTAATTCACTTCAGAACCACATTAATTCACTTCAGAACCATCTGGTTCATCGCTGATCCAAGATTGTGTAAAAAAAAAAAAAAAAAAAGTATTTTAATGGTGACCTACATACTTGATGCTGCTTTGAATATGCAAATGTACTTGTTCTTTAAAGCTTGACATCTAAACCAAATTTAATTTGTAAAATATATATTTTTTTAATACATATACGTTTTAGTTGACCACACCCCCAGTATGAAGTCATCTTTACATTTGATGCTGCTTTAGAGTCTAATCTTGCTTAAAATGCAATGAGAAAATAATGAATAAATATATTTTACTGGAGTAGATAATAAACCAAATTATGAAATCATATCAGTATTGACACAGTTGGTAATCTTTTTTTTATATATATATCTTAGCCATCAGTTCATTCAGCTTTAACATATGAAAAAGCATTTGTTAATGTTCATTAATGTATGAACTAAATTTTATACTTGCCTTTCAGGAAATAGCGAATGTCCTAACAATGAAGAGCTGTTACCGTTATTATTTTAATCGGATGATTTTAAATACTGAACTCTGAACTTTCTCTGGGAAGAAAAAAAAAGCTTGTTATAGTGAAGAGTCAATGACTTCAGTTATGGTATAACTGTGGCACTGTTCTCTTTTTGGCCCTCAACTAAACCGGGGAAATTTCCGGTCTTTTTGGGAAATTATAATATCCAGTTAATTTTGTAAAGGGACACTACAGTGTTCCATTATCTTTGTGTATAACGAGGTTCCCAGTAAATGATTGTTTTGATCATTCTTTTTGGGGTTTAGGAGGAAAACCATCAAAGTACATTTCTAAGAGTTTATCTGAATAAGGCACTAAAACAGTGATACTTGTCTTGAAAACAGTGTCAGAATATATCTCTGAAACAGTATCAGAATGTATACTGCTCAGAACAAAATTATTGGCCACAAAGAACAACAGGAGGGTTGATTGGGCAGATGATGACATTCGAATGTTCTGGGCAGTGTGTCCAATCTGGTCCCCAAACACTGTTCAAAAGGAAATCCACTTCCTGTCCTCTGTGAATAATACCTCATGTCTTACCTAATTAAAACAGCAAACTATTATTAGTTCACTGGACATGAACTGGTCATTAACTGGTCATTCTTGCAGACACACACACACACACACACACACACACACACAACTGCACACATACTTTAGTGAGGAGAGGATTCATCTAAGCAAACACTAAATGGTCCACAAGTTGAATGGAAGTGGTATGAAAACGAAAAAAAAAAGTACAGTTAGAACTGGAAGATACCTGCAGTGTCCTGGAATGGCAGAGCTCCTTTTGGGGAGCATTCTGAGGTTTTAGAGGGTTAATATCAACATAAAAGAATTCTTGAACAGAATGCAAAAGAAGTTTAGATGTGGAGTGGCTGGACACGTAGATCAGAAACAGACGTCAGCGCTCCGCTTTGTCTGTCTGCCTGAAGGTACACACACACACACACACACACACACACACACACATATACACACACACACGGCACATCTCCCCAAAGTCCTTCAGTCTCAGTGACGGCATCAGATGGCCAGCCAGTGCTTGAGCTGGAAAATGAAATTAACAATAACAAATACTTCAGTACTGAGGGAAGTTGAGCATAACCTCAGTTAATGACCTTACCAGTATGGAGGACAACTGGGCCCAGTGCTCTTGTATACATCAATGTATAGAAATAGCAGTCAGGGGTGAGCTGAGCATTTATGGAAATATGTGGATAAAATAGATGGCAAGGGAAGTGAGGCGTGACTTGTGCTTCACCGCCAGGGACTTTATGTGAAGAATTAGACTACAGCTGCTTCTAACTGTATATAGACCTCCTGTGTATTGAGTACGTCTGTTTTTGTAAACTGATCTTTAATAACTACCATGGACTGGAACGCTGTGTTATGGCAGTAATTATTGGGGAAGTTCAAAACTATTTGAATATGTTTTGATTGCTATAATAGTCTGGTTTCCATGCAAGAATTTACTGTTAACTAATTCAGCAGCCTCTGCCACACAATTGGCTCTTTGATGTTCATAAAAATCTTGAACTAAACTGCTAAAGTGTGTAGCTGTGGTTGTGTTGACATATGTGGAGAGTAATACAGTGCAGAGTAATACAGTGGTGAGTGCTGTCTGTAGTGTTAGAGAGTTAGTCACGTTGCTTGTGAGACTGAGCCAACTTTTCTAGAGTCTGTTTGCACCAATGTTTTCTAATGAACTCATAGTAGCATAGTTTTCAGCAGTCCTATAGCTACTTCCTATAGATTTTGGTAGACAAGGTTAAAACTATTTACATTTACGTAATTTAGCAGACGCTCTTATCTAGAGCAACGTATAAAGAGTGCTTTGTTGTTGACTCACAGAATGCATCCTAGCCAGTAAGTAGGTTAGAGATCAGTAGACATTTGATCTAGATCACTGCTAGAATACATGAAACATGCTAGTCCTAGTACGGGTTCTATTAAACAAATACAGTAACAAATAGGTTCTAGAATTTAAGTTAATCAGTATTGATAAAAGCTGTGAAAGTGCTGCATCAGTGGTCATTGAGATATTCTGCAAATACAGAATACAGAAAATACAGAACATACAAAAAAAAAAAAAACCCTAAAAAAACAAAACTCTGATCAAAGCCTTACCTTAAACTGCCTGATGTTCCCTTCTGCTACCAGGTGATGTTCATGCTCAGGGGTGATGCAGTATGCTATCCTCTACAATGCAGAGTAGTAGAATTAGTGCTAAAACAGGGTAGAATGCCTGAAAAGCCAAGAGTATTGATCACGTAGACTAAACATAGGTTCTGATCTCTTGAATACAGATGGATGGCTGTTCCTAATATGGCAGACCCGTTTCTGAGTGTCAGATGATACACCATGAATAAAGACCCCTTTTGGAAGCCATGCACCTCATATATTAGAGTAGAATGATGATCTATAAAGAAACAGGCACTGACCTGTTTGAAGGTGCCAGGCAGACTGAGGAACTTGTAGATGGCATAGAATGGCACAAATATCATCGAGGACATGGCAATGCCCCAACCCATCCAGACTGACCAGCCGGGGAAGACATAGTCCTCATATTTGAGCTCGCTGGAAGTGACTATGCTAGCTAACACCACAACCTGCAAAAGACAGGAGACAGTGAACACTTGCACTGCCCTCTGACCTTCAGAGGTGTCACTTTAAAGTGCACACTTAAAGGAAAGGGAAAGATTGGTGACATATGGCAGACTTTCCAAGATACAGATTTCCACTTCAAAATATTCAGACAATGTCTAACATTTAACAATGTTATGACTGGGCTTACTCTGAATACCCAGAATCACCCAGTGGTGCATGAGTGAGCCTAACCTGTGATAACCTTTACTGTGATATTTCTGTTTCAGCTGTTATGTTTGTGTTATTTGTGCCAATTCTGACCTCTGCCAGTAAAAACCAAGCCAAGATGGCAAACTTCATGCCACTGTATCGATGTAAAAGGGTAACGGATGACACAGTGTCCCAGATAAATGCCATCCTTACTAAAGCTGCACACAGCAGATCTGTTCCAGAGATTTCCCTTATCTGGAGATATAAGCTGGTCTGTTTTCTTTGAAAATCAGTGCTTCATGCTATCATCCTTCATGGTTTGTAAGGACTCTTAATTCCAGAGCAAAAATGTACTTGTGGAGTTATTGTATTTATTTTGCTCTAGAGGTGCTCTTCATCATGATCTTTTCAATATTACTGTATCTTTCAGTCTTGCTACCTTTTCATCTACAAAAATGATGTCAGGATTATTAGCAGTAAGCAGAGCGGAAATATTCCTAAATCTAAATTTTGTCCTGGTCCTTGTGGAAACTATTTTACCCAGAAAGGATCACAGGTTTCCCCTAATCCTGTTTGTGGAAGCCTTTAGACCCAAACATCTGCATTTCATTTTCATGAAACATATTTTATGTTACAGAGTGACATATGAAACCCACTCAGGATTGCCGTTTAAGGTTCTGCTTTCCAATAAACCTTCATTACATGCTGATACGCATAAAATGAAGTTGAAAGTTCTGTACAGTTTAATTAATATAACTGTGCCAACTTAAATGTGACAAAAATGATTTTTGATAGTGTGACGGAAATGTAATAATTGCATCATTTAATTTGATTCAGTTTCTCATCACAGCAAGACAGAGGGACTTTGCGTTCTTGGCCCAGGCATTACTGAGCTAGCCAGGGGGAACAAAAAATAAAGAAATAAAACAAACAAAAACCTCCTCCCTTGCTGGAACAATGAGGAATAAATCTTGAGGAAAAACAAAGACTCAGAAATGGGAGCATCCTCCTCTGGTTATCATCAGATAGTCGTTTAACATAATTTAGTTAGCCTAGTGTAAGAAATTGTGAACTTTAGTACTTTAATAAATAAGACATGGCTGCATAGTTTAATCATAGTTTAAACTTAATTCACAATTTGGCCTCTGCAATTAGGTCATCTCCAAAGGGTCCGATTACTGGATTTAATTAAGTGCCTGCTAAAGAATAATTTCTTCTTATAAATAGCAGTCATCATTGAGGGGAAGTTTAACAGTTAATCGATATTATCATTTAAAAAATTATAACAGCAAAACTGCAGAGTCGTGGATTACGCAAGAGTGACATTTGCACAGTTTGAAACATTTGATGCTGATTTAGAGATGCTGTGTGCGAGGACTGTAGACAAAAGCACTGCACTCAATTGGGCTGCCAGTTAGTTTTGGCATCATCTTTCTATTCTTTTTAACCAAGCGATCATATCGAGTTGCTTAGTTAGATTAGTCAGATGAGGCAAGTCAGTGGTGCTTCATCCAGGCTTCAGGATCCACCAAGCAGTCCATATTTCAGCTCTGATCTACTGGTCAGCATACCTGTGTTCAGTGATCTTGCTTTAGATGTGTTGGGTTCGTAGATGGAGCAAAAATTTGAAGTGGTGTGGTCTGGTGGCTTTTTGCTAGGTTTAAAACCCTTTGGTAGCTGGAGGTGAGTCTGGGTCATTCTTTGATTGGTTGAAGTGAGTCTAGGTCATTCTTTGATAGGTGGAGGTGAGTCTGGGTCATTCTTTGACAGGTGGAGGTGAGTCTGGGTCATTCTTTGACAGGTGGAGGTGAGTCTGGGTCATTCCTATTCTCAGAGGTGTAGCACGTTTGGGCTTGAAGCTGTGTCTCCCAGGCCATCGTCACTCACCAGCAGAAAAATGGGACTGACAAACTTCCAGCACAGCCTCCAGTAGAGTCCTGGCTTGAACCCCATCATCCGTTCAATGTCCTCACTGAATCTGTCCACGCCTGAGATTGAGGGGTGGGGGGCAGACACAACCACACATGCATAAACACATGCGCACACGCACAGGGCCAACCAGGCATCATTTCCAGAAAAGCAGTACTCTGTTACAACTTATCTGCCCTCTAAGCTTGACCTGAAGTTGGTTGTGATAAATTATGCAGTGAAATCCCTGCGACAGGAGAGATGGCTGAGGAAGAATACAGGAATGATAGATGTCTTATCAGTAATATGTGTTACGGTCAAACTTCTGTCTCTCAGAACACCTTGATTCTGTTCCTGAAGTCCTCTGATTAAAATCTTGTCACAAATGAATCCCGTCTTAAAGTGAATCCTCTCTTAAATGAATCCTGTCTTAAATTAATTTTCTCTTAAACGAATCTTCTCTTAAATCTGCCCACTCTTAAATTAATCCTCTCTTATATTAATCCTCTTAAATGAATTCTGGCATCTGCTGAGACATCTGGCCTGGAGTGGAGGACATTTTTCCCCAGAATACATACTGTATTCATGTTCAAAATGCACGATATTCCCTAGTCTCCATGAAGAATTTATACAATTTTTCTGTGATCACCACATCTATTTGGAGCAGCCTTTTCTTTACATAATTGTTGTGCAAGATATTTACATTTGTGCAAAAACCAAGTGGAGACACTGTAGCTATCCACTCTTCAATCTCAGTCTGGCTAGAATGACATCACTACTGTTAGTCCTTTATAGGAGAAGCAATTTGCTCTATGCCTGACACTATATGACAACATAAACAGTGTAATTATAATCGGCAGACTACCTTGTGATTGGAAAATACAAGAATGACGGACTTTTTTGAGCGCTCTTCCCTCACTGTGAGCGCTCTTCCCTCACTGTGAGCGCTCTTCCCTCACTGTGAGCGCTCTTCCCTCACTGTGAGCACTCTTCCCTCACTGTGAGCACACTTCCCTCAGTGAGATCACTCTTCCCTCAGGTAGGCTTATACTAGTGCAAAACAAACAAAGAAACCAGGAATGGCAAAGAGTCTAAAGAGGCCGGGGATACTGTGAAGTCACCCACCGTAAAACCAGGACACCCCTATGGCCTCCACAAGAACCCCAAACAGAATGGACGTCCCTGCCGCATAGGTGTCCAACAGAGTGAAGATGTAGATTCCTCCCTGGGATTGATTGATCAAGAAAAGACCAAAACACAACAGGTGAGATGCCGACATCCAGAATAAATGCTGATGCTCTCTAAAAGGGCATCGATGGCATCTGTGACGCACCAGCAGTACAGACCAATCACATCATTTACCCTGTTTACAGGGTGAGATCATTTATCTCTCTATTTTTGTGGTCAAGTTCTAAATCTGTTTATGTGCTATACAGAGTTTATGTCTATCAATTGCTATAAAGTACATATAAGTACTTAAATCATCTAAACATACCAAAAAAATAATCACACACATACGTCAGCAGACTTTGGCAGTGCTGGTCTGTCATAACAAATTTTCTGTTTATTGTCCACTCTGCATCTGACATGCACACATTAATGCTGCCAACAGATGTTCTGCTACATGCCTTTAAGGGTGTGTTATGAAATGTAGAGGAACCGTACTTTAGTAATGCACAGTAAGGCAACCAGGAAGGTCCCAAATGCGGTGACGAAGGTGAAGACTTTTCTGTTCCTTCTAAGGATTTTGAAGTCATCTGTGAGTCCAGTGATGACTGCTTCCATACCACCCATCTGAACCAAAAATGAGACTGAGGAATGCAGGTTTGCATGGGCATGGATCTGTGTGTGTTTGTGGGCATGGATCTGTGTGTGTTTGTGGGCATGGATCTGTGTGTGTTTGTGGGCATGGATCAGTGTATTTTTACGTGCGTATGCGTCTGTGTATGTTTGTGTGCGGTAGTGAGATGGAAATGTAAGGGGAGGCCTGTTTATCTGGCTTTTCTGTTAACAACTTTTGTTTTCATCATATCAGAGCTTCCGTTTGTGTAATTGTGTTCCTGTTTTTTTGTTGTCACAAACTTCCGAAGCACAGTACCAGTCCAGCAAAAAAAAAAAAAAAATGTCATTAAAAATCTTGTTTTCATATCTATTAGTGTTGAGTTTGCTTTCCCATCCCTTACATCACATCTCTGAAGGAGTACAACCTATCAGTGTAGATTGACCAGATTGTGTGTGATATATATGAGACAAAGTGGAAAAAATAGAGTGAAGAAAGTAAGGAAGCAGTATTCAAACAATGGGAACCATCATGACTTTTAAACTATAAGGTATGAGGAATTATTATTGAACATTACTCTGTGCAATGAGACACTCACTGAACTGTCTATACCGAGGGTGAGGAGCATGATGAAGAAGAATATGGCGAAGAAAGTTGAACCAGGAAGCGTGGAGATGGCCTCTGGGTAGATAATGAACACTAGACCAGGACCTGAAATATAGACAAAACCAGTAAATAAAAACAAGTCAGTAACTATATTCCCCGTATTGATTCACTCTGTAATTCTGCCTGTAATGGCATTAGTGCTGTTATTTGGACTCTCTTCTGTTATTGCGCAACACTCCCGTGGTCTGTATTAAAACTCGCTGCACATGCAGCATGACAGCAGTGTCATAATGGAGGTTCACATGACTTCTGGTTTATTAATGAAGATATTAACGAGCTGTTAGGGTCGCCATAAGCAAGAGCCGATTTAAAAAAAAAAAAGATGCCTGGAAAAAGGTCCAAGGAAGGATGAGTGGTGTGAGACGGATTACCTTCGGTGGCAACCTCTTTGATGTTGACGCCATGCTCATGGGCCATGTAGCCTAGAACGGAGAATATGGCAAACCCTGAGAAGAAGCTGGTGATGCAGTTGATGGTGCTGGTTAGGATGGCATCCCTAAACAAAACAAAACAACAGCCTCACGTCATTCTCCATGGTCTAAAAGAACTGTACTAGTTATTTGCTGGTCACTTCTAGCATTTATACCTCTTGGTGACAAAGACCTACTAAGAAAGTCTGATCGCTTGTTCCAGGTCTGTGTTCCTGTATTGAGATTGTTTGGTTGAAGGTAACGTTGAAGGCTTCAGTGACATGAGGATATCTTAGCATATATGTACTAGTACTGTAGGCTGCAACCTGTTGGAGATCATCTCTCACAGACTACAGGTACTTTAAAACTACGTGCCTAAGTGTATAAATGTGAAAGAATTACCAAAAGAGATGTAATCCAGGGACACAACCGTGGTTGTTGCAACAAAGTCTAAAATTTACCATGTGCGAGTCTTTGTTTATAACCATTTCATTTGCTCTCTAGCATCTCCAAAATGGGATGTTGAGTGTTCAAAGGCTTTTTTTTTTTTATTTGAACTGTGACTTGTTATCCATAGGCAAGCAGACTCTGCAAACACAACTTTGTAGTCTATACTCATAAAACCATATTTACTGTGTGTACAAGCCGGAGTGTCGCGCAGCCCAGCTCTACAAACTCCATATCCCATCCCAAAATTTTGCATTCTGTATTAAAATACGTTTTAAAGGTCTCCTCACATCTGACTCGTTCTGATCATGTCACTCCAAGGGAATATGGATGAAACATTTGGTGCATCTTCTTGAAAGGTTTTAGTATGAATTAGTTACGTTGTGAGTTTTTTTTTTTATCTGCACACCCTTGAGGGTATCTAAATGCTCTTTCAGAGATAGCTAAGATTTGCCTGCTATATTAAACACTGGACCATTGGAATTGTTTTATATAGTCCATTTTGATACAGCTTCTAACATACGTTTGCTGCCTTTTATTCATGAGCACAGAACCAACTTGATAAGCAGCTTTATAATATTTCTCACATAAAACTGGATCTGCTGAGGCACATGTGTCTAACGACCAACACAGATGTTGTTATTAGTGAGGCAGGAGCAGAGAGGAGGGGTTCTCTTCAGTCTGTGGACAGTGACACAAAGCAGAGACACTGGCTTGACCCAAGCAGAGATTTAGCCAATGGCTACGCCGCTGAATTCAATTAAGCAACAGTTCCAAGAGAGAACCTGGAGATGGGTATCATTTCCCTGGACTGTCGTCCACGTGATGAAGCACGGTAGCCTTTTATGCTACAGTGTTGGTGATGGGAGACGTCCATATCCAAACCCAACACCTTCCAACAGAGACATGTCTTACCTGTAGCAGTTGTTGTCAAATTTATTGTAGCTGGCAAAGGCGATGAGGACTCCGAACCCCGCCCCCAGAGAGTAGAAGATCTGAGTGGCTGCTTCAATCCAGACCTGCAGCATAAAAACCACATACTGCACTGCAACAAGTGATGGGGAAACCTTCTAGCATGTACAGACCAAAGAAAGTTTTAAATAACGCAGCAGAGCTGGTAAGTTTAGGAGCCACATCCAAGTTGTTGACTCACTTGAGGATCGTTGAGCTTGTTTAGGTCAATGTGCAGGTATGCACGGATTCCGTTCATGGCACCAGGTAGAGTGATGCCCCGAACCAGCAGCACCAGCAGGACAATGTAGGGCATGGTGGCGGTGATGTACACTACCTGCGCACACACACACACACACACACACATATATATATATATATGTATATCCACCACTATTAAATGAAGTTATTAAAGGCTGGATTCAAACTGATATTCATACTTTTCTCAGAAATAGACCATATCTATCTATAGCTTTTGGGGGGAGGCAGGTTCCCACCAAAGAATTCCTGCTCACAGCATAGTATGATGCATTATCTTATGATGCATTGGGGGGTATGAGCAATGTGTCTCTCCCAAAGCTGAAAGGAAACCTATAAACCTATATTCCAACTATAAAAAAGTCATGATATGTAGCCGTGCGAGCTCGATTTATTTAATTCCTCCCACCACATGCGTATTATCCTTTTTCCAGGGAACATTTTTTTATGAAGAATATCTTTGTGATACAGAGCAATCGATCATAACAAATGTACTCAAGACTTTCAGTACCTTTCCGGAGGACTTGACGCCCTTCCATAGGCTAAAGTAAAGGATGAAGACCACCAGGCCTAGGCACAGGGTCAGCTCCCAACGGGGCTCCTTCAGGTCATGGATGCCATTGCTTTCATGGAGACGCAGGACTTCACGTCTAGACAAAAGGAAAACAGGACTATTAATAATCTGAAGTCTGAAGTCTGTTTAAAATATACATACACACACCACTAGTGTCTAAGCACTGTATAATCTGAGCACTGTATAGTGTAAACTAGAAAGTACTGATTCTGTACCACTACTGTAAATTGCTTCTTAATTAAAATGAGAGATTGCAGTTCATAAAAGAAACCAACAAAAACCTAATTGTGTATTAATTATTGTATTACAAGACTAACTGAGAGAGTCGTACGAGCTGTTCTCCCAGTAGCTCCAACTGGGTAAGTTGTATGACCAGTTCTCCCAGTAGCTTCAAGCTGGACTCAGGCAGACATGCGACTTTTCTCTGACCATCCGTGTTCAAGGCTAGTCTACTGTACAGATCAGGCTTCGAGCGCCCAAAATATCAAAGGCCACACAAATAGATACAAACCTCTTGCCTCTTAGCAACATCAGTAGACAATTTACTAAGATACACAGACATGAGTAAAAGAACATGTGACATTTTGTCAAAGTGGTGGGGATGGTGAAGTGTGGGAAGAAATAACTATCCACAGCATGTTCTTCATTCAATGAAGTAACATGTCATTGGGCGTGGTGTAGTGTTATGGCTTTCTGGACGCATGGACTCCTCTACAACAAACATGTTTATGTTGATTCATCCTGTGACTCATCTTTAACAAGAATGGCAACAGCGCAAAATGTATACAAACATCTCATCTGCCTGTTTAAACACATCCCTGCCCCAGATCTCAGTGATGTTCCTTCACTCAGCCAATGACCACCAGAGCAAAGTTCTGGACTGGCCAATGACGAGTCTAATTTAAACACGCATACATGCGTTTACAAAAAGGACATTCAGGGACTCCACAAAACCAGAACCTTTCTAGATGGTATAACATGCCTCTCAAAATAAATAAATTAAATGTTCGCTGAACAGACTTATCAGTCAAAACTCTAAGTTATTTGGAAATGCATTTTTTGTTGCACTGAGGAATCAGCTGGTGATGGTTATAAATGCAATAATCTTGAGCTCTGAAAAAGATCCATGATTATTATTATTATTATTGGATTGCGAAAGAAAATGAAAGTATTTCTCAATGTTATACAGTAAATGTGTTGTATTTTATCATTGGTCTTACATGTTGCACATGACAGCATGGATTTACTTCACATATTTTGTGCAGAGATGGTAGGTTATTTATTTATTTTAGAAGATATAACTGCTTCATTCATTGTTGTTTGCAAGTGGTACAACACCTTCTAGAATTATTGGCATCACTGGAAAATATGAACAAAGGCTATAGAAACGTTTTTCTTATTTATAAGCATAATCTTACAATGAAAAGAGGTGATAAATCTTATGTGGTCATCCGCAACTTCTGCTTCACTGGGTATAAATATAAGAAGACACAGACCAAACTCTTCGTCGTCCATCAGCATGAGAGAGATTACAGAATACACAAAAACGACACCAGAGGTTTTTGATTTTCATAAATCAGGCATTGGCTGTAAAAAGCTTCTTAACTAAATATACCTGTCTACACTATTAGGTAATAAACAAGAAGTTTCAAACAGCATGAGAACTTAAGTGTATTTGGCCCCCATACACAGAAAGGAGGATGATTCAAGAGTCAGCCCCTTCTCCAAAGATCACATTGTGGAAAGTTTGCCAGAAGAAGCCTCTACAGGATTCAGATCATAAACACAAGTTCTTGTGGCTCATTGGAACATTGCAACAAGGTTCTATTTTATCTGATGAGACGCAAATAGACCTTTCCAGTAACAAACATCAGACATGGCTCAACGTAACACAGAATGAAATGCAGAAAAGCTCCCTAGTGGATCTGTAATGTTGTGGAGCAGATTTTCTTCTAAAGGCTTTGGAAATCATATTCAGGTATATGGCACCACGGACTCCATCCAGTACCAGGAGGCCAGGACTAGATAAGATCTTATAATGCCTGCCAGGGAACCAGGCATTCAAAATCTCACTCTGAATCCATAGGAACGTGACTCACGTTCCACAGAATCCAACTTTTTCAGTAGCTTTCCTGGCCTCTAACCTAAATCCCATTGAAAATCTGTGGCTTGAGCTGAAGAGAAGAAATAAGATGAACAGAGCATCATAAAACTTGGGTGCTACCTCATACAGCACACTAAAAACAGCTGGTACCAATAACTGTCTCCAACTCGTGTTTTGAGGAAGAGGATAAATATAAGAATATATAAATATAACAAATAATAAATATATGTTTGTTTGTATTTCTCTCATGTTTGACATATTTCACAGATTGTTTTCTTCATCTTTACCAAATGCGCCAGTAATCCTGAAGGAAACAGTAATTAGTGTTATTATTTTAAATTATTATCAGATTATCAACAGATCATCAAACGAATCTGAAAATACTGAATATCCTGATGTCTGTGTTCCTGATCTTTGTTTTTAGCTGTGAGGTGACGTATGCTCAAAGAAAGTGAATCTGTATTTTATGGCTTCAATTCTTAGCCTGTCAGTACACATATACACACAAGGCCTTTGTCAGACTCTTCAAGCAATCTGGCAGACTGTGGATTACCCACAAATCCCTCCAGGATCAGTCCCTTTTCTTGGGTTCTTTTCCTGTTCTAGGTGGAGAGGCTTTCAAAGACGTTTTATGGTTGCATAAATAGAAAAACACAAGATATATATATATATGGGGCCTTGGCTTTCCTGCGATAAATGCTATTCTGTATTTTCTTTCTGTTTCAGAGCAAAACACCCTCTGAGAAAGGCCTGTTGAACAGTGCTTTCTGGTTGCTAGTAATTCAGTAAAGATAAAAGAATTTAAAGTCTTTGTTATTAAATTATAAACAAACCAAAATAGGAACATAGTGTTTTCTGCTTAAATATTGTGCAGATGATGGGTTATTGTTTCCTTTGCAATTTCTTGCTTACAGGCTGAAATACATGAAACAATGCAAGGTTTATAACAGGAGAGAGAAGACTGTATAACCGGACAGCTCAGAGAAAACTACAGGTCTTGAGAGAAAACCAAAGAGAAAAGGAACTTTGATTGTAAGTGTTCACGGTGTACATATCACTTCAACCTGCAGGTTTCAGATTTCCCTGGTCCCAGACACTCTTCTGAACATGCAGGCTTTAGGCTGTGTGTAAATGATGGCTAATTCGGGTTCTCTGAAACATGGGCAGGTCTTTCTTTTATAATCTGAAGCAGACTTCATCTGTCTCAGCTAAACTTTCAACAGCCGGGGGGTTTGAGATCCATCACATTTTTCTGACCACAGTTGTCACGAGAGTGCGTCATTTCGTGTTTTCCTCTGTTCATGCTTTTCCCCACTTTCCATCTCTCTCCAGATCTGCACCAGTTGATATATCCTTTAAGCTCTAGTGGGGTGTATGCTTCGTCCGCCTTTCATGATGTCGGGCAATAATACGCCAGCTCCCCATCTGGAGTTGATAGTCAGGTTTAGTTACAGTGTTCTTCTTCGAGATGGCTGGCTTTCACTGCAACTTTTGAGCTAGTGAGCGTCTGCTTGGGGGTGCGTGAAAAAGTGTCGGAGGGCTCAGCCTGTCCCCTCCAAGTGATGATCGTAGCACAGTTGTGGAGTCCACAGGCAGTGAATAATGAATCAATCAAGAGAATCCGATGGCCCCTACAGACCCCGGCGGTCCTGGATAAGCGCGAGGCTAGCACGTCTGTGTGATGTGCTCGTCCAGTGGCTCATGTTTGTGTAATTGTGGCAATTGCGTCAAAGGGGAAACTTTGCTGTGGGCCCAGTCATCCCTCAAGACTCTGATCTTTGTCTGTGACCCTACAAAGTGCTAACCTAAGAACAGTCTTTCACGACTCATTATAGCTACAGGTTTCAGTACACGTGCAGACAGCCTTTGTCTTGAGACACCCCCCCCCCCTTCTAAAGAGAACACAACTTTTATTATGAATGGTTGTGATTAGAACTAAAGTAAAGTTTTTTGCACAAACACGTGCTGTGATTGCATTCACTAATACTACTGATTGTTTGAATTTGTAGATGTTACACTGACTAATTATCAAGTTGAGCATGCCCTGTTCTTAGAGAATAGAGCTGATGAAAGCTATCCATCATAGCTGGGTGTTAAATCAAAAGCAGCTGTTTCAACATATGCAATATCACATGTGATACGATTAAAACAGTAGATGTTGTATGTGTTGTCATTAAGGGGCTGTAAAGAACACGGGGCACTTGCTAATCACATGATGTAATCTGGAGCACTTAGCTATGTTAGTGACATCGCAACTGGAGTTTGATTACAGTCTGATTACAGAGTTTCAGACTTGCTGTTCATATCCAGTGCCTATAGATGTTTGTTTACAACATATTAATTATCTTCTGACATGTTCAGTATTAATCCGTACTGCAATTAGAAAGCACTTTGTGCAGTCATTAAACAGTTATTGTTCTGTAGTTTGACATATTCATTCACTGGTTCCTTAACCCTGTCAGGTAGCCAGTGAGGGAGAGTGTTGACAAGCCAACAAATCTAAGAGACTCTAGACTCTAAGTGTCTCTCGTCATCTTAACAGAACAAACCACTAGAGTGTGTTGGCTTGCTACAGCTATTAGTGCTTGCTGTGAACTGGCTGATGACCATAACCCTAACCCCCAGTCCATAGAGGATATATAGAGTCTAAGCTGTAAATTTCTGAAATCTGTTTCTCTGATGCCACAAGAACAAACTAATTTACATATCTACATAGAAACTAATCCATATATTCTGCCTACAGCAATTTAGCCCCACCCACTTGCACTGAAGTTCTCAGGCATGGTTTATCTCAGAGTGCCCCCACCCCGATGGTTAGCGAACATGACTGGGCAGTGGTATATTTCATAATTTCATACCATCACATACAGCCGATTTCAAATCCCTTCCGCATGTCACTGACCTGAAAGAGCACACCATTCTAAGGTAAAAATGTCTCCATCAGGATAGAGAGGTTCAGGCATGTATGTTAAGTGGTTTAGAAGTGTGTGTGTTCAAGCAGCTGAGAAGGATGTGATGGAAGATTTAAATGTTGTGTGATGCATCTGTGTACCACTTTATTAATACCTTATGCTCCTGCATTTACAGTTTAACAAGCTCAGCAAAGCAGCTGTTTGTAACATTTAGTTGTGCCCTAACCATACGCTCTAGCTGAATGAAAACTCAGGTAGAGCTTAATGTTACCACATACTTTTGTGAAATACATTGTACTGCGTTTTTTCAACAGAAGGATGTTTACTTTCTTTTTCTGTGAAATTTATCAGTCTGCATTATCAGTATTTCAGTACTGAACTTCCGTTCTAAAACCAGAAGATATCTTTTCTCATTGTGCTAAAAAGGATGTTCTGAAGGAGAATGAAATGAAATTTAGAGGAAGATGAAGCATAAGTTTGTTTCTGGAAAGCTGCCCCTTTGAGGTTTTTTTTTTTCTTGACAACTGCTATTACTCTCTGTTCACCAAGGAGAGAGATTGACTAGAACAACAATGCACTGAAAAGACATGTGGGTGGCGAAACTTTCTTTTGTTATGGATGTCATATAGCATTATAATTTTCTTTGTCTAGTTGCCATGATTGATTACCTACTGCAGTAGAAATCAGGGTGACATGAGTAGTTGTGTGGAGTCAGTGAACATCTTCCTTCAGTTTCTGATTGCCGAGTGTATGTGTTGTTTCTGTTCCTTTACTACATGGTACTGGCCACTGTGCAGATTGTTCTGTTAAATGATGCTTTGTTACAGAAAATTACACCCCAAAACTGAGCCAGTTAGCATTTTTCATACACACTCCAGTAGTGGAGTTAAGGAGCAGGTTTAAAAGGTTTGTGCAGCAGCTGTGGTTGTTCTCCAGCCAACACTTCGCACCAGGGTATGTTTGATTAAGTGAGGTGGCCTAACACGCTACTCTGGAGATATTAGTCTTCCTGGGGCACCGTGTGTTCAGACAACGTCAGGGTTTAGTGCTGGCTTACGGCTGCAGTGAGACAGAGGTAGAAGGAAGGTTGAAACAGGGATTCACTGCCCTGCAGGTGCAGACTGGATATGTGATGAATCCGTGCGTCAGAGTGGTATTGTGAAAGACAGCCGAAAGCAAGCCAGGCTGACCGGGAAAGTGTAAAGATTTGGGGAAAGGGTTAAAACAGTACAGTCAGGGTATGTGGAATGAAAATGTGTGGCTCTACAGAACTGGAAAGGAGAGTCTGAGGGGAAAGAGGGGCTTTTGAGGGCAGCCGGGGGGTAGCTAGCGCCTGTGTAAACCAGCAGGCAGTTCTGGACATCTGTTCTAAAGGGGAGATATTTTATTATCTTTGCGTGCAGGGTCAGTAATGCCTCAGGCTTTCTGTTTAAAACACTGAAGTTTATCTTTGTGATTTTCACAACCTTTCACATGTTAAACAGCCTGACATGTTCTAAGTTTAACAAAGGCATCAAACACCACCTTCCCATGCACAAGCATGATATACTGAGTTAAGAATGAATATTTATATTTATCTATATTTATCTGGGAACAGTTTTTTGTCCAAGGATTTGCATTTTCCCTTACAGTTCTTACACAGGGTTGCTTTTAAAAATAAAAACTGTGCTGAATTGTCATTTTTCAATGAAAAATAAATTTAGTCTAAAACTTTTAGTCTTTGTCAGAGGGATATAAAGGATCGGTTCTATGTGAATGCTTAATAATAGACAGCAAACTAGCGAAATCTACAGTGTAGATGGTTTAAGCTTGGTTAAGGCAATAACCAAATCTGTCCTTGACTTGGAGTAAATTAAAATGCTTTTTCTGTCATTTTAAAACAGAGATAAACATGTGAAGGATAGTTCCTTAAGCTGGTTCATGTAACTAAACACTTGGAGAAAGCTTTACAAAACAAAATAAATGCTTGCACATATTTAGCATGAACATCCTAAGTAGAGGAATGTGAGGGGGCGTTCAGGCTGGTAACTTGGTTGCTATGACATGGCCGTGTTATGTTTACAGCTGCAGGATGAGGGCTTTGCATGGTCTCGCTGGTTGCTCTGGGTTCCTGCACAGCCACTGCTCCATGGGCAGGTGATGGTGGCTCGCTTTGAAGTGGAAACCGAATGCCTTTCTTCCCATCCACTCCAGACGTCCTGACATGCAGCTCTGGGTTGGAGGCGGCGCGTTTCAGAAAACAGTGGCAGTGAACAGAAAAGTTTCAGTGATGCTTGTGGTAGTGACCCACTTTTACTGTTCAGATGCGCGAGACGTCTGTGCTGGTAGCAGGCAGACACACGAGTACGCTTCAAAAGAAATGACAAGTCACAAATCTTCTAATCAGTGTTGCTGCGTAACTCAGTGCCACATCAAGGAAACCATCCTGGTTATTTGTTTCTGATCATCCGATACCTGAGGATTTCTCAGAATAAGCTTGGTTTATGGAAATTCCCCGACCTTTCATGTCCGCCTAAAACTAAACGGAGTACCTCAGTGAGACCTTTTTAGTGTCGGCTGAATGTATGGACCAATACATGGGTAAATATAGGTTAGACAAAGATAAAGGGCACAAAAATGCCCCTTTTACAATGTCCACATCACAGCTGCTAAAAGCAAATGAATCCACTCTGTAACCCTCCAGTTTAAAGAACATGTAGATTTCAAGTGGACTGATAGACTATAACCTAACACTTTTTAAGAATTCGTTTAAAAATCATTACAATACACAGTATATGCATAGATACGTATGTACTGGCTGAGTCATCAGAAACATAGTTCAGAACTTTAGATGTACTGAATGAGGCATCAGAAACGTGGGTCAGAACTCAGAACTAGACAAGAAGCAGCAGCATAATACCAGGACCACGTTCTGCAGACCTTAATGTCAGTTACACAAGCAACATTGATCTATGGTCTTATTTAGCATCATTGAAAAACATTCTTCACCATATAAGTTTTGGAATGATAACATCTATGCAAAACGATTAATTTTAAAATCGTATTGTGAGATAAAGTAGTGAAAGCATTTATGGCATTTGGCTGGTACTTTTATCCGAAGCGACTTACTATTGTGATTGAATTCATCTTAAGCAATTGAGGGTTAAGGATTGCGACTTGGCAGAGGTGGAGCTTGAAATGGCAAACTTTCTGATCACAAAATCACAATAACACCCTTCAAAAGCTCTTCAGTTCGACACCTAAAACTACCTGATTTGGTTTCAGTAATTCAGGTGAATGTAAAACAACCACTAAAATCCTGCAGTGAAAGACTTCTGGAAGTAACTTCTGGAGATGGTTTAAAGTGATCTGCAAAGTGACATTCTGAATGGCTCGCTTAGGAAAAGCCATTAATCTGATGTTTTCTCATATAGAAGGATCTTCCTGAGCTGTTAAAACTTTCCCTGAACAAGTGGCAAAGAGTAGGAATGCTACCTGCTTCACTTCCATGCCACGGTCTGAAGATTATGCAGCCGCTGCTTTTGAACGGCCCCAGTCTGTTAATCTGTTGACGATTAATACCTACATCCTCTCACTATGTCTCATGAAGTAGATGATTTCAAACAAGCTTTTCATCTATTTACACAGAGGTGAAAGTAATACACCCATCTCACAGATGTTTTTTTTTAAATAATAATTATTATTATTCCTCACACACTGGCACACAGTTGCTAAAATTGTTCAGATGCCTTACAGAACCCTTACAGAACCCCTGCTAGCATAGAAAACAGTCAACCACATTGGAAACACAGAAATAAAAGATGAAAACCAAATGCTGAATTCGAATGGTGCAGTTGAGAGTTCTCCATTAGGGACACTGTCAGTCAGCTGTAATGGGATTCTGTCCATGAATGTGACAACATGGAATCAGCTAATCTAAGTTGTTATTTTAATAAATATGGCAATCAGTGGTAGTACAACAGCACTGCAAAGCACTTTATTATTTGCAGTGGAAGTTTGTAATTTGCATGGGCTTTGTAGAAAATCTAGAGAACTGGACAAACATTTACCCATATAATCCCTACTACACAACGAAGTGACACACTTGCCACACTGGGGGAAGCCACAGATGCTGACAATTTTGGATTCTTAGACATGCTACTGTTTAGAGGTTTTCAGAATCCCTCTAGAAAAACACTCACTTTGGCACCCATTATGACAGAGTAACCAGTGCTGCTAAGTGCCTGGTATGTCATTAGGTAAAATCAGAGCACTGCCCTCAAAGGCAGCCACTGGCCCTGAGCCCTGTGAAACTACAAATGCAGGTACAGCAGGACATGCAGTGGAACGAGGAGATCAGATACTGGGAACCAGGAGATTAGACATTGGGAATCGGGAAAATACGACACTGGGAATCAGAAGACTCACGTATAGAACTCTGCTGCAGGTGTCCTCTTGTACTTGGCATAGGGGGTGTTGCCCAGGAAGGCGGAGCCATTGAAGAGTTTGGGGTCTTTGCATGAGGGACTGTTCCACGTGTTGTTACAGTGTTGCCAGGGCAGCTCACTCGTGAATGAGGAAAACAGGTAGTAGATGGACCACGCTATAATGACATTGTAGTAGAAGCCCACGTACAAAGCGATGAGGATCACGGTATAGCCGACACCTGTGGATGGAAGAAGTGCATCTTTGTGAATGCTCATGGAGACAAGCGGTCACCTTAAACCGTGCAATGCATCTCTGTTTTAAAAACAAACACATCTGGACATCGAATTAAGCACTTTATTTTTGAAAGGGAGTCTGCTGACTTTCTGACACTGACAGAAAAAGAGAGAGAGGTGTTTTTTAAACACACCTTTGAATACAGGGCAGATCTTCCACACGGTGGCTGCTCCTTCTCGGTTATACTGGCCCAAGGCCAGCTCCATATAGAAGAGGGGCATGCCCGCAATGAACAGGAACATGAGGTATGGGATCAGAAATGCCCCTGGAGGAGGAACACATTGTATGGGTTTTATTATTGTGGAGAGAGAGAGAGAATGCGAGAGAGAGAGAGAGAGAGAGAGAGAGAGAGAGACTGAGAGAGCTGTCTCCAGTTGTAGTACACTGAAATTTGCAGCTTATGTAGTGAAAAACTGAATTCCGTGAACAGCTGGAATTGTATAACATTTTTATCATATTTATCTGAAGTTAAGGAATGATTGATGACATCATCCTGAGGGCAAAGACAGGTCAGTAAAGCACAGCTTTTATGTTGCCTCCTCTTGGCCAGTGACATGTAATCCAACTTTAATAATAATAATAATAATAATATAATAATAATAATAATAATAATAATAATAATAATAATAATAATAATAATAATATTATTATTATTATTATTATAATAATAATGTCTAATTTATATAGCGCCTTTCTCATACCTAAGCTTTACATAATCCAAACATGAAATATAGAACAAAGCAAAGTTAACAATCAAAACCGTATAAGACCAAAAATGTATTAAAAAAATGACACTCTATAATCGGAAGAGATTCTTGGTTCGCTTCTTAAGGTTTGATATTTTAAAAATATCAAATATGTGTAAATAAAACGCCGCTTTTAGGATCACGTTTGTCTGAGAAGTTAGTCGAAATACTTTATAGTTAACCCCCCCTCCTCCCAAAATTCTGCAATTCTGAAAAGTTGTTCTTTCAGAATTGTTCATTTTGAACTGTGGGTGGTTTGTACAGAAGCTCAAATAAACAGTGAAAGAACAGAAGATTACATTGTTTATGCTGCTACTGCTACTGCAGTGTACATTATACAGAACCACACTGATCCACAGCAGAGAACGCACGCTATTTTAGAGTTACTTTGCTGCTGACGGATTAATTACATAATCTCATTAACATTTTGCGGAAAATTTGAACTATTATGACTGTTCCTGGATTATTTCTGAAAGGCGATGTCGTAGGAAACAACGGCAACACTGGACTGGCGTTCGGCGCTACAAATGATCAGGGTGATTTGTCTAGAGGTTTCTGTTACTGTTATGAACACAACTAACTCAACTTTAAGATATTTTAATTCTTAAATAAGTCGTTGAAACACTAAGGCCTTTCGGGTTATGCAAACATTATACATATGTTATAAAGTGTAATAATAATACAGTTGTTATAGAAAGTTAAAGAAGAATGATGCACGTTTATAGCGAGTGAAGAGAGGCGCACTCCTGCGACTGTTTTTAAGTTACTTACCTCCTCCGTTTTTATAGCACAAATAAGGGAACCTCCAAACATTGGCCAAGTCCACAGCAAAACCTACGACTGACAGCAGAAAGTCTAGTTTTTTCCCCCAAGTCTCTCTGTCATCTTGTTCCGCGGAGCCAGAAGTGCGGATGCGGGATCCAGGAGCGGCAAGGATGGAGGAACTGGTATACTGGACCCCGTTCTGGTCTTTCACCAGAATCAATTCCACGTCCTTCTTTTCAACATTGTAAGTCTTGAGTGGGGCCACTGATGATAGTTTATGTTCCGGCATCACCTGGATGTTCATCTTCGCGGCACTTAGATGCTCGCCACCCTCGTGCTCTCACGGCCCCGAGGATGTGGCGAGGGTGAGACGGGTGCCGTTGCTAGTCGCGCTGACGATGATGATGATGGTGATGATGATGATGATGATGATGGTGGTGATGATGGTGATGATGATGATGAAGAGGATAATGAAAAAGATGTGCCTGCTCTAAGACAGTTCTTTGTCTTGGTAAACTGGAGATGTACCCTCCGCTTCATCAGCTGTGGAACAAACATACAAAAGATAAAGTAAAAGTTTAGCAAGTAACATATAAAGTATAAGGGTCGCAACCGAAGCCGACCGTGTGTGGTGTCAAGTTTAAGTATTTTTAAATTAGACAGCATATGTAGTCTATGCGTGAACCCAGTTACTGCAAATCAAGTTTACGTGTTTTTAAGGTTGTGAGGGGAAAAATATAATATTAACGTCTGTTAATTTTGTGCGCCTTAGTGGATATAACTTCTCGCGCTTTGCAAAGGAACGATTCGGGCGAACGAACCTGATATGTCAGATCATCGATAGATTCTAAAATAAGTGCGTACGTTTACACTACGCAGTAATGTCAACAGGTTAAACCTCACTGTAATTACACGTGCTTTGATGCTGGTCAGAGCTGCATTAAAAGTAAGTTTTCATTATGAGTCTAATCCATACTTGTCAAAGTGAGAAGACGCGTCCATGACTGGTTGTTCCTGCGGTCTAGACGCGAATGAGAGACCTGCTGATTATGAAAGACGTTTAAGGGTTCCCTCCCTTGGATCTAGAGGCAGGATAAGTTGTGAGTATTTAACTCAACATCCCCCTTTTTCCACGTGATATTTTCTGTCTGAGCCTCCCCCACCCCCTTCCAGTTTTGTATATCCAAGCAGTAGTAGCGTAGCACGCGTAGCGCGCCTCTTTTGCGGTGACATTTCGTGCACATATGACAGACATCAGAAAAGCTATCTGAACAAACCATACCGATTTTATCACACTTTAAAACCAAACGACAGGTGAAAATATGGTCCTTAGAACGTTTGCAGTGCAGTACGCTTAATCGCGTGTGTAAATGCGGCAGCTCTGCGCAGTCAGTGTAATTTCAGTCTGGTGCAAAGCAGGTGTTTTTCATATTATTTGGCATGTTAAATGATCTGTAAACTACATAACTATAACAGCGATGTGGGTTTCCCTTTGCACGAGTACTAGTATGCTCGCCAGAAGTTTTGTAGGGAAATAAGTAAATAAACATACGACTTAAAAAAAAATGTTGTATTCTTTCCTTTAATTGTCTGTTTGTTTTCTCTTCTTCTGCATGGATTCAATTACCCGTTTTCTAAGAAGCGGTAAAAGCATTGTGTTCCACGTGTAATCGAATCTCACGTAGCTTTAGCCGACGGCTATGATTTCTATTAGATATAGACGTTCAGTTCATCCCATTAAAGTCAATGAGTGTCCCGTTAAAGCTTTCCAGCGCTTCTTTTATGGAACCTTTAAAGGCCTGTTTTGAGGAGCTTTTGTTGATACTCTAGCAAAGATTAGATAATAAAAGTAAGGAATCTGGTTACACAATCTGATTTATTCACTCATTTGGGGTCCTTTCTTTCTCTGGAAGCTGGAATTTGTTCATGCTATTTCAGGAAGTTGCCATACAGGTTGGAAAAGGTGACACCAACAAACAAACAGCATATTCTTGCATAGCAGTGTAAAATACTCTCTGCCTGGATCCTCCTGTGAGCAGCATTCACTTTACTGAGGCCCATGCTAATGCACTGATGGAAATTCAAGACCAGCTCTATAAGACCATGCCTTTACTATGGTAAAACTCATAAAAACCATAAACCAAACAGACTCTGACATGTGGTGCCTCTTTAAGCACTCTGTGTAGCATTTATAACCACTAGTCACTTTATTAGAAACACCACTTATTGAAAATACAAGCTAGGCGCATACAGTTGGACTCGACTGCCCTCCTTTATGCACATGTTTTTGGCCCTAGAATGTTGTGGGTGGTTAGTTCTGATCATAGAACTTGATGCTTGGATATTTTGGAATGGTAAAGCACTCTCAAGTTAACTGACACATCTACCTCCCCTTCCCCTGTGAACACTGCTAAACCTTGTAAAGTTGTACCAGGTCAACACCACCCACAGCCATGCTGCAACCATTCCAGTGTTACTGCTGTATGAGTGGTTAACCCTTGACCCCTGAATCAAAGCGGGCCTCTGGATAAGGTCCCTGTGTTCTTCAGTTCAGATGCCATACAAAATCATGCTGGACTCCATACACATGGTACAGATCTAAAACACCACATACAATTTAAGATTTTGGCTATTTTATAAACATTACATATTGGTCTTCCACTTATATAAAAAAACAACCTTAAACAAACCTTCAATAAGTCTAATCAGAGATAAGGCTGCACTTCTGCTGTATAGGACAAAGGTGATGCCGCTCCTCTGTAGAGAACATGAGTGATGCCAGTCTGCTCTAGAGGATGCCGCTCTGCTATACTGGACATGAGAGATGCCTCTCCGCTTTAGAGGACATGGGTGATGCCGCACCACTGTAGAGCGCATGGGTGATGCCGCTCCACTGTAGAGCGCTTGGGTGATGCCGCTCCACTGTAGTGGACAGAGGTGATGCCACACTGCTGTAGAGGGCAGGGTTGATGCCGTAGAGGACATGGGTGATGCCACTCTGCTGTAGAGGACAGAAGTGATGCCGCTCTGCTGTAATGGTGCTGCTGTTTTTTGCTCATTGAACTTGCTTATGCCTTTCGCGGCATTAGCTGTGTGGATTTTAGATTTGAATCTGCCAGTACAAAAGGTTATAGTTCTAGCTCCAGAGAGAAGGAGAGAAAGAGAAAAATTTCAGAGAGAGAAAGTTTATTTTAAGAAACAATGTTTACACAATTGCTTCCTTTTCGTGATACGCTTTTATAAAGACGCACTGTGTTGGTATGGTTTTCTACTGATTTGTTCATTTATTTATGTAATTTTACTTTTTTTGTTGTTAAATACTAATGTTTTTCTTCGTTTTTACATATAACTTTGTATAATCTTAGTCATGCCAAATAAAGCATTATAAGTTAAATTAAATGATAGGAGAAGAGGGACTGAGACAGAGAGATGCTGATGGAGTGAGAGAAGAGAAGGTGAGAAAGAGAGAGAAATGGAGAGAAACGGGCAGAAAATTAAATGCAAGATGAAGCTTCGGAGCTTCAGGGTCTTAAGAACATGGAGCTGTACGTGGAGATGGAGCTATATGAAAAGATGGAGCTGTACGTGGAGATGGAGCTATATGAAAAGATGGAGCCATATGAAGAAGAGATGGTACTGTAAGCATTTGAAGGCGACTCTCTTACGAGATTATCAAAGTGAGCCTTGGGCTCAGGGTCAAAGGTCACTCATTAGGCACAGCAAATGTGATGCTGTCAGACTTGTTTATTCCTCAACTTAATTACATTGCATCCCGATCAGAGTCAGAGCTTTGCAGAAACAAAGAGTAAGACTTCTCTGCTTTCTCTGTTATTAAGGATCATCCCAGTACTGACTGCTGCTTGTATGAACAGATGACTCACTCATTTCAGTAGCGATTTCAGTAGCGATTTTCAAGTTTAAATTTGACTCTGCCTTTCTTTACTGTGCTCTGCTTTCACCTCCAAGTTTGACTACTTGGATCTGAGAGAGTCTGCAGCATGCCCGCAAAGCTGGCCAGTCAGAGCATAAACCAGCTAGAGCCTCCTGGAACTGAATGGATTTGCCCTGATCTATGAAACATGTGGTATGCATCAACAAGAATCCAAACTAGCTCGTTCAGTTCCTGCAAAAAAGAGTTTGTTTTGCCATTCAAATAATGCAGGAAATGCAAAGGTAGATCTTCATACAAGAGAAAAGTGTAGAACACTTCAGCATTACTGCAGTGGTTTTTGAATCCAGTCCACGTTTTTGTTCCTATTTGGGTCCCAGTACTGTCTCAGTGTCTTTAATGGCTGGGTTCAGTTTGTGGGAGCATTTATGGGTCTCACAGTTGAGGAACATTGCATTACTGGACATCTTTTGTTTACACTTTACCTTGTCCTTAGTCACTTTTTAAAATAGTTTAAAATGAATTGAAATTGCTTCATTCTACAGACTCACAATGTAACTTGCACAGTCAGTGTTCTAAACTTGGCCTTTGTTTCTGGGATATGGCTTCCATTTTCCCACCAAAGCTACACCATCAGTAACATCAGCTAACACTTGCTCTTCGGGGACACACAGTATTTTATTCATTTAGGCCCAGTGAATCATATAACTGCACACATGTGACTCAAAACCACTGGACACTCATCACAAGCAGGAAGACATTTTTTTTTATATAGTGTGAGAATGATGGATCTAAACAAGCTCTATTCCTTTCCATATCCTCACAAAACAGTTTATTCCCACATAAGAGTTTGTGTGGAAGCCATTACCATTGCAAGTCTATATAAAGATATAATTATTGTACAATCATAGAGAATCTTTGAATGCCATCATTCACATTTTATGCATTTATATTAACTGAATTAAGCAGGAACTGCATAGACACTCATTACAGGCTTTTTACTTCAAAAAGTCTTAAGTATTATTATTAGTATGCATACCAGTATTATTGCATATTAGGAGTAGTGCATACTAGTGGAGCTGAGTACCAGTATTGGAGCATACAAGCATTAGTGAAGATGCATCTTTGTTCTTTTACTCTTTGATCCAAGGAAGCAGAACAAAACAGAAACACTCTTCTGGGAAGCAATCTGACAACCACAGTGCTTGGCGAAATACAAACACAGCAGAGGGGAAACAAGTGTGAAATCTGCTCTTCGTTTCAGTTCTGTTTTCCTTTCATTATTAACAGTGCAGCACCCGTGTGATCCTTCGATCCACATATGCTATGGGAACTCTCTGCTGAAGGAATCAGCATGGTGTCCTGCATGGTTTGGAGGAAGGGCTGTCTGTGTTTGTGTCTTGCCCTCTTGGACGTAGTGCTTTGGTCCTCCCTGGTCAGACAAAGGGTTTCTCCTTAGATCAAACACATGTCAGAGCGCTGCAGGTGGTGTGTGTGTGTGTGTGTGTGTGTGTGAGAGTGCGTGTGTTTGTGAGGGGGTCACGATAGGGGAAACAGACTGTACAAGGCTGTGGTATACCGTCCGTACTTAAATAAACACACACACTCTCAGAGCAGTGCGACACATGAGCACACATAATATCGAACACAGCAAGTCTCACAGTGTTGTTCTGAGAAATCAGGCACTGGCAAATTAAACAGCCGGTTCTACACAGTGTGATCTACGATCAGAGAGAGAGAGAGAATATGTATAACTGAGAGTAGGCCATCGATGCAGCAGAGACGTCACAAAAATCAGAAACGAATGCGGCAAAGCACCAAGGCCTGAGTGCAAGTACAAAATGGAGGCGTTGGCCCCTGGTCCCGCCGGAGCGTCACCCCGCCGCGTTCAGCGACCACCTCGCCCGTCCGTTCATTAGCGACTCGGCTCGTCTGACCTTTTGCGGGCGTCTGATCGGTCTCTGTCTCATCGGTGTCGGCAGACGCCGGCCGGCCGTGGCCCCCGTAGACGGCGCTTGCTCGGTTTCTGCTAATAAAACCAGATTAGTGACCGTTGATCGATTACGATTTGACTAGACAGACACGACCTGGGGCTGCTCCGAAATGGATACAGCAATATCAAAGAGAAGGAAGAGGACATAGAAGGAGAGAGAGAGAGAGAGAGAGAGAGAGAGAGAGAGAGAGAGAGAGACGGGACAGAAGCAGAGAGTGGCAACAATGTTACTTAATTGATTCCATGCCATCTCATCAATTGTGATTAAAATGAAATGGGCTCCTCGCGTTTGAAAAGGTTAAAACAAATTGAGGGTGGAGATCGCAGCTGGTAATCGCAGCAGGGCTTTAATGAAGTGGGTTCTGCTCCATTCTTCATCTGCCTGAGCCTAACGAGAGAGAGCATCAGTCTCCTGTAGGACATCATCATCATCATTGACCTCCGCCACTGATATTACCCAGACACTAATGCTCGGAAAATTGCTTACTACATTCACTAGCGCACACACAGTCTTGTATTATTCTACTATTACTGTAACTTTAACTTCAGTTTGTTTGCCTCTTCTGAAAAAAACCCCACACCATCACACTGTATTAAATATACACACCACACACTTATACATTGTCAGTCTGCTTCTCACGTCACTGCGTTTCAGTGGGATCATGACATTGCCCGGAGAATGAAATGGAAAAAAAATCCTCAAACTCTCTCCAGTCAATACAGAAGGTCTATAGTTTTTTGTCTGTTGTTGTTTGATGTGGTGTTTTAGCTTTTGCTGTGTGTTGATAATAGGAGTGTTTATGATGCTCTTCATCTTTGCTCAGCAGAAGACAGCACACGACTTGTCTGGCTTTATTGGAAGGTCATACCCTACAACAGCGGCATCAAAGTCCATTCCTGGAGAGCCGGAGCCCTGCAGGGTTTGGTGATTGCTCTGCTCGGACGGACACCCCTACTAAACCTGATGATTGAGGTGTGTTTAATATTAACTAATGTTGCACTGTGGTATCAGATCCTGGCTGTCCAGTGTAGCTGGGTGACTGACCTGCTTAAATTCACCTGATTAATCAGTCTCATCAATCAGTTGTCAGGTTTAGTAGGCGTGTCTGTGCAGAGCAATCACCAAACACTGCTGGAGTCCTGTCCTCCAAGAACAGACTTTGATACCCCTGCCCTGTCACACACTCCGAATGACCTTTTCTACCTGCATTGGCAATTGTCACACACACACACACACACACACACACACACACACAGCTGTCCTTACAGACATAAATATACGGTCAACCATAACTACGCTTAGAACCACACCGTGACAAGACACTCATAGGCCAGACTGACACTGCTATTGCTGATCTTCATGCAGTGGGAACAGTCCACTGCTGCCACCTGGTGGAAGGCTTCAGTATGGGAACATATCTGTGTCTTGCTTTACTTGGTTTGTGTGTTGGTTTCCATTGAGCCACTGGATAAGTTATCTACTTAAGAAAATCCCCTCCAACAAAGGTCCATGAAGTAGAAGATAAAAGACAAAAATAAAACTAATTGTCAATTAAATTTTTTATTGCAAAATAAGCACTCAGCAGGCTTTACTGACCTCAGTAGAAATGCAAATACAAGATGCCAAGCGAAAACCTTTCATTACGGTAAACTTTCTGCACCTTTCTTGGTCAGAGAGAGACACATCATGTGTATCAGTATTCTCTCTCCCTGTAGCCTGCCCTTATTGTGAATATGTTTCATCAGATGTAACACAGTTATAGCTTTGCAGTACTGCCGTTGGAAAGCTGGACAATTGCACTGGCAAACTGGCATTAAAGCTTAAATTACTTGCATTGTAAGTGATACAGTATGTAATTCATACTGTAAGTGCTGTATGTAATTCATACTTCAGACTAATATGTGTAGCACCAGATTAACAAAACAAAATAACATCATGACACTTCTTGACAGTCCCAGCAGCAACGATGCAGAACAAATGTAACAGAATACTTTAAAAATAAGTCAAGCAGCCACACTGGATGACGGTAATGGACACGAGGTGTTCTCAGCTCAGTCCAGTTTAGATTAATTGTATGTACAAGAAAATTTCCAGACTTTGGAGACACACTGCACACGGCCTGTACATCCCTATGGCATGTGTTAAGATGCAGAAAGTTGCAGAACGGGACTGTTGTGTTTTAAAAAAGGTGAGTTGATTTCCGTTCTCAAATCTCCAGTGGTTTCTACCTTTCTCCCTAAACTCACAGAGTATTAGTTTGGCCCATTACGCTGGCTTCCTTTAGACATCTTTCTTGTCGCAGTTGCTGTTTTCCTGGTAGTCACTAGCGGAAACGGTACAGCACTGGAAGAAGGTAGAGTGGAAGTCTGGCTCCTCCCCTTGGAGGCCTTGGTAGCGCTGAAGCTCGATGTAAGTTGTGAAGAGTTTGGCGTACTCTGGGTGGGTGAGGGCAAAGGCACGGAACTCATCTAATGATTACAGAGAGGAGGAAAAAGTACAGGAGATTAAACAAAGAGGTGATGAATATTCATCTAATGATTACAGAAAAGAGAAAAAGTACAGGAGATTACTTAAGAGGTTATGAATATGCATTTAATATTAATATTATTGATATTTTTATAAGAGGAATATATGTCTTAAATACACACACACACACACACACACACACACACACACACACACACACACACACACACATACACATACACACCATACGTGATGTGACCTGATCCATCAGTGTCAATCTCGCTGAAGAGTGTGGCCACGCTGAGATCACACACACCCAGAGCAGAACGCAGCAGGCTGGAGAACTCCTCCTGAGTGATGCTGTTATCCTCATCTATATCAAACAGCTGAAGGGACGCAGTGCCAATGTCATTCCATGTAAGTACCATCTTTACAGTAAACATATAAGTACCATCTTTACACTAAACATATAAGTACCATCTTTACACTAAACATATAAGTACCATCTTTACACTAAACATAAACAAAAATAAACAAAATGTAAGCAAATCTTAGTTTGAGTAATAAGAGGTAACAAGAAAATCAAATTATACTGTATCATATTTAAATATTGTGTTTCTATTGTAAAGTATTAATATTCCAAAAAAGGAAAAAGAGACAGTAAATTTATGCATAGATATTTATCAAACGTGAGAATGAGCTCTGGTGAATAAGGACCTTAAATGCAGTGTGGATGACCTCCTCTGTGTTAGCTGGTCGACACAACACAGTCACACCAATGACATACTCTCTGAAATCAATGGTACCATCCCCGTCCTATGGAGACAGAGAAAAACACATCAGCTCTGTGACCCTGAAAAAATATTTGTAAATTGACAGTATTTATGTACAAAATGACCACCTTAAGTAGGTCAAACACACACACACACTCATGCATACACACACACGTACATGTGTGAAGACACGTGCACACACGGGCAGATATGTATGCATGTACACACATATACATGCATATACATACATGTACACACACACACACACACACACACACACACACACACACACACACACACACACACACACACACACGTGTACACATGCATGCACGCACCCTGTCAAAGAGGGCAAAGAGCTCCTGTAGCACGGGGCTTATGGGTAGCTTGAGGAAGCTGGCAAACTCCTCGATCCGGATTCGTCCACCTTTACATGAGGATGCAATGGCAGCAAAACTCTCCAACTCCTTCTTCACATTGTCCCATTTCAGACTAAATGAGATAAAACATGACGGTGAATAATTAACATTTAATATAAAACATAACAATGAAACCCCCCCTTCTACCTCTAAGAATTCTTCATTACAGAGATTTGTTTAACGTCACCTAATAATAAAAATATCACTATTTTAATTACAAAAATAATTCTAATCTGTTGGAGTTGTTATAAGACCATATTAATCATTAAAGCAGTGTTAGGTAGTACACAAAGAATTGACAGGAAGTGACAGGAAGTGTTATGTACTCGAGTTTCCTGCTGATCTTGGTGAACTCCACCAGCCCCGCTTCCATAGGCAGGGTGAGCTCCCCTGCAGAGATCATGAGTCGGCAGTCCTCAAAAGTATGGTCCGTTACCGGGATGCCCAGTGACCTGATGGCACGTGTTTGTCAGTACAGTGGAACTAGTGAGCACATCAATATGGTCATATCGACAGACTGTGGCCAGCACAGCCCTGGAGTTTGTGTTGAAGGGAACAAAAACCAGCCTACTCTGCCATTTTCGCCCGCACTGACTGAGCAAACCTAGTGGCGTTCTTCTTCTCTTCTTCTGTTGGGACATGTGGAGGAAGAAACTGCAAAACAAGATGACGGCACACGTACTGCAAATACATGTGAAAAGGACCCTCTCCATGTGCAAAGAGTCTGAGCTAGTCAACTAAAACTAATAACTAACTAATAAGACTCATTTAACAAACTACAGTTACCACAGTCAGATATTACCACAGATATCGTTTATTTCCACCATGACTATGCACTACAAATATAGCAAAAAGAAATTTGTCAAGAAACACAGGAGTATTCATTTAACGCTGCTGTCCCTTGTCTGTATTACATTTCCAGTTCCAGTCCACAAGGTCGTGTCATTCAGAAAATGCGTGTTTTCATATATAAACACAAAATGTTATTTCCTGTCAGACAGTTCCTGAGGATATTGGTTTCATGTGGCCATTTCTAGGTCAGATGTACAAAGGCAGAAGTTGGACTAGAGCAGCAGAAGGCTGGGGCACTAACCTCGATCTCCACTGTAGTGTAGAGCTGACACAGTGTGTGCAGAAACAGAGTCCCCCTGCAAAACAAGGCAAGACAAACATTAACCACTCAGGAAGCGCTAGGCTAAATACTCACAACCCTGCAGAAGGACGTGTGGATGGCATTAAATCAGGATCCACTTTCATTCTGGAGATGTTGGAAGATTAGACTTAGAAGATTTACATGTGCATATTGTTGGAGTAGCCTCAGGCAGGGACAAATTTATGACGTGTTTAGGACAGATTTAGTGCAGGTTTAAGACAGGTTTAGCATGAGTTTAGAACCTGTTTAGGACAGGTTTAGGTGCTGCAAACCAGTTCTTTTGTAAATTGCTCTGGATAAGAAAGTCTGCTAAACACTGTATGTAAATGTATGTCTGCACCAACAAGGTCAAACAGTACGAATGTGTGTAAGTATGCAAGATAAATCAAACAATAATTGCTGATATAAAGGCTTGTTCCATTCACTTGCGACTGAGCTAATTCATGACAGGCAAAGCAACTCTTTAATGGACCCTTAGGCATCGTAATCCATGCCTGTCTCAAATAGTAATTCTTAGCATCACACTACAATTTCATAAGAATATTGTTCTGATATAGAGTTCTACCTAATGACGAACTATAAGCCTTGCAAACTCAGCAGGATCTGGTGGTCTGTGGAGACGTCTGGATTAGGTGTAGATTTACGGAATTAAGCACAAAATGGCTGTAAAAAGGTGCAAAAGGAAGTGTGGCTATCTCTGGTTATTGCAGCTTCCTGTCTCTGTACATGAACGATGGCAGAAAAAAAGGGCTTTCAGCACTCAAACTGGAAGACAGGCCTATGGCATTTGACCTATCAATCAATACTCTTTTCTGGGAATCATGGCTAGACAGTGTCAGAAAACCCATATCCAACTACATCCTCAAGATGGCCAGATAGGAACATGACTGGTGGGGCGTTGGGTGAATTGTGGACTGCATAAAGCTAAACTGATGCAACTTTATATGCATCGGTGTAATGCCTGGGAGGGAGAGAACATCTTTAAACATTACAGTGTCATTTCTGGTATTTTGCCCAGGCCTACAGGAAAATGAGGTCAATCTAGACCAAGATTAAGTTAATTAACCACTAACTAAACAGAAATTTATTCTGGAAAGAAAAAACCATAACTTCTCACATTGGAAAAGGCTCACATTTTCCAGACCTGTATAGGTAAAGAATGATATATGACCTAGTTAGTTCTGTGAAAGGCGCCTCGGTGAGAAGCCGAGACTGCAGAGCTGAGAGGGCGCAGATGGTGTTGAGATTGACCAAGAGTGGATGTGGAAGTGTGTCAGCAAGGTCTTTTATCTCTGCTTTTCAGTTTAATGGTCTATAATGTTCCATCACTTACAATTTGGGACCTTGCCACGTCCAGGTTACTGTGTCCTGATGGACAGAAAATGGAGAACATTCATTAGTGTAAGGCAGGGCAGGTGTTACGGAGACGAACAGTTTAACATTCAAACCAACGACTAAAAAATTGTGTAAGGGCTCAAACTGTTATTCTGTGGTTTTTTTTCTCAGAACACCTACAGAACTTTTTGGTCTTTTGTTATTTGGGACTAGATGTTGCCGAAACCACGTCAAGAAAAATACAAAAATGACAAAAATATACAAGATTCCTCCCGTTCCTTTCTTTAGCCCTTAAATATAAATGAACAAATTTACCTCATCCACCATGACTGGAAGTATTTTCAAGGGTTTTATGGGGAATGCTGTGGTCATGAGACATTACCGAGGCACATAGCAAACGTATAAACACAACTAAATCTTCCCCATAGTCAGAGAGAAACTGATTACATTTAGTTTGGTTTTTAGTTTAGTTTAGTTTAGTTTTGAATTTAAATGAACTCCAACGTTAGCCGACTTTTATCTGTAGTTTATCTGTTCTTCCATTCGTCTTATTGAATTTCTCTGGTTGTCCTCTGGGCAGAATACCGACCGCCCTGATCATTTAACATTCACTGCACTGCTCAAGAACTGGTTTGCAATTTCAGTCTCCCACTATCCTATCATTGGATATGATGTAATCAGATTGATGTGCAACATGTTTCCAATTCTGCTCCAACCTATACTTTAAATAAAAATTATTATTCAGGCAACATTTTTCAGAATGTGACCTCTGGAGTAACACATCCTGTAAGTACAGCTTCTGAAGACTGAAGTGGTACATCACCCATCAAACCACAGCCTATTACAACAGGAAGAAGCACTGGCATGAATAGAAGGGTGAGTGTGTCTCACTCACCATCTTATTGGGGTATCTGACAAGCACCGGCTGAACAGGGACCCCTGGTACAAAGGCACCTGGGAACAGAAATGGAGGGACCTTAAAGGTTATATTTAATTCCCCTTCTCAAATTCTGTCATTCTTTTTTTTCTACAATGTTTTACTGTGGCTTTAAAATATGTCCACACCCACTGTACACACTGCAAATACAATGGTACAAAGCCCACAATAGTTACCCTATTCCCAAGCCTAGCCCAATGGCTGCATTTCGGACACTATTTGCTGGTCCTGAAACTCTGATGTGTCGGTCGGTCTCCATTGATTAGACTTTGTCCTAGATTATGTCGTCCTATATAACCTGTTGGTTCATCCAGCCAATCAGTAATTACTGAACGGATTCTGTGTTTGACTTAGTCTAGAATTGAAGTTTTAGATCAAATGCATTGAGTATGCAGTAGCAAAAGCATCATGAATGAGAAAGAAATCAAAAACATGATTAGTAAATTAGTATTATACATTGTGTTGTGCAAAAGGAAGGAAGTTAGTGGTACGCATCTCTATAGACGTGATGAAACAGCCCTTTACTTGTGTTCCTGTTTTTGCTAACTACCATAAAAAGTTATGTTTTGTTAGTAAAAACAAAGGGCAAGTGACTTAGGCATTCCATTCATTCTGCCCCTAGATAACAATATGCCCTGAGGTGCATGTGCACTGCAGGCAGACTGGTTTGGGGAAATCCTTCCTGCCCTATTAAGGATGCAGGAATGAACATGCAACATTTATACACAATACAATTTATTGTAATACTGCAGGGGCTTTGTGTAATTGAAGGGTGTGAGCTTGCTGTGGTGCAGACACTCGTGTGTAGAGCTCAGTGAGAATTATTTGCTTAAATTAGTTCTATAAAGGATTTAGACCCAAACAAACACACACACACAAATTTAGTGAGAGTCTTCTTGCCTTGTTTGAAAGTAATGAGACAGGATCGGTTAGTGCATGTCCCTTCAGGGAAAATCAACATCTGAAAAAAGATATTAACAAAACACCAAAATGCTGTTTTCATTAAGCGTTGGTCATGTCTGACAGTTCTGCATGTAATAAATCTGATCAGAACAGACACTGTGTTTTTGAAGTCTTCACCAAACTAACCTAATTAACTTCCCCTTCATGGGAAATATAGTCAACACTATTATAACTAAATACATATTTACATTTACATAATTTAATTACACACTTAATTATTGTGAAGTTTTCATAGTGTGAGAACCTGTTCTTGTTACACAGGAAGAAAGGGTTGAAATGTGGTTTCCTGCTTTTCACAGCGTTTCATCAAAACTCTGCCATTACATCATTTAACATTCATGCAAACGGGGCTGAGGCCCACATTAACACACGGTGCAGTGGAGTGAGCTCACCTGCGGCCAGCGACCTCCAGATGTGGCCCGCTTGCTAATCTCGAGGATAGTGTTTTTGCGCGAGTCCGGATCCTTCCGTGATACTAGCACAGGCTGCAGGCAGCGCAGGATCCCTGATAGACCAGACATACTCTCAGAAAGCCCAAGTAAAAATGCCATGTCACCTTCAACATAATACCTGCTTAACTTTTTTTTAATAGTGTAGACACACGTTTTGGTTGCCGTGTTAAAAGAGCACACATCCCTTTTCATAATGGCGTTCTCTCCAACTCTTTCCACTCCAAAGTACATGATTATATTAGAGGGAACCCGTTATACTCATTTTAAAATCTCATGTATTTATGGGGTCTACTTGAATAGATTTGCATGGTTCAGTGTTTACACGCATAATTTGTTTCATACTGTACATCTGAAACACTCTGTTAGAGGTCCTGTGTCTTTAAGACCCCGCTCCCCCATGAACCCACTGATTGTTCATCCACTTTATTCTGGCCGCGCTTGCGGTACTTCGGCAGTAAGGATTGTGTAACAAGATTGAATCATGTTGTAACAAATGAAAAGCCTGGAATTGTCATTAGGCGTTTCAGCCAGCCGAGGAATGTGGCTTCTGTGGGAGAGAGTTACTCCCGCTGGCATGAACATTGGGCTTTGTACATTTGTAGATTGTTTACAACCACAAAATGCTACAAGACAAAAAAGGCAAAACCCAGAAAAGTGTAATAGGTCCCCTTTAATTCTGGCTTTCAAAATCTGAGCTTTGTCTAATCTCTCTCCATTAAAAGTTAAGAAGGATTTTATTATTTGAATGATCAGTCCAGTAATCCCAACGATGGGAGTCGTCATTAAGAATGTCCTCCATCTGCTTGGAGAGGAATTCAGACTTGGCTGGGCAAACCGTTCCAGGACCAGTGATATGTGTGGTTCCTGTTTCCATGCTCAAATCCAGATTTGAACACCGCCCCCCCCCCCCTCCCGCATCACACAAGGAGGGCGTTAACGCCCACTGAAAGGCTGGACGTCTGCTGTGAGAGTCAGGTGTCACTCACGACCAAACATGGGCGCAGCCAGGGTCTCGGAGCGGGACACAATGGAGGGCAGGCCGGCCACGATGCAGACGATGGCGTCAAAGAAGGAGGAGTGAGGAGCTACAGCTAGGATGGGGGCAGTAGCAGCATCCGCCTGTGACCCCTTAACCACCACATGGAAGCCCATCCCCAAGAAATAGACCCGGCCTAGAAACACCATCACTGTACCACGCATGAACCTGCACACAAAACATGCACACACACCACACACACACACACACACAGATGGCATGTTTAAACGGGCATGGGTTCATTGCATCCTGCTTTTCTCAGAAAACCTGTGAATTCATAGATGTGAAAGCATACAGAAAATATGTTTGCATACATCTCGAAAAATCATCTCACCCTTTTAGATCACCTATCTAAAGGTTTCTCCAACCTTCTGATCCACTGGTACTAAAACGTTCATCATTACAAACCTCGTCATTTCTGTATGTGCATTTCTGAGCTCGAGTTACTTCTCATTTGTTGATTGCAAATTTTTGGATTTAACTCTAGACTTTCACTGCTTGTGATTTCAGGCATTCTGTCATTTCAAAAGACTGCACGTACCTTGTCCAGAATCTGATTGTTATCAGATTATCTGATGACCCTAACTCCATGGAATCAGAACAAGACACTATTCCTAAAGAACTGATGTCAGAATAGACTGGCCAATCTGCGAGCAATCTAGGAGAACAAAGCTGATCCAGAAGCAGTATTTTATTCAGATGTAATTTAAGATTTGTAAGGCTGGCTGGAGGGTGTACCTCCGCGTATCCTGTTCTACCTTAACAGAACATAAGCATAATATTTTAGATGAAAGATATGTCCGTCCATAAAAATGATATTCACTGAGAACTGCACATTATTTGTGCAATAAGTTATATTGGTCTCTTGTTTCCAGACATCAATATGATCATTCACATGTCTACAATTTAGCTATTCATGTCAAATGATTATGCTTAATTCACGAGACAGTAAGCAAGTATCGCTCAAAGTGTGCCAGTTGTCGGGATTTCTAAAGTTGAGTATACTCAAACGAGATGTTAATGAATAACTGTTGGGCTGTGTCATCATACAGACGAAAATGGAAGTGGTGGATGATGAAAAGTGGGTGTGCGTTTACTTTCTCCAGCCTGTCATGGGCTCCACGTTTCCTTTCAGAGGACGCCTGAACGTTGTTACGGCAGCGACAAACCACGTTATCGTCAGTACGAGAGCCAGGAAGACGGAACGCAGCGGCACGAGGACAACTCCCAGGAGCGAACACTGCAAACGTAAACACAGAAGCATCGGAGTGACTCTTATTAGCACCTGTCGCGCGCCTCGGTAGAGTCTAACGCAGCGTTAGGATAGATTGTATGCATGCATATATAAAGCCGTGTCTACGTGTGATATATAAGCGCACACACTGCGTGTCCACTTAACATTTGCAAGTAGTAGAGATTTAAAAAGCGAACGATTTGCAGTAACTCGCTGAATCTAGTGGGAAAGGAAACGGCTTTACTACAGCTAGAATGTGTGAGAATAAGCTATTTGTGCAGGCGCGAGGCTGTACTGTTACACCCATTGTTACTTCTGCAATACCAAACATTACGGGAGTAGGCCTGCGTGGTTGATTAGATTGGATTAACACTGATTATGTACAAGCAGTATCTCTATTATGACGAAGGTTTCATTATCTTGTTACAGAAGGTGAAGACAGAAATGTTGGGAAAACAAATAAAAAACACTACTTACTTTGATCTTTTCATTTCTTGTCAACTTGTGGTCCTTCACAAACGGATTGAGAACCGCCGGTAGAAATAGAGATTGCTGTCTAGGCAGGGCGCCCACTCTTTGGAGAGGCATCTTCAGACGACACTGCTACCGGTGGCCGACACCGACTTTCTAGTTCAGTGCAGCTACAGGCGATAAACTTCCTTGATGTGCGTCTTCGTCCATTGCGTAATATGCCATAGCCGTCTACCTCGTAAGCCTGTTAAGGGGTCGTGTCAAGGCCGGTTGTCAACGCCCAACCTCTGGTAAACCTACTCCTTTTTTACGATGTAGCAAAAAAGAAAAGGTGTGGTGTCCGGATGGTGCCCTCATTACCGCTACTCAAACGTTGTATTCTTGTCCAGATCAGATGACATGTAATCAAATACCGATCTATAGGCTATTTACACTGTGTTTAATTGGTTATTATTGGCGGCATCTTATTTACAGCAATCCAGTACTGACATGTAAAATATGACGCTGGTCTTTTTTGCTCGGTTGAAGCTAATTTACTAGTTGCTCATTTCTAAGTACATAGATGACGTATGATCAAAACATCATTTCCTTCTCTTGAAATCAGCCACAAGATGTCTCTATTTATTCAAATGTAATTTTTTTCATTGCCTTAAACAAAGTTGCGTTATTTGATATTTATAACAAATCTGTTAAAAACTCCAGGGAACATTTTTGTGTACACACATAAATGCTAATAATAATAATAATAATAATAATAATAATAATAATAATCGTAGTAATTTAAATATAGCCTACAGGACAATTTGTCTTTATTTTTCAGAAGTATCTGAATTACATGAAGTGACAAAGTGCATAAAGCAAATAATTAAAAAAAAATTATAATGCAGACTCAAAAGGTACAAATAATAGTACATAGGATTAATCAACATTATTTCCATGATACTTTCTTGTCATGAGTCCATCATGCAACAAAACCCTTTAGAGTCTCAGGCCGCCTGTGCCCTGAATCACCCAGTCCCCTGAAAGAAGTCACAAATGATGCGCTACTCATATGTTTGGTCTCTGTGTTGCTGCAGAACACAGTTAGTGTCGATGTACAAAAAGTGCGTACCCTTAAATGTAAAACAGTACACAACTTGTATCTGATATACATTTGCAAAGATCCTCCACACAAATACTTCATCAGATTAAAAGGTTTTTTTCAAACTTGTCCATCTAAAAAAGGATATTTTAGGCATTTTTGTTGATGCTTTTCATAACAGCAAGCAAATCCTGTGGAACACTGTTTTCAAACTGTTTTCATAATTCTTTTTTTTTTTTTTTTTGCAGTCCTACTTGAATCGATCCATTTTATTTAAAAATAACTATATTACAACCAAAACATTACTGTATTACTGCTCAGAAGGGACATACCTGATGTCTTTGCAAATGTGGTAAATACACAAATCATTTTCTTTAAGGAGGCAAGATACTTTATAAAAAGATCCCTTTATCATTGAAAATAAACAGGAAATATCACACAGTATAGCGATACAAAATGGTTTTATGAATACTCAGGTTTTAGACGTGATCCACTGTGGGAAAAACCAAACCAAAACAAAACAAACATCCTGAGTCTAATGACTATGATAAACCCTCTTGGTCTGGCTATGACCTCGCCTTCAACAGGAATTAAAGTAGACAACACTCTGATATAGGCTGAGTGATATCATTCTGAGTGCTAACAGGACATGCTGACCGTAGGTCAGAGATCATCACCCAAGTGCCTACAGATGAAGACCAAGGTGTCGTTCAGCAGTGCAGCCAGTCTGTTTTCACCTCTCCCACCTTGATGATCTTCAGACTCTCGTCCATCTTGATATAGTGGGAGTCTTTGAAGAAGTAACTGTGACCTGCAGAACACCGAAACACCACAGCATTTTACTTACTTTAAATATGATGCTCTTACTGAATCAATGAATCATCCAGTATTCAACCAGAATTAAATGCAATTCAAATGCATCTTTTCTGTAGTTGTGGAATTTCTGGGTCAGATGCTGCAGAATCTCACTGGCTGTATAAGTGAATGTGGAAATGTTTGCATATGAACTTCATGGGGACGGACACATGGGGTCACTATGAGAGGTATAATGGAAACTGTTACTGCATTTACAGGATCTCCAGATCTGCTGATGTGCAGATGCCTCAGGACACAGGCACTGAGCTGGTTCAGTAACAACACAGACTCTCCTTTCAGACACTACTCACACTTGCACTATTTAACTCTGTTTTCTTTGTGTGTGTGGGTGTGCATGTCTGTGTGTACAAGTCTGGGCTCGTATTGACTGCAGTAAATAGTGAGTAATGTTCAGTAAACACCTGAAAACATATCGTCCCAAAACACCTCCAATACATTTTCCTTTTCTCGATATCTCTCACTCCCCACTTCACACACACAAAATCACATTGCACAAATAAACTCACCCTAAGAACAACTTTAAGCAAATCAAAGTGGCGGTACATTGCCAAGAACAAAAATCACCCCGGAATCTAACATCTGTTTTATATTTCCCACATACTATTATTTCACCTCAGAAATAATAATGGTTAGACTGTGTTTGTGTGCAGCAGAAGTTCTGTTTTAAGTGAAAATACATCACGTGAAAACATCAAGCTCCTAGGAGCCGGGGGCCACAAGTCACTTACCCTGTCCGTTCATACTAAATGCTGCATCCAGATCATCGGGAATACCATTCCAAGAATCGGCAATGAGTTTGGGAAAGCCAGGATCCATTTTCTTCTTGGCTTCATTGTACCTGTAGAGTTTTTATGGCACATGGCTTCTTACATGCAGACAGACCACATGACTTAAATATTGCTTTCCACATTTACTGTATGTCTAATTGCTGTGGATATGGGAGATGGAGGTAGAAGGTAAAATTAAGGTAACTGAATGTGTTGTTGTTTTGTTTTTTTAGTCTTTTGCCATTTTAATAACTTGATCTAGATTTTACAATCTCTTGTATATATTGCTTTAACTGAGTAGCCTCTACATTAGTTTAGTTATATTTTTAAATAAATAATCAGTAGTCTGGTATATGGAATGAATTTTTAAAGTGATCCTCCCACCCCTGGTTATGACGTGAAGAGAAATATAATGCTGTGGTCAGGCTAGTACCTCCAGAACTTGTCTCCAGAGAACAGGTATGTCTTCTTGCTCTTGTGGTAAGAATAGGCTGCATCTATGCGGTGAAGGTCATCTGGAAGACCCATGGAGGAGACCTGCTTAGGATAACCCCTCTCCAGGGTACTGGCGGTGTATACCCACACTTCATCACCTGTGACACACACACACACAAATATATTTACCCCAACTTTGACAACAATGCAATCGCTCTTTGTAGGATGGCAGTGCAAGTCACATCAAGATTGTCTTTTATTGTTTTGATTATTTTATTTTATTGTTATATCTCTACTTGTATTACTACGTGTGTCAAAGATGGCATTTGGAATTTAAAAATATGCACAGAGACTCAAATATATAAATCTTTCAGATCTGCTGAAGTTTTAGACTGTTATGAAGAAAATGTGATCTCGAGCTGCCTGTCAAAGTGGCAGACTGTAAATCAACATCGGTGACTAGCTGTAAATCTCTAGACAGTTATGGCGCTCTTGAATCCATCCTAATGTCTTGACAATGGTTTGTCATTGGACTGAAAGGCACGCAATGCTTGCTAATGTGTTTCTAAACCCCTAGCATTCACACTGGATAAATAAACCACAGTCAAGCAGGATATTACATCACTTAATGTTGAGCAAAGGTATAAAAAAAAATGCACAGTTTCTTATATGTAAAATTGATGCTCGAAAACATTTCCAATCTTTGTGATTTTGCACATTATATTGTCATGCACTCAACTGTAAGACATCATGACTGATGATGGAGAGTATCAACATGCAGTAGGTATATTAATACAGATTTCTTGATTCTTTTTGTGTGAACGCAGATGGACACAATGTACTGGTTAATACCACAAACTGACAAAGGACTGTTATTTGTCCTCTGTATTAATCTGCCTTTGCAAATATACCTGCGAAGAACACTGTCTTTTCCTCCAGAGGGTTTTCATAGGCTGCATCTATCTTCTCAGGTAGATCACTCCAGAATGTAGCCACTAGCATTGGACCTGTTGGCTTATTGTTTGTATTGGCTGATCTGAACAGGAACCTGAGAGAGAGAGAGAGAGGGAGAGAGAGAGAGAGAGAGAGAGAGAGGGAGAGGGAGAGGGAGAGGGAGCGGGAGAGGGAGGGAGGTGATGAATGACCAAGACTTGAGTTCTTCAGCTTCTGTGCCATTATGAACAAATCAAATTGGAAGAACCAAGGGTGACACTAATATGACAGCATGACATACAAAGAGGAAAGAGAATTTCCAGAAGTCAAAGACCAGAGAAAAAGTGAGTGAGTTTATGCTTATTAAAAGAGAGAGAAAGAGAGAGAGAGAGAGAGAGAGAGAGAGAGAGAGAGAGAGAGAGAGAAGGAGGAAAATAGAGCTGGATTAGCAGATATATAACCTTCCCACAATGGGCTGATTCAGTGGAGCATCTGGTTCTCATTATGGCCAGTGTGTATAGCCAGCAGAACAGGCCTGAAAGTGGCCACTCTCCCGCCCTCAGTACACCAACAATGCCCACTTACCCCAGCCCCTTTCCACTGGCCTAGTTTTCAAAGGCCAAAATATTTTAGGCTGTGAGAAACCACATCCGGCCAATGTTTTTCAAGGCAAAATGCAAATCCAACCCTCTGCGCAAAGTTCCATGCAAGTGCCAAAGAGCTTCTGACAGCAGGCGTTAGCTGACTCGTCCACTCGGGGCGTCGCACACGGTGAGTGAACCAGAAAGCACAACTCAGGTTCCTATCTTTTCTGTTATCTTCGCTAAGCTGTCCATGTGATTATCTCATGGCCGTGTTCAGTTTTGCAGGCTTCAGGGATGTTGAGGCAGGGGAAAGGGCAGGTCGAATCTTGAAGCGCCTGAGGGTATTGGCCTGTTGACTCCCCAGGACTGTAGTGTTTTTTCAAAACAGTTACTGATTGTGTTTAGGTTATTCTGATTCCAGTAAACATAAATAAAGCAAAATGCACATATATATATATATATATATATATATATATATATATACAACTATATCACCACCGATAAATTTCACTATTCTGTGATTAAAACCCCAACAGGAAAGGAGAACAGAATTCATCTGCACGCATGGCTCAGACAAACCAAGCAAAGCTTCTCCAGGTCCGTAGGAGGTCTCCATCTGCCTGTATCTGTGCACAAGGCTGGGGATAGGAGAGGAGGTGGTGAGCCTCCAGGGTCCATGCCCTGCTAGCTCGCAGCTTGCTCCCAGGCTGGGTATCCTTCAGACCTGCACACTCTCTCCCTGCACTACAGGTGCCTGGAGCTGCTCTGACTGAATGTAACACACCACTGCAGATAACCAATGTAGTAATGAATTAATACAATATAAAAAAACAATACAACAGAATGAATTGTTTTTTTGATGCAGCTGCACAAATAAAATGCAGGCAGTGGCCCATGTAAGAATCTTTCAACCTCTGTCTGCCCCCCTTCCTCTTTTCTGTGTTGCTAAATCTCTCCCTTTCTGTCTCTCTCTCTCTCTCTCTCTCTCTCTCTCTCTCTCTCTCTCTGTAAGAATAAATCATTCTTTTCAGATAGGGTGATGGTCATCTTTGTTCCAGGCATGAACTGCTCATAGCCCCTTAAGCAACAATGATTCAGCACTCTAATGTTCACTTTTATTCGTCTGACCTCAAGTAATACTCAAATAATAATCACTGTAAGAAAAAAAAAAAGATTTCCCCAGACCTCATGATAAACAGTAGCACCTGGCCGATTACCAGCTGCTCCCAATCAGCTCCTCATCACCCCTCTGACCTGTTCCTCCCTCCTCCACTTCCCTCCTTCTCACACACACACCTCCAGATTACAAATACTTTTCCCTTTGTTACTAATAGTCTGAGAGACTCTGGTTTCTTGATTTGGGATGTCTCTCCAGACTCGTAGAGAGAACGGACTGGATAAGGGGTGCTGTGCTATGGGGAGCTGTACTGTGGCTGAACTGTGCTACAGAACCTTAATCTCTCTCCTGCCCACTTTCTCTCCTCTTCAATGGTTTAACCAGCTGCCGAAAGTAGCCCAGCTGTGGGAATATCTGAGTACTGGAGTCATCCTGCTCGCATGGAAAATGAGCCCCGTTACTCCTGACTTCGGATTTACAGGGTCAAGCTGCAGAATGTTCTTCATCACAGGTTTCTCAAATAGCGTTTCCAGTACTCAGTTATCAGGAGCTATCAGGAACATTTTCCCTTATTAACACCTTTATCCTTATTATTTAACTGTGCCCAAGCAATCACTGAACTCTGATATGTAGATCAGTGGTAAATGAAACTTATTTAGCTACCAGAGGTTTTAGGTTTTGGTCCTAGCTTGGCACCGCCTGAAATGCTCTGAAATGCTGTGGGTTGAGAAGGTCACTGTCCAAATGTGTGTGAGTGAGCGCCTTCTCCTGGCTCTGGTTAGTGCCTTGGCACCCCAAAGGGCAGGTAAGGCAGCCTCAAAATGCTCAAAGGAAAAGTAGGGTAGTGTGGCTCTCAGTCCCCCTAACCTCAGCAGAACCGTCCCAGAAGGAAATGCACCCACGAATGTCTTCATAAAGCCAAAAAGACCAGTGTCTAGAGCCAGATAGACTAAGGAAACTTGCTTAGGTCTGCCTTCCCAAGACGCCAAGCGGTATGTCATAAGCCTCCATAGCTAACCTTAATCTTACAGTCAGCCAGTTTCTAGCAAAACACTTCCTCAGTGTGTGTGTTTGCTTGTGTGGTCTCCTGATCGTTGGTAACCACACAGCGGTAATGACGTGACTCAGATTAAAGATGGCTCTGTGTGAGGGGCAGGGGGCGGCTCGCTCTCTTGCTCTGGAGGTCCTACTCAGATGTGACATGAGCGAGTTTCAATGACTGCACTGTTTCCAGTCCATTGCTGTTTGCTTTGGACACCACCTTGCATTTTGCATTTAAAATTTATAACCAGAAGTGTGTGACCCTATATGTGTGTGTGTGTGTGTGTGTGTGTGTGTGCTTGCATCAGATACAACATCTCTCTTTGGCTGGGGCAGATCTGTATGTATGTAAGTGTTGTGTGTGTCTTCAGACCAAGGATGTCTGCACAGAGCACTGCATTATTTGGGTCATCTATTCCTAAAAGACCTCCTTCCCAAAAGAGAGCATCTGGACGGGGGGAGACCAGTGTGTGTGTGTGTGTGTGTGTGTGTGTGTGTGTGTGTTTGCAACACTAAGAGGTTTACTCACAGTCACGTTCCAGCTAAACACATATGAATCCTAATTCTGTCACTTTCACTGTCACTTCTGTTCAGTGATTTCCTTCTGCCATGCAAGGTAACCCAAAGAGCTTAGTGCTCAGAACAGAGACCCTACTGGGAAAACAGCCACTCTGACTAATACCCTGCTTGCCAGCGTTTGTCAACGCACTAGAAAATCTGTGCTGAATGAATGTAATGTTTTATTTGGGTTGTAATTAAGTAATCATTATACAAAACCAGTCAGCAACACTGCTGTACTCTGTACAATACACAAACAAACGTCTCTTCTGAAGAATGCTTTAGCTTATAGTGGGGATAAGTTTACTCTGGAATCCGCAGAGAGAGTTGTGGTTACAATGCACACCCTACACACTCAAACAGGCTCACTTGCACAAACGCACTCCATCTGCATGCTTAAGATTATATAAATTCAAGGAGTCAGTTTCTCTTTATGCCTCAGAATTACAACTGGGACATTCCCTTCATGACTCACCATACGTACTATAACAACATCTCTCACTCGTTAACATATTTACAACATTACCATTCCTGGTTTAAAACAGATATGATTTTTGTTTTGGAAGACAAACTATGTTAGACTTTCCTCGAATGGTGGCAGGCCAAGTTACTGTTAGTATATTATTTAACTCATAAACACAGATATATTGATTAGGAAGTGCCAGGAAGTCAAATCTTCCAGGTATTTGCTGATTAAAGATCACCCGTCCCCAGGTCTCCAAGGCCCTGTATATGTCGCAATTCGAGAAGTTCTTTCTGACCAGTCAAACAGATGCTAAAATAGTTATCCAGAAACAGAGGAGTTGTGCAGTGCTGCCTAAATCAGTGCAGTTTGTGGTCTGCCGTGTTTCACTCGCTAAAGACACAAATTCGAGGCAAAAGCACTGAAGCACTTAAGCCGTAGCTGCTCGGTTTAAAAAAAATTCCCCTCTTGATGTCTGGGGACTGTTCATCCCAAAACAATCATTCTACTGGTGAATAGGTCATATACAGCAGGGCAGATTCAGGTTAAAAAATACCCAACTGAAAGGTTCTAACGGTTATTGCCAGTAGTCACATCCCTTTGTCATGTATCACTGACCTGTCCCTGTGTGCTTGTTTTATAAAAAATGTACTTTTGTAGTACTTAAACTGTTTGAATTAAATCTATGAGGCTGTTTGGTAATGGGACTGGACAGGTTTATAGTTCCTGTCTCTTAAAAGCACGCTTTATTTTTCTGAAAGCCCAGTAATTATTGGAAGACTATGGTATCAGCTATAAGACTGCATGCTTTATGAGGCTGGATTCAGATGTGCAGTCAAACTAACATCCACGTACAGGTAGTGTCTATTGCCTTTAATAAAATAAAACTGATTTGACTGCATGCTACCATTCTGTCATTCAAAGTTCAAGCTCTTAGATTCTGAAAACCTGATTGGTTGTCTCATGCTCTGGCACTACATCATAGAAAAAGTGCCATCGAATGGCTTCCTTCATAATTACCTGTCCTTAAAGAAGAAGGTCTCTCCTCGGATCTGGGCTACCGCATCAAATATGATGTTCTCATTGCAGATATCCATAGGAGTTACGGGCCCCAGGGTGGGTGGGAGGGGCTTGTCTGTGGGCACACCTGTAAGAGACAGAGCAGGTGTGAAGAAACGCCGTCAGCAGAACAAGACAATACATTTCTGGATTGCTCTCCTCAAGCCTCTGCTCTCACCGTACAGCTCCTGGATGCCTTTCATGTCATCTGCGGAGAGCCTAAAGTTCTTGGTGAAGGTGTAGATAGGAGCCATGAGGGCTCCTGGATCCTGTGAGTGCTCCAGACCCAGGGCATGGCCAAACTCATGGGCTGCCACCAGGAACAGACTGTAGCCTGGAAAACAGGGGCCACAAGTGTCAAGTCACCAACCCTGGGCTGGCATTTCCCATGTGGTGCAAAACAGAATGAGGTCCTATTAATTTAGTTGTATTCACTGTGATGTCGTAAGAGCACTCTTATTCCTAGTAAATATCAATGAGGATGGGTCTCAGAGTAGCAGACTGCTTAGCTGTTAGGTAGCCACACTGGGAAGTATTAAAAAAATCACATATTACCACAGGTGAGTATTCTACGTTCAAAAAAGTCCTCACCAGGATTTTACTGAAGCTTCCTGCATTGTCTTATTAGTGCAAACTAGCAGTTGAAATTAGTTTGTGGAATCAGTGTAATCCAGGATTTTGCTTGAGCAAAATCCTGATGATGAATTGTACTTTCTGAACCTGGAGTACCCACTTCTGCACATTACATCATCAGGAAAGTGTCATTCTGTGCCAGCTAAAGTGACTGAGAAAGTTTTTAGAGACCGAGCTACCATGGAAGCTGTCATGGAAGCACTTTTTCCTTATTATAAGACTCTGCCAGTAGACTGCTCCCATGGAAACGTGAAACGCTGTGAGTGCAGTATGAAAATGCCTAGATGGTTTGAGGTGTTCAATGAGTTCAAATAACCCTTTTCAGCTTGGGAATGACCAGACTAGTCATTTGTTTTGGCAGGTGAATGTCAATCAGAATGTCTGTGCGTTGCACGTTATCTGTTAGAATAAAGGGGCACGTCACCTTGGTCAGGACAGAAACCCCATTTGCGGTCATCGTCAAAGCTCTTGGTGACAGCGCACCACATTTTCCCGTCACTGCGACCAGAGGTGGTACAGGACTCGTAGGTTTTGCCCAGGAAGGTGAACGGAAAGACGCAAGGAGCGCCCTCAGCGTTTCCACCCACTGTCGACATGGCTGCAGGGGGAACGTGAGCAGAGCTTCATGTACAATCATAACAATTTATTTAAACTGTACAATTAAATAAGAGTACAATTAAAACAGTTTAAAAATTCAACCCACAAGGAAACCTGTGAATGGACCTATAAACATATTTAATACATCTCAAAAAATGGAATATAGCTGGGCTTGAAAGACAGCCGCTATCCATTAGCTGTTAGCCAACGTTAGCATGTTTGAAATGCTAAAAGCAATTTGAGAATGTTTGTCCTATTATTTTCACCAGTCCTCTGGCCTTTGTTTTTGAAGTTGTAGTTACTGTAACCCAGATAACATTGCAGTTAGTGATAAATCATTTTTACCATGACCACATTTCGAGCACTTTAGCATCCAGAGGGAGATAAATCCAATAAGCACCCGACATTAACAACAACCCTGTATTTTAGAGTGTGGCGACTGGAACTGAAACAAAGAGTTCAGATCCCTGAAGCAGAAAGAATTTGTCCTGGCTTGTGGTGAACACACTTTGAATGAGAATACTACTCAGAGAGAGAAAGATAGGCTAGCAGACGCTTTAGTCATTAACAAGAGCTCTTATTAAAGAAAAATGAAACCTGAAAACAGCATTGAAATAACAGGGTTTTCTTTTCCTGTGGTGCTAAGATTCTATAACTGTTTAGAATGAACAGATGCACATGCGCGCACACACACACACACACACACACACACACACACACACACACACACACTTGCATTCCCAGTGAATTAGATCCAGATGAAGAGGCCTTCTCTCCTGACCACCCTTAGTCAGCCTCCTGACACAATGGAAAAACCCCTTCTGCCAGCTCACAATGAAAACAGGAGAGAGGCTTTGCAGCTTTCTATGAGACTAATGAAAACCCAGAGCCCACACTTCTGAAGTTTGCTTAGCTTTATCAAACGTCTCTCTTGAGGTGCATCTTTTGAGGTGCACATTAAGTGTTACATAATCCTTTCTATCATGTTGTGTTTCTGGTGTTTCTAATGATGGATTATGATTTATCGTTACAGCATGTGAGCAACAGGAAAAAAAAAATCCTGTACCAGTTTCAGGGCAGAATCCATAACTCTTGTCCTGGTCGTAGTTCTCAGTAGTGGCACACCAACGGTATCCGTCGTCTCGGCCCGAAGTTGTACAGTCCTCATATTTGTTTCCTTGGAATGTGAAGGGGAACTTGCAAGGCGCTCCTTGTGCATTTCCACCCATTGTAAACAGCACTGTGATACAGGAAAAGTACAGAATGCAGTATCCTAGTTACCGTATCCGGACAGTGCAAGTTGAGTTGTTATGATCAAATCCCTATTCTTCCTTAGGTTTCATTGAGTGAGGATAACTCATAGCCTGAGTTGGACATTTTGTTCCATTATAAAACAAAACAACAGGGTCATGGAACGTATTAAATTTTTTTTATCAGAAATCTCTTATGCCCAATTCAAAACAGGGTTCCTGGACAGCAGCATTACTCACGCTCATGTGGACAGAAGCCGTACTTTCCGTCCTCGTCAAAGTTATAGGTTGTTGAACACCAGAGGAAGCCATCGTCCCGTCCCTGAGACGTGCAGCTGGTGTATTCTTTACCCATGAAGAGAAATGGGAATTTGCAGAATTCCCCTTCTGCATTACCGAACTTCACCTTTACAACTAGAGAGAGAGAGACAGAGAGAGACAGACAGACAGAGAAGTACCACAGTGAAGAAAAAAATACTGCAAAGTTCAAGAAAACATTGCCAGAATTCTGGAACTAGAATGGGAAAATCCCAGTTTTTCTTGGTATAAATCTTACAACTTTGATAGAGTTTGATAGAAATGGGTCATATAGTAATCAGTACTTTATGGGTACTGTGCTTTTTTCACATGGACTTTTTTAATGAAGATGAAGCACCTTGTCCTTCTCCTAGAGTCCACTGTTCATCATCATCAAAGTGGGAATCTCCTCCAATCGCAGGGCCAGGAGCGAATGCATGAGCCAAAAGTCCATCCTTCCCATCAAACGGATAACCATCGCCATGTTCTACGGATCAAAGCAATGCAGAGTCAGCGCAAACCATGTACCCACAAGACCCTGGAAAACCTGGCCTGCGCAGCCAATGCATTTTGCAAAAAGCACAAGGAACAGTGAATTTGAAGTTTTCAGTTTTTTCTCATTTCTGTGCCACATGCAAAAAGGCCTTCAAATCAAACTGAGAATTCAGAGTCATGGTCATCACAGTAATGCCAATCTGACTGTGACCTGCTAACACGTTCTCCTGTGGGTTCCAGAATGTCATCTGGTTAACGTGATCTTCATTTTTGATGTACACGTCTTTCTAAACAAACGTGAGTAATCTTTGGTGATTTCTTTGGACATTACAGATTCCACAATTTCAAGGCCGCTGACCTACACTATGCATTTCTGCTGTATAATTTAAACTTGTTTCAAGATGCAGTGTTTGCAGATGATCACCCTTGTTCAGCCAAAATCATCTAGCATTCAGTATTTCATGCTCCATTTGCATTATGAATCATGGAATAACTGAATTAAAAGAGAACATTTGTGGCTTTGTCTTGTCAATGGAAGATCTAAGAACAAAAGTGACATTCGCATTGATTTCACTGGGGGGGGGGGTGA